>VWZD01010893.1:700943-949549 GCA_013396695.1 Sakesphorus luctuosus | reverse complement strand
TATCTTCCCCCCCCCCCCCCCCCCCCCTTGTTTTTAATAGTACATTTAGTGAGGGTAGCAATTTGGGGTTTGTTTTAGTAACCGCAGGGTCTATTCCTACTCCTTTTTCACTATGTCAGATAGACGTTTTCAAAAATATTGCTTGCATTGATTTATTTTTGTCTGAAAATATGGAGACAGCATGCCTAATTGGTATCTAAAAAGGAGGCAGAGTAAGCACTCTTACTGTGTTGAATAATTACCTTCTTTTACTTTCAAGATGGTAACCTTTTAAATTGCACTCCTTTTTCAGTGACTTGCTGAAATCAGGCCAATGACAGCAGTTGACTTGCAAGAAACTGAAAAATGAATCTGTTAATCTGTGTTTTTCAAACTTACACCATCAACAATTCTTAAACTGTTTTTGATATACCCATAAATATGAAAGTATCTTTGCACTTTTGTAGAGAAATAGTTTTTCAATAGTCCTGAAATAACCTGAAACACTTTTTGTAATTAAAGTAATAAATTCTCAGTAGTGACGAGCTTACTCAAGCAATGATAAAATAAGGCTTTTTTCCTCTAAATGAGCTATTGAAATGGTGATATTAGTAGCACTGGAAACGTTTTATTCCCTATTGACAAGTTGGCACACTGATGATGGCTTTGGTTTCAGGGGTGGATTGCTGATTTAACAACTGGGATATGTTTTTACTGTAGTATTTTCCTTCAAATAACAGAAATGCCTTATCTGATTAAGAGTTTTATTATTGTCATTTATAAGCTCATAAATAATATATTATGCAAAATTGATGCTACACTAATCCTTTATTAACATGATTTCAAAGGAAGATTTTCTGATATTAATTCCATTGGCTTCAGTAATACATGACAGAACAGCAGTTTTTTAACTGACTTTTTATTTCAGTCCAGGCAACTGAAATCCATATGCTGTATGTGGATGGACAGTGATTTGTTGTTTATTGACTCATTTATTTATTTATTTATTTTAGAAAAGTGAACTCTACTTTCATTTCTATATATGTGCTCTGTGTTTTGAAGTAGTTGAATGTCCTGAACTTAAAACACAATGTCAAAACAAAGTTGTAAGCTGTGTATCTTCACACAGCATTCCAGAGTTAGCAGAAATGCATGTCATGATGAAACCTATTTAGCTGAAAGATAATCTAAAGCCTGTTCCCTCCAGTGGCAGCTTTTCTCACTAGGCAGCTACTGACAATGTGTTTAATGTCCTAAGAGCACACAGGGGAATGTTTCATGTTTCCCTCCTTTGGTGTGTGGGTGAGCTCGGAACAGTTGTGGCCACACTCCTAAAGGTCAGCCTTTTTCCTTGCTTTAGTTGATCGCTGCTACAGTACAGACATTCACCTTTCCTGAAAACAGAAATGCCATTCCTGGAATTACACCATCATAAGAAATATGTCCAGATGAAATGGCAATTGTTAGACTGTGATGATTCTCAGGATGCAGTGTACATAAAAAAAGGAGGAGTCATTGCTGTCTCTCTAAACTGGAATCCATAATTAGTTTATGGGTGTATTTTGTAGGTAGCAGTGAACTCTGCGTCACTGCCTTGATCATTAAGTGTGGCAGGGACACGTTGGTACATGTGAGAATTTGTTGGTGTTGCTCAGTGATGTAATCGAAGTAATCCTTTAGTAATGGAAAGAGTTCTGACCTGTTACCCAGCACATGGCTGGGGATTGTGGAACCATGTGCTGCTCATAGAAATGGCTGGAAATTTCCAGTTACAACATTTCCTCCAGTTTAGAGACACACCTAGTCATTCCCCTACTTCTCAAATGTACTAGAGGTGGAGTCTTTCTTTCAGAGCATGCTTAATCCTTAGTATCATGGCATGTCTTCCTTCTAAACTACCTGTGGATGAATATCACTGCAAGAGAATTGGAAAAAGAGAATAAATTACATTTGTCAGTTGTTTAGAGATTTCTAATAGTGTATTGACAAGAGGGAAGGTTCTAACTTATAGTCAAACAGAGGATGAATGAGATTTGGAGGAATAATTTTAGCAGCTGTGAACAAGAATATTTTGATCTCATCAAAAGGTGGTCCTCTGATCACAGGCTTTACATGGTAAGAGTAGAAATGTATGTATGCAATGGTAGAAGTCATACTATGGTAAGAAAAGCATCTTTTCCTATGCCTAAATATTTTTTTAATTGCATTTTATGTTGTCTTAAAAGGTTTTCTGTGACCTTACTGCTTTCCAAAGCAGTGCTTTTCCCAGCAATCACCATTGCTGTACTCATGGCCTTTGACTGATTCTCCTGTTCCTGCCAACAGCCACTCCTGAGGTTACATCTAGGTTGGGATGGATGAAGAGAATTCCATGTGCTTCCTAAGCACTGTTGCAGTGGGTAAGTTGCAGTAGCTCCATTTTTTTTCAATAGTTGTAATATTTCCACAGATCTTTCAAAGACTAAGTCCTTTTTTTCCCATGAGAGTTGTTACACCTAATTAAAGAAGATTTTTGCAATTCTTTTAGATAGAACGAGAGTCAGAACTTATGGAAACACCTGGGTGATGGTTGTGGAGAAATCAGTTATAGGGAACCTATCTCTGACAAACATTTCTAAAATATCTGCAAGTATTTTTCTACTTTAGAACAATTATGCACTTCATGTTAAAGGGTTGAAGGTGTTAGTGGTGTTGTCTTGTTTTACTTGTTCAGGTTAGCCAAATACAAATTATTTGAGAGGGCAATTTGTACTCAGGTACATCTGGACATATGAAGTACTCACCTGTCCCTTACTCCACAGCTCTCTCCTTTAAGTTCCTGTGCTTGTAGGAGGTTGCCTCCTTGGAGTTCTGCTGCTATTTCTGCAAATGCATTAGGAATTTAAGCAGTGCATAGTGTCTGACTTTCGGCTCTCATAGCTAAATTGAGAAAACGAAAATATGTTTTTATTCTTTACATTCTGTCATTTTCCATACTTCCTGTCATTTCCATACTGAAGGTAATTATTTTCTTTAAAATGCCCTTATTTTATGTGCATATCCAAGTTGTCTGTGAACACTGTTGTAGAAATCCAAAGGAGAATGCCTTGTGTAGAATGCTTTTATGTTGTTATGCAGAAAACCACCAGAAAAAGATCAAAGAGTGTATTCACTCAACATCCAAATTTCTCACCCTAATCTGTAATTGGAACATGCTCTTTGAGTGAAACTATGTAAATCTGTTTATTAATAGTTATTTCTATAGGTACAGTATAGAACCAAGTGGACATAAATTTTACTCTTTTTCTAGATAAAATGTACTTTCATTTTTGTTGAAGTCATTTTTTATGAGAAGTGTGTGATAAAAAAATGTACATGAACTCTATTGTTTAGGAATTTCTGAATGGTTTGCAGATCTGTCTTTCCCTTTTATCTGTTCTAAAAATTAGATTTTTTCTTAGACAAGCACAGCCCACCTACTGAATATTTGTCAGGTTGAATGAATTTAGACTGCAGACTTGTTCTGTCCTGAAATGTTGGACACTGACTGAGTTTTGCAAGTGTTATAGGAGTTCATTTTGCACCTTTAAATATGTGGTTATCATATTTGATTATGTGTTAGACCTGCTCTATTGTGCTTTTATTGCACTCTGAAGAGATTTGATTTGTGTATTAAGATAGTTAAATGTACTTTAGAATATATTAAAAGAAAAAAGATGGTTTGTAAGGTATTGAATTAGCTGAAAATAACGTGGGTGGTAACTAAAGTAGTGTATTCAGTACACACATAAAGACTAAATTAGAGCTCTGTGCATCCCATTCATCCCCAGCCAAATGTACTTGAAAATGATATTAGCAAAGGATCCAAGCCCCAAATATGCATGGCGTTTTTCAAGCTGCATTTCCACAACAGTTTCAGGTTAGCTCAGTTCCTAAGCAGAGAAAGATGGAATTTTCCTGTCACTCTTCCTGGTTTCTCTCTTTCCCATGGAGTCATATTTACCCAACTGAAAATGTATGTTTGCACATATGTACAGTCTGCATTGATAACACAGATATGATAGACTTCATTAGTCTGCTTTGCATAATATATCAGAGACAGAGATTGTTCTCAGCGAATCATCAGTTGTCAGAGCAGGAAAGAAAACTTGGGGTTTCGTCCCTTCCTCCTCCTGCACCAGGGAAGGTCCTTGCTGTTTCAGCAGAGTGGGAAATAGCTGTGTGCCTTTGCCAGGCATTGTGGTGTGATATGTGGTCTCACTGGAATTCATCTGTACTATTAGAACTTTGGAGCATTTGCTTCAAGGATTTCTATGCCATTTCTAGGTCTTCAGGACCTTAAGGACTAATTGAAACCCCTTAGTTACCTGAAGATGGCCACACATATCTCTTGAAACTGTTAATCGTGACCATCTGTGTGCAGGTGTTTAGGTAGATCATTTGGGTTGTCGAGATCCATTTTTCAAGCACTATGAGGGTTATAACAGCACATTCTCCATGTTAATGTACTGTTCTCCAAGTAAAAATAGAACATTCATGTTTGATTGATGTTTAAATAATGCCATTATCAAGAAGAATAATGGGGTGGACATCGACAACTTCCCTAGTTACTGTACTTGACAGAAAGCCAATGCTGATTAGAATTACAAATTTTTTAAAAGAAATTATTACACTGTTTGTAATCAGTATAACATGCCTCAGTTTAAACAGTTGGAATAACTACAATGTTGCCCTTTAAATTTTGTGTTTATAAGGAGAGGGGAATTATCTGTCCTTTTTAGAGCTGGAGTTAAATAAGTGTGTTATCCTAAACCAGCATTTTTCTAATAGGGACTCTTGTTTTGTGTGTAAGAATTTTAAGTGAAGAAAATTCTATTTTAAAAATCCATTTTATTTCCTTTGTTAAGGACTTTACTATTCTATTAACTATCTATTTCTAAATTAAAATGAAGTAGGAGTAGCACAGACTTACAGCTATATCTGTACTTCCCAGAATTGCCCCCTAAAACTTTGGTATTAAGTGCTTAAACAGCTCCTTCAAAATCTCTCCTAGCTAAATTCTATAATTGAGTGGAAAAGAAGATACCACTAATCTTTAGCATGTGCTCTCTAGGGAACTGTTGGAAATGTTCATAAACTCTCCTTTAATGCTTCTAGTCTTAAAAGGAACCGAGAGAGGATGAGTGCCTAAAACTTCCTCTTCCCATCTAAACAGGACATCAGAAAATGCAACACTTGGCAAAAAAGTGTTCGACTTGCATAAGAGCATCTTCAGGGGGACTGTGCAGTCATACTGATTTCAGTGTGACTGCTTAGATATGTAAGCATTTGCAAAGTAGACAAAAAAGGGCTGATTCTTAAAGACTTTTAAAAATTTGAGTTCTTGTGAAGGAAGTAACAATACATCAGGGAAATCCAGACTGGTTCATGTGTCAGTAAATACTACTTTATTTTTAAGCATCTGATTAATGGTAGGAGCACAGTTCAGGTATGCTAACAGCAGTCAAAACTAGTTGCAGATCTTGTTCTTACATCCAGATTTTGAATTTTTAATAGACAACCCATCCCGTACAAAAATTTAGTTGAGTCTATTTGAGAGATACAGGTCCAGATCCAATTCTGCCCAAAATAGCTCCTGGAAGTGAGTGGTTTGTGTCTGGGTGGGGATGCAATGTCTAGCAGTGAAAGTGCCTGCGCTGCAAATTACTGGGAAGTGCCATTCCATGCTCCCAGTATTCCCGTGGACAGCTCCATGGCAGTTTTGGAAGCTGGGAGTGGCCCATATTTCAGCACAGCCCAGAGCAGTGCCATGGTTCCTGCACGGCTCACAGGAGCACACTGCACTTTTCAGGCACAGCTCAGCTTTGTGCCTGTGCATAGGTTTGCTGGCTTTCTATATTGCATGGTTGTATGGGACAACATGCATATTCCATCTTCTTTTTTCTTATTTCCTCCGTATTTCTGCTGCAGCACCTCAATGCACAGATTGAGTGGCTCCTGGAAGGAGGAACGGAGTTCCTTTGTGCCCTGTGCTCACCCTTCCAATAATGGTAGTGGAGGGCTGACAGCATCTCTGGATGTGATACAGCCAGGGGCATTTCATAGAATTGACTGGGTTGGAAAAGACCTGCGAGATCATCAAGTCCAACCCTTGGGCCAACTCCAGTCCCTTTACCAGATCATGGCACTCAGTGCCACGGCCAATCTCAGTTTAAAAACCCTCAGGGATGGGGAATCCACCCCCTCTCTGGGCAGCCCATTCCAATGCCTGAGCACTCTCTCTGGAAAGAATATTTTCTGATCACCAACTTCAGTTTCCCCTGGCAGAGCTTGAGCCTGTGTCCCCTTGTCCTATTGCTGACTGCCTGTTCATGATTGGATCATTGTTTTCCAATGGCTCTCTTATTTTTCTTTCAATTTAGAATTGTGATTGCAGTAAGCAGGACAGTAAAAGACAGTGAGAGGGAAGAAACAAAGCCAGAAAAAACTACTGGAGAGTATAGCTGGATCAAAGGCTTCTGAACTGATATAAAGCAATTTTCATTATTCAGAGTAAAAGAGCCAATTCCATTTTTGAATTTCACATCAGTTTTATTTTCATAACCATTCCAATGTAAACAAGATTTTTACTGATCTACTGCTCTAGCAGAGAAATGAGAGCTCGTATGTTACCTCTAAGTTTCATTATTTCTTTGGTGAATAATTTGAATTAACTGTATGTGTAGCACATATATTCAGCCTATGAGAGAATTATGTTTTACAGGATTCATGAAAACAGGCATTGAGCTGACAGTTCCTCCTGTAAGAATTCAAAGCAACAAGGCAATTAATTTTCTTTGAAAGTCAATCAGTTAATTTAGGAACCTCTTGGTGTTCCACAAGGATGATTTCTCAACTAGCAGTATTGATGTTTTTTTCAGAAATACCAAAGAATTCCTGCTAAGAGTTTAAATCTGTAGCCTAGCTCTTCTAAAACACATTTAACTAAAGGGAACAATCAAGCAGCATTTGTAAGTAAAAATAACTCTGTACTTAGTCTTACATTGCCAGCTCTTCACAGAATACTCAGGAAATAAATGGTTTTACTGCATCTTTGAGAACTCGATGCAGTTAAATTTAACATTATGCCTTTTTACCAAATTCATCTATCCTTTTACAAAACAAGGAATACATTCTTTCCTCAGCTCCATAAGCTTTAATGAAGCTTAAAATTGGTTCAGCTCCATTTATCTCAATAAAATGACACTTATTTACCCTAGAAGGCTTCAGTGAGTCTGGCTGAGCCACACTTTTACCCAGGACAGATCAATGTTTTCCTTCCTTTTTTGTCATTAATATATATATAATAAAATAAATACATGGCAAAGAATGGGATTTCAGTAATACAAAGTAGTTAACCTGTCTGCTTAACACTGTTTATTCTACTATATGTACTTAAAGCAAATGGCATTGGAGATGATGGGCAGGTGCAATAATCAGTGTCCTACAGGAACTGAATTGCTCGTGGTGAAGGTATTTTTCTTGCAAGCTGCACACTTACCCCTACATCTTTTATTCATGCCTAAACTGAGCAGCTGCTTTGCATTGTGTCTTTGCTTATTTTAATAGGGATTTCACAGAGTACATCTACACTTATTGTTAGATATGTGGCAAGAAACTACATCTGTAGTTGCTGTACTAGAGTCCAGTAATGCTGTCTTTCTAACTTTATTTTTTCTCACTTGCTAAATAACCCATCTGCATTCTGCAAATCATTAGTTCAAAACAGCTGTTGCAGTGATAGTCAATTAGCTATTTTTCAGACAAGTAGAAATCACTCAAAGAAGGTTTATACTGTAATGAGGATTTTATTTATTATGTCTTTACTTGTTCTGTTTTTTAAATGCAGAGAAATATCCAGGTCAGCATTCTATCTTTAATAAGAGAATATTTGCTTATCATATTACAGAAAATGAAAGAGAAATGTCTGTTCTGCCACTTTGTGAATTGTCTATTAAAAGACAATTACCCAGAAAGAAATGGCTGGAAAAGTCTTTTGAAATTTGTCAACATTAAAAGACTTCTTGGAAAAATGAACTGAAATGGTGACAAATACCAGAAAGTTAGTAGTACTTGTTTTTAGTATTCTACTTCCCCAGATCTCCTCCTTCAAAATGCACTAATAGATAAGGTATGTTGTGCTGTGTTTCAAAGTTAAAAAAAATGAAAATGGACTTCATTAGTGTCATCTGTAGCATTTACTTTCTTCATAACATTAATGTGTTTTACACATTAAAAACCAAAGGGAAAAAGAAGAAATATATATGGATCCACTAAGAGACAGATTTTTATTAGCTTGGCTTATAGTTACTTAAAGAATATATTGCTCGAAGCTATTCTGCTAGTTTATATAATGCACCTTTCCTTGGTCCATGAGTGTGCAGAGACAGGAGGCCTCGATGCTGGGGGTACCCTGAGGCTGCTGCTTTTCCAGGAGCGACCCAAAGGAAGATACACAGAAACCCTTGCAAGAGTGTGCCCTGGATGGGACTGTGCGGGGTGATGGGGACAGGGAGGGGTCACTGCTGGGGCAGGGCAGGGGGAGCCCAAATGCCAACTATTCTGGGGGAGTTGTGGTGTAGATACAGCTCTTTCTTTAGCTCTCTTGTCACATTCAGTCAGTCCTTGTTTTGACCTTCTTTCATTAAATAAGTTTTTTATTGATGTCTGTATTTTGTAATTTACTTGTAAGTTTTAGATATCTGCCATTGCGTTCTAATCTCTAAGTAAATTAATCTCTAGTCATTAAAAAAAAATCATTTTATAGCCCGTTAGGTGTCATTTGCAAGACTAATGCAAAAGAGGAATAAATAAGGAAACACACATGCACAAAATGTTTGACAAAAATTAATTTGTTTCTCCAGTACTAAGCCTGCAAAATCCTCCTTGACTTTGCAGCCAGTTTTCATGGGTTGCAGGCAAAACTCTTATGCAAAATATAAGTAGATTTTAGTTCTGTGCTTTACAATTTGTATTTGCTGGGAAAAACAGGGGAAGAGATTCTTATGCTTCAGCTCCTTAACTGGAAAGAAGATTAGTTTCTTTTTCCAATAAAAAGGATTGAGAATGAAAAACATTTGCCCCTGTTGGGCCCAATGGGGAAAGAAGCAGTTAAGTCTGTTTGGAGCGAACGGGAACAGTGTCTGAGTCCTTTGTAGAGTGAAGCAAATTTACCAAGTGTGGAAAAAGAGATTTGGGGGCTCGAATGTTATAATATTGATCCTGCTCTCTTACATATATACAGCCATAGAAGAGAAACAGGGGGTTTTGCTATGAAAAAAAGAGAAAAAAAAAGTATTTTATTTCATTAAATTGAGGATTTGTACTATTATAGTCTCTTAGCATTAGGAAATCATTATTTTTTATGAAACAGTGATGTTTCTAAAAGCAAATAATTTCTCAGAAAAATAATTGTGCTGTTGAAAGTAGCATTTTCTGTCAAGTGCTTAGAATAACTCCTCAGCAATGATGTTTTCAAGCAGCCATTAACAGTCATTACGAGTTACCAGAGGAGTCATGTTGTATCCCAGGGTTTGAATCCAGTGCTGCACACCTGTTGCTGACAGTAAGTTACAAGATAACTACATAATTGATATTCTGAAGGTCACCTGAAAAATGCAGGGAAGAATGGAGCTATTCCTATTGTTCCAAACCAAGATTTCATAGGAATTTATGCTTATCCTGCTCAGTCTTATTTATAATATTTATTAGACTGAAGACTCATGGTCATTGATGTGCACCCATGAAGATGTCAAGAAAATACCTGTGGTCCACATGGAATTACTTTATTTTAATAGTAAATTTTACAATGGCAAATAGACAATTATCACTGTTCACTCAGTGCATGCTCTTTCTTGAAAAGAATATTTCCAAGGATGACTGTTAAACAGTAATTTATCACATTTCATGATTACCTTGGAATAAATGATGCAGCATGTGGGAATGTTATAACGGAATTATCAGTGGGAAATTTGATTTGAAATCTGTTGGGTGAGTGGAATGACCTTTCAGCTACTGGAAATAATAGACTTTCAAAGAGCACATTTTTCTTATTAGTGTGAGAAAAAACATTGTTGCATATTTGACAATTCTACTTATAGCAGAAGCTGAACCTTCTGAAATTGTGGTAACTAAAGGTACAGCAAAACTGTGTGTAATTCCTTCAGCTTTCTGCAAATTAACTTCATATAATGTGAGTTCCCAAAATAGGTATGAACTAACCATGAAGAAATCATTGGAAAGACTTCCTTGAAAGACTGAATTTGGACCCAAGCAGTAGCTATATTAGTACTTTCTTTTACCAAATATAGTTATTTTTGAAAGAAAACCGCTCTCAGTGGAATCTTTGTCATAACTCTAGGCAATTTCATTGAGTAGATTTCTCATTATTTTTCCTGCAGAAAGACTGTTTGTAAACATTTATTAGATGTGAACTGTAGATATGGAAACATTCCTGCTCACAGTAGAAACTTATGCCAAAACAGTATTACAGCACCGAGCAATAATACTTAAGGACATTAAGATGCCATTAAAAAAAAACAGGCAACACCAGCTAATTCAAATTTAGGGAAAGAAAACAGGGCCATGGGCTTCATGCCATCTTCTTCCACAGTTACTGTCTTTATTATCAAAGCATACTGTAGTTCATCTGAGGGCAGTACAGAACTAGAAGCATTATCTCCCCAATAAATTTGGTTTTATGTAAAAAAAGGTTTTATGTAAGAGAAAGTACTTTCACTTGCAAAAGGAGAGCATTGTGCTTGTTTTCTGTGGGACAAATTTTAAAAAGACCCTTTGTACCTTGTGCGAACCATTTCCCTTGTTCAGTCATCATTTATGTTTTCAAATTTTTACAGCATGATCTGCTATGGAAACAACCCATGGCAGGAAACTTTCCCCACTTTATGCTTGCATGGTGGGTGGTGCAATATGATCTCCTGTGGCTTTTGCCCATGAGTATGACTGAAATGCAATTCAAATTGTAAAAAATCCCAAAACATCCACCTAAGTCGAATACAGTTCTGCATGTGGTATGAATTTCTTTATAGTCAATGGAAATAGGCTAAATAACAAATCTGTACTCACCACTCCTAAAGGATTATCAACCTTATAAATCTGATCAGTTGAAAAGAATACACTTTAATTGCTTCAGGTTCCCTTTCTTTCTGTGAGTCACCTAAGTATTTTTTTTTGTGATGTTATCTTTAACCTGTTGCTAAAGGAATATCACCTACAAAAGGTGAAATTCTTTCTTGTGAATTCCAGGCACTGAGTTGAAAAAGCAGCAAACTGCAGTTTGTGAGGACAGGGTGAGTTTAAGGGGAGTTTCCTAATTGGGCGTTGCACTTTTCTTTGGTTTATGCCTCCTCCTTCTGTCTTCTGTGGAATAGTTTTAGATGAATTTAATGAATGTAGTAGTGTGATCCAATAAAATACTAATTTTGAAATTATTTTTACAAATCACCAAAGAAGGCGTCAGTAATTGTAACAGGTTTGAAAATGGTCTATTAGTGATAGTTGTCAAGTTTAATTTTATTTGCTCCTTCTGTCTTTAATGTGCCCAAGAAAACCTTTTAACGCTGAGACCCCCCTTCAGGCACCCATCTCAGGACATATTTCATCTTTATGATCTGATAACTCAGGAATGTACATTTAGAGGTGGCATCCTTGTTACAGCTGGATCTGAGCTCTGACTGCTCTCTGGTTTGCAGGCTCTATAAAATACTAGTGGAGACATCGATTCAGGATCAAGATTTGTGCTATTGGGTTCTGTAGTGTATTCTAAAGTATAGAGCTGAGTGAGATGAAAAACCACTGACTAAATGTTAGCTGGTTTTAGAGTATGTGATTATCCATGGCTTTCTGTGGAAGTTTTAAAATCATAGTGTGCAGGAGCAGCAGGTGAGAGGTGTGCATGGAGAGGCCTCCTGCCACGTGGTGACAGATGGAGAAGTCCTGGGGAAACTCTGACTCACTTGACTAAGAAAACTGTCCTCTGGTCTGGCAAACTGTAGTCATTTTCTGGTACTGTGGGAGGTATAAACTGAGTTTTCTAGTAAGCTTAATAACTTTCATCTTTATTCCAGGAATTTTTAATTAAAAGATTCTTTGGAATTTTGGAGAAAGTTGATCTGGTGCAGAAATGCTTGTGCGTATGTGATGTGACATTTGTGGTTGTTTTGTTTTGTTTTTGTTTTTTTTTAAATTTACACTATTTCATATTTCATCTTCTCTCTACATGCTCCTTGTCTCTCCTGACCCTAAGACTTTGGCTGCTTGCCTTGAGATAAATCTTTCTTACCTAGATACTCATGGTTATGAATTGTTGCATGCTAGATCTCAGCAGTGTATTTACCAAATTAAATTACTTAGCATACACCTGGGGTCGATAAAACATAAACTTAAAGCTGTAATAGTGGTAGCTTTCCTGTTCTGAAGTTTAATCAAATTGCTTCCTGAATCTTAAGAATACAGAGGTATCTTCTCAAAAGCTTCATGGATTAAAGGAAGTTAGGACAGATCAGAGAAGAGTTCTGGATTATGTACATTTCATAGGCCCTGTCTTACAGTGCCTCAGCCTTCTTTTTCTGTGGAATTAAATTAAGCTTTTGCTTTTTACAAAAGAATGTAAATAAAAATTAAACTGAAAAATTCCATCAAACTTTGAAGGTGGTATAAGCAATTTCATAGAGAAAAGAAGATGCTGTTACAGAAGGCATAAATCATGATTTTATTACTTCAGTACACAGCTAATACGTTGCAGTTTTAATCCATACCACCCTTTTGCTTTTCATATTTCTTCTCAAAACATATATTTTGGCTGTGTCTCCTTTATGCATTAAAAGCAGTTGATATATCAATGTGATATATCTTTCTGAGTTTTTGGTTTTGGTTCTGTTTTGGGGATGAGTTTGTACACCATCATTTGAACGTAAGGTGAATTTGATGTATTTAAGTTTGATCAGCAAGGGGTTTTTCCCCTTTCCTCTTTTGCCCTTTTGTTTTTCTTCTCCAAAATTGCCTTTTTATGCTTTAATGTTGCTGGGTACTGATCACTGGGGCATTGTACATTTTTTCCTGTTTGTTGATCAGGAGCATCAGTTGTACAGGTCTCTAAATGCCTGTGCGTTTGTCATTACACAACCTACCAAGAGAGTGAGATCATCTAATTGTTTCTGATTTTCTTATCTGTCCTATGTAAATATGGACATTTTCATTAAAGGAAGAATTTATTGAGTGTTTTTTAAAGTAGAACAATGACAGGGCTTGTAAGGATGAATCTTTTAGTTGTGTTTTATCATTAATAAACCTTAGGTTGTAATTTTTCACTCAGTCTTTTGGGTCCAAGGATTTACTCGGGCATTAATGAAGAAAAACAACATGGCAGTCATTGAAATAAATGCAGGTGTTCCTACTCTAGATCAAGATATCTATATATAGTGTCACACGTGCATTCAATAAATAGAAATGGAGGTAACTGTAATAAATTCATAGACTGATTAGAATGACAGCAGAGAAAATAAACTGTAATAGATATTGAGATGTCAATCTGTCAGCTGTGAAATAAGTTTCTATGTATTAGATTTTAATTTCTATATTTCTATTACTACTGATTTGCACTCTTCTTACTGTGTACCTGAATTATAGTTTTGGTGTTCTGGAATTGTGCTACTATTGTGGGCTAATCTAAAAGTAACAGTGTTATGGGAAATGGTTATTTTTCCATTAGTAGCATGTAAGTTAAATATGGTCAGTTTTCCAATATATTTAATTGCTCTTCTAAATATGTCTTGGACAAGAATTTAGCTTATAAAATATATGTTGATAAATACTGCATGATTCCAGAGCAATAGAGGTAAAAGTGCCAGTCTGGCGTATTTAGTACTAAGGTCTCTGAAATCCACTCTAGTCTTATTTTTGTCAATGGAGAAACATGACACAACCTCCTCTCCACACCCTATCCATGCTTCTTGTGAATTCCATAATTCCATGCACTGTTTTGTTTTAATGGAAAACAGCTTGGCCTTCTGCTTAACTGCTAACATGTGTAACAATGGAAAGCAATTAGAGAATCTCAGCTGGACTGCCTGGAATTTGCTGTAGCCCGAGGGCTTGAGCTCCCGCTGTGGGTTGGGAATGCCATAACCAGGGTAAGCCATGATATGTGGTCCCGGTGGGATGTGCAGGGCCTGATGCAAGAGGCAGATCACACCTCATAAATGCTACAGCATCGCCCTCGCTTTCTCAAGGTAGCTTCAATTTTTTGTCCAAGTTCTTATTTATATGGCCTATGTCTGTGGTTATGAAGGATTAATTTACAATCTGCTTGAAACAGAGTTTAGGCAGTTTTATGTATGATCTAATCATGTGTATTATTTGATTTATTTTAACAACTCAGTATGAGAAGTAAAGTCAGGTTTAAAGCAATTGTGTTTTTCTGGTTTGTCTAACTTATCTAAATTAATAGCATTAATTAGACAGAGGAAAGTTATGATCCATGCACTTTTTAATTTTCTGTGAAATTACAAACGTATTGGGAACCCAGCAACCATTGTAACATTTGAGGATGATCTGCTGAGGAACATTCTTGGAAGCTGCTTGTGTGTGTCTGTCTGAAGTGAGTGTGAACCTGCTCTCGAGCAGCTGTTACATTCCAGGAATATCTAGAACCTATGCTGGTTTAATATTTAGTTTATGAGGATAATGCAAAAATTTATAGCATACTAAATCTATTTAAGACATTGTCTGTGATTTTTCTTAATATTGCAATCTGAAAATTGTTCACATCTAAGGAAAATGAAGGCAACCAAACTGAAACGAACCAAAGAGGCCAGGTTGGATGGGACCTGATCTAGTGAGTGGCATCTCTGCCCATGGCAGGGAGATTGAAACTAGATGGCTTTAACGTCTCTTCCAAGCCAAATCATTGTATGATTCTGTGAAAACAACTGGTTTCTGCTGTTGCTTTTCCGCATAAGAAACTCTTGAGATACAGCTTGGTCAAAGAATCAAAGGCAAAACACAAATCTTGAATGGAGAAATAATCGAAATTAATGATTGTATTAAATAATCTTTGGGAAGAAAACAAATTTCATAAGAAGCATCATGTCTTACCTAGATTCAGTTAACCCCATTAGAAATATTGAGAACCATATTCCTGAGTTTCTGATGTTTAATCACGGCATTAACAGAAATCTTTGTGTTGTTAAACACAGCTGCTGGATTTGGGGTATATTCAGGACCTTGATACTTCTTGTTTCTTTTAAAATGTTGTTCCAGACACAAACAGGTGTAATGACATAAGTATGTCTAGAGAGTCTGTAACACTATTTACTTTACCAACCTACTGCAGAGATGCACCTTGCTGTTAATGAGGGTGATTTATCTGCTGAGGAACACACTGCATGAATAGTACTTTACAGCATGGGTTACTATAGTAACACTTCTGTAGTTTTACACTCATATCCCAGTACATCTTATTTTTCAAATGCTCTTTGTGAACATTTTTAAATTAACTTATCGCTTGAAAACATTTGTGAAGGACTTCTTTCCCTCAATATTATTTAATATGGTTGTTATGGCAACGATTTATTTCTCTTGATATTTTACCTATGAAAAGACAGTGGCTGTATCTCAAGCAAACGAGGAAAAAAAACATTTACTTTTGTTTCTACACACATGACACTGTATAACAACAGTGAGTGGAGCATGAATTATAAAAAGGGTGTGGCTATGCTTCCCTGACACACAACAAAAGCTTGAGGAGCTTGAGAAGTATGCCTGCATGAACCTAATGAGGTTCAAATCCAAGTGAAAGGTGCTGCACCTGGGTTGGGACAATCCCAGACATGAGCAGAGGCTGGGAGAAGAACTCAGAGTGTGAAAGCATGTGAGGAGGTTCTGGTGGATGAAACGCTGGACATGAGCCAGCTGTGTGTGCCGCAGCCCAGAAGGGCAGCAGCATCCTGGGCTGCACCAAAAGAGGAGTAGCCAGCAGGTCAAGGGGGGGATTGTCACCCTGTGAGAACCCACCTGAAGTGCTGTGTCCAGGTCTGAGGTCCTTAGCACAAGAAACACATGAATCTGATAGAGCAGATCTGGAGGAGACCACAAAGATACCTGGAGGTGGAGCAGCTCTGCTGTGGAGACAGACAGAGAGCTGGGGTTGTTCAGCCTGGAAAAGAGGTGACTCCAGGAGGGGAGACCTCATTGAAGTTTTATAGTGTTTATATGGGTGCTTAAAGAGATGGAGAGTGACTTTTTACATGTCCGGATACTGATAGGACAAGGGGAATGGTTTTAAACTAAAAGAAGGGAGATCCAGATTAGATGTTAGGAGAAAATTTGTTCCTGTGAGGATGTTGAGACACTGGCACAGCTTCCCCAAAGAAGTTGAGGATACTCCATTTCTGGAAGTATCATGGACAGGGAGATTGGAACTTAGGATCCCTTCCAACCCAAACCATTCTATGATTCTATGAGAACAGTAAAATGAAGAGCAAGGTGTATTGCAAAGGCTGTTGTGAAGTACATTAGCAGAGGGTGCAAGAGTAGCACTGAAATTAGAATGAAGCAGCGTTGTGATGGCTGACAGCCTTGCTGGCTTGGTGGGCACTCTGGGAAGCTGCAGCTGGGATCTGTCTGCCTGCAGGACTTTTCCCATCTAACTACATAAAGTTGACAAGTACGTAGTGCAAGAAGTATTGTTGCCAGTAGACAAGTCTTCCTTTTTTTAATTCTTGCTCAAGAAGAAGACGATCTTAAATAGAGGACTATGAGGTTCCAGCATCTCGGTCTCTAGCACAGGTCTCTAGTGCCCTACAAATGTTCATATTAAAAATCATTTTTGGAGGAAATGAAAGAAATTACTTTGGCAAAGCAAATTCTTAAGTCCTTGGTGCATCTTATCTGTTTACCAGGCAACAGTATGTATATGCACAATCCTGCTTTCAGATGATTCAAACATAATTAGATCTTGGGATTAAAAATATAATTTGTATTAGAGAAGTGTGACTATATGGATAGAAATCTTTTCCCCTCAGATTCATGCAGTTATGGAACTGTGTGTTGCTATGGAAATTTAGCATGTGCTTTTTAGATAAGAGGTGTTTCAAATAATTTCGTTACTGCTACTTACGTTAGTCAACTTCAAATCTGTATTTCAAATTAAAGTTGCCACTACAATAAAAGTATCAGTCAGTGTGCCTTCATGTTTTAAAAAACAGTCTAGAGCTGTATGAGGCATCATTTAAGTCACTTGTTTTGAGTAATGACTAGGCATTTTCTATGTTTATCTGAAGGTGCATACTCTTTAATTAAAATGAGCAGAACAGCAGTATTAAGAACAACCTACTATTGCTTGAACTGAGAACTATAATAAAATGTTGTAATAATTATTTTTAATGTGTATCAGGGTATTGAAAACTAAGCTTTTGGATTCCTTAGCCTGAGAATTAATCACTACTAGTTAATTGAGTTTGTGATCTGACAAAGCCCTATCTGCACTTTCAAAATCTCTCAACAAATACTGACAATCAGCTAAAACTTAACTTCCTATACAAGTAAGAGGAACAAGAGTATGTTCCCTGTATCTCTGCTGAGCAAAGTGGTTACTGAAACTAGCAATAATTCAAGTTTTATAGGACTGTACAAAGAATATTTTTGTTAAAAGGAAGCATAGAGGCAAAAGAGAATTTTATATACAACAAAAAGGTGTCTAGGAAATAGAGGCAGTAACAGAGAGCTGTGTGTAAGATATGGGAAAAGTGGTGTAGTAAAAGTTGTTTACTACAAAACTCTGTTACTGGTTTGTATTGTCTTTTTTAATGGGCTGTGAATTAAGTATTTACCTCTTTGGAAAATAAGTTCAAAATTGAATAACACAGAAAGCATAATAACTGAGGTTAAATCATTCATGGACCAATCTAGAGTTTGTAGGGATTCATGCAGTGCTGTGACGTCACCCAAGGAGCAGCCCCATCAATCTTTGTTAATTGGATAAGCTTGCAGGTGTTCCTGAAAGTATTGCTTTGGGTCTTCAGTAGTAGGTCATTTTGTGTAAACTCTCTCTCAGTTTGGATGATCTGACAGTAAATGCTCAAGTATTGGGATTATTTTTGGAAAGTGAATTAGCAATGATTTTAAGGAAACTGTGTACTCTGAGATACAATTGTAGTTTATGATGAAGAATATGCTACTATTTTCCGATAATGAGATTCATACGTCGAAAATCTGCCTGTGTCAGGTCCAATAGAAAAGAGATTTTAAACAAGGTGTAAAGCATCTTGGGCTCACTTCTGTGTGATACTCATTTATCTCTAAAACAGGGCCTTTAATTATATTCCTCCACGGGGAGATGGGTGTGCTTGCAACTAGGATCAAGCAGAAGGATCTAGGAGAGGTTCTGGTGTTTTAGTGGAACTGTGTTTGAGGGTGTGTTATCAGAATGCTCATCTCTATCTCTGTTCAGATTTAACAGACACAGCAAAGTGAACAAACACTTCAACTGTGCCCATTTCTTTGCAAGTTGAAGCTTTTGCTTTATTTTGAAAGAATAATAAACAACAAAAAAGCTTTGTAGCTTCTGGGAGTTGAGGACTTGTTGTTTGTTTTGTTCTTTTTTCTCCTTTGCATTCTAACACTTTTGTTAAGCTGAGGTGACTATGAGTCCCAGGCTACAGCGCAGTCCTGCTATTCCATGTCAATCATTTAGAACCAGGAGATCACTTGTAGATCATTCTGGAATCCCAATCTCTTCTAAACTCAAACCACTCATCTGTTCCTTGCAGAAAAGGAATACAAAATTTTACCATGAACTGGTTTTATTCCTGAACTAGAGGATGTAACTTTGGTTTGTCTGGGGAAAAAAAAATAAATAAGAGCATGTTAGACTCCTCCATTACAGTTGGCTGTTTAGGCCAGGTTTATAATCCAGGTTGAACATTTCTCTCACAAGCAAGGGCCAGTTACTCACCTCCCAGCATATGAGTGAGCAGACAAATACTTGATACTTTGATCCAGAGAACTGCTAACAATATTATTCCATCATGTTTGACTTTTGTTGTATTTCAGTAAATGTCTGACTTCCAATCAAGTCTGTTATAATATACATTCGCTTTTGATGTTCTGAGGGGAAAATAAATCACTTTTCCATAGGGAAAATGTGAATGCTTAAAGTGCAGCATAATAAGAATTTGTATGGCAAACCTTTTTCATGGGGATTTGTCTTACCAAATATTTAACTAAATTGAGGTGAAATAGTGTTATTCAAGTGAACCAGGTTTGTTAGAATAATTAAACTGCTTCAGAAAGATTTCTCTGCACTTTCTTTCCACATCAAGAGCAGATGTATTTGGGAACCCTTCAGCCAAGAGTGGGTTCATTTTCTAGAGGTCATTAATAAACACTGGCTATGTACCCTACCCTGGAAGCTGGAACAAGTAATTTAAGGTGTGTAGAGCTCAAAGAATGACAATGACTGACAATGTTTCTTTTAAAGGGAAGAGAATAAAAATAGGATAACATAGGAAAATTAACTCTGCTTTCCTAAATACAAAGGTAATGTTGAGTCTTCTCTGACCTCATTTTGGGAGGCCGCTAAACAACAGGCTTCTTGCTGCCTCCTCCAGTAACACTGCATTTAAAGGTGAGCCCCTTCCAGCTCCAGGCTCTACCGCTTCTTTGGCTGGGCAATGAGACCTCCTGGAAGCTGAACTCACTGGGGTGGGTACTACTGTCATTCAGCAGCTGTTGCTACTCTGGAGTGGTTTCTCTTCTTAAGCAGCAGTACACATACCCCTACTGCCCAAAAGAGATTTTTATGAAGTCTCTTCTCTAAGGTTTCAAGCTGCTATTCATTAATGTGAGTGTTTACCCCAGGCGTACTTCAGGGGCCTTGCCAGGCCCTCACAGCTATGACATGACTGGCTCTTAACTGAAATAAGAGAAAATATAAGCACAGGTATGTGTGGTTCAGGTTTCCCTCTTAGTTTCTCTGGTTTTGTAACTCTCTGTGAGCCCCTGGGACTGCTCTCCAGCTGCCTGGCTGGGGGCCCCAGTGAGCAGGCTGGCATGGATTTCAGTGACAGAGGGAAGCACTAGTTAGTGCAGTGCAGATATCATTGATTCTGCAAGATCATGTTCTGAAGGAGAAAGCCTAGTGATTTAGAAAGATGACCTAACTGTAGAACAAGCTAGAGGTACTGTTCAGAATAAAGTAAAGCCCTTTTGTTCATGTGAAATTGGTATTCAACAGTGAACACAAGCTTCTTTTGTAGACCTTAAAAGTTCTTCAGAAAAAAATAAAAATTCTCCATATCACCACTGAATATTCCTCAATCAAATTCATGTGATATATAACCTTACTGGTTATTTCCAAAGACAACAGTGTAAATGTGTCTCTGCATGTCAGAACATTGATATGTGAGATGACTTTGGGCTTTAGGCAACCTAAACATTAAGTGCATGTACAACAGAAAAAGCTTCATTGCCTTTGACTGTGAAAAAGCAAAAATCTGTTGTGCTTTGCTGTGTTTCCTGCCTGGAATGGTAGTGCCAGTGCCAGCCTGATCACCAGCTGCACATCCCCCTGAGCTGCCCTGCGTGTCTGCTGGGAGCTGGTGTGGGCACGTGTTTGTTAATCACCCGCTGACCCGGCTGACGTCTGCAGGGGCTTACAATGCCCAGTACAAGACAGTCTGCAATTAGGTTGGGGTAAATTTACTGTGAAGCTGCACTTTTGGTCTGTGTATTTGGCCTCAGCAAGTACAATAATTGGCTTGATGATGCAAGAAATAAAATTTCCATGCCCTGATCTGTAGGTAAAACTTACGGTCATTGTTCAGGCTTTGTGCTGGGTTCAGGTTTAATCCAATTTGGGTGCATATGGCTTTTTGGAGATAAATACAAAAGCTTCCTAGTGAATTGGGTAGTCAAATTGTCACAATGTTGACTTTTGCTGTGAAAATATGTATCAAGATATGAGGAAAAATATTTCCTGTATAAAAACAAAGCTCTGTGTTCAGTGCTCTGTGCAGAACTGATGTGAACTATCAGCTAGTAGGGCTGCAAAGAAGCAAGTAAAGAAGAAAAGGCACATTTTAAAGTATTATGTTGGTTATCTGGAATGAGTGTAGTTCATTCTATTATTCCTTTACTTTTTAAAAAAGTTAAGACTTCTGCAGCTTTGGCAGATGGAGTTGGTGAAAATACAACTGCTTCCTTGTTTGTGTTTATGACTGTATTGTATCTAGTTTTTATCAGGAAATTATTTCCCTGGAAAACTGTGTGTTGGTCAGCTGTGAGAGAAACTATTATGTAAATCTTGAAAGTATTCTGTTTATAAAACAAAATGTTCATCTACAGGGATTGCAACTAGTAAAAAGCCAAACTCTGAAGAGCATAGAAAATTCTGGACTCAGCACCTATTGGTGGTTTAAGAGTGAACAGATGCCCATCCAAAAGGCACAGGCCCTTGTCTGCCTATAGAAGTGGTCTTTTTCAAATTAGTATGTAAGTCCTGAATGAACATGTTTTTAGTACCTTTGCTTAGGGTCAGAAGAGAAAATAATACAGGTTCTACTCTAAGAAGTGTGACTCAGAAGTGGACAGGCATTTCAGGAGGGTAAATTCAGTGTGATGGTAAAATATGTTGTTTTTTCCTTTATGTGTTATTCTGGGTTTTTTCCTTCCTGCACAAGTCTGTTGTCTTACTGTGTACAAGCTTGTTGCTACAGCAGGGAAGAGAGCAGCGAGGCAGCTCTGGAGTTGCTTCACCATCTGTTTCTCAGCTCTTTGTTCAAAATCCCTGATCAGAAACTCTGAAACCATGTTGTCTTCTGTCACAGGTGAGGATGTTGAGGCCTTTCCTATTATATCGCTATTGCTTTACTTCTAATATGTTTGCCATTTCTGTCAGTGAATTATTCCTGAGTAGAAAACAGAAATTCATGAGCACAAACTGCATAGGTAAAAATAAGGGTTGCTTGAAGTCTGAGTAAAAATCAAGTTGATGTGTATTTGTTCTAAATTTCTACTGTGGTCAGTAATGTCATATTTTGTGTTTAATGAAGAAAAGGGCTTGGACCTCTTAAATGCATTATTTGTATTTAATCTGTTTGACCAATCTCAAAAAAATAAGGAGTGACTTGTTGATAAACAAAAATTATGAAACTTTATCTTTTAATATAATATATCAACTTGGACTTTATTGTTTTCCTTCTATATTTGGACATTTCTTTAGCAATTCTATATTGTCTTCAGGCTTTTCCTTTTCACATCTCGGAATAATCCTTTGTATGCAGTGGAAGATGGAAGGTTTTACAATGTTGTCCATAGGGGAATGTGCAAGGACAGGAGGCTGATGGGGCAGCTCAATACATGAAGGAGATGAAACAAAATCCTACTGGGAAGGAATCCAGTGTTGGATAGCTGAAGCAGGATGGAGGTGTTCAAAGGCACAGGTGATGAGAACCTACAGAGACTCTCCCAGTTCCTGTTGATTAGATGTGGTATGATTTTATTTTAAAAAATTGCCATAATCTGTTGCAGAATCCGGATGTCATTGTAACACTGATTATCAAAATATGGCAAGGATGGTATTGGGTACTTTAAAAGGGTTAGGGGAATCCTTTTGTGCACAATACTCATGATTTTAAAATATATGTTCTTTTTTCAGCAAGGAGGTTTCTACTTACAAACCTGCATTGCATAAGGAATGATGAAATGTAGGAGGTACATCTGTTGTGCTCTGTTTGCTCTTGAGTCTGTTTTAGTTATGTTTATTGTATTCTTACTCTGTGTCTTGAGAACTGAGACATAAATTGAACTGACTGTATTATCCTTCAAAATGCAATGAAAGGAGATTTGAAATAAATTCAGGTGTCATTGACAGAGCAAGAGATATTAGAGATGAAAGGCTGGCACCTTTTGTACAGTGCTGAATTCCATGGAAATAATCAGTTTCCCTGATAAAGTTTATAAGCAAGAAAGGAAATTAAACACAAACCTATTCAATCTGATAGGCCTTTCTTAAAATCACAGGTTCTGCACATGTTGAGGGGAGATATTTAGCAAAATAATGTAGTAAACAAGTAGCACAGAATTCTAAAGGTTATCAAGGGTGTATATGTTTAATTTTGGGGTGAAAGAGGGTGAGAAGAGTCTCTGGCAGACGGACAAAATGCTTTCTCCTTTGATATATGTTGCTGTGTACTATTTACTTCTGTTCTGCTGGGGTGTTGAGTCTGCTTTGTTGTTGTTAGAATATGCCAGTTATTTCATTAACTGACCTTGTTAAATGCCTGTAGACATCCTGTGTCACTTAATGAAGTCAAACATGTCAAACCTCTCTTACAGCTGTCTAAAGTAAGCATAGTTAAGAAAAATATTTGCATAATATAATTGTTGGAGAACACTAGAACAAAGCCTTTGAAAAGAAAATGCACTACTAGTTGTTTGTTGGTCCAGAGATCCAAAGTGCAGCTCTGAAGCTGAAGGACTACATAGCCTTATGAAAAGTGAGGCAAAAATAAAACTGGTTGGTTTTATAGTATTTTTGCATATGTAAAATTTAGCTTTTTAAATACTATTCTTTTTCTGCTGCCATTTTTTGATCCACTAATTCTCCGAATATTAGTGGATCATGCACTTAACTTAAAAATCTAAGCTTTTATTTAATAATCAGCTATGTAGGCTAAAGTCCAAAAAGAACAACAGAGTCACATCTGGACTGGGTTGTTTCAGCCTTCCATCATTCCAAGGTAGCTGAAATAAAACTTCCTATGGTTTACCTAATAACAAACTAGTTAGTACTCTTGCATTCTTAACATGTGGTGTCCACATAATACCAGAAGAGCACACACACAGCTTACTGACCATGTGCTCATTGTAGAGGAACTCTAAAGAGATTTAAAAAAAAATTTCTCCCCTTATTGGTGAATTTTCATCATGTTCTGCAAGAGCAGAAATGAGCATATAGAATTAGGAGAAGCCCCTAGAGCGTACAGAGAACTATTTGAAGACTAACTAGTTTATCTTTCTTGCATATTGGCATTCTGTATAGATGAACATACCAGTTTTGATATGGATATTTCTTCCTTATGGTCAAAATAATGATTTAAAAAAAACAGTAATGCATTAGTGGACTTGAAAGCAGAATATAACGGAACCGGAGGTTAGAAAATTGTGTTGTCTTATGATGAATTATCACATTTTCTCCATTTCTTCAGTTTGGCTCCATTGGAAAGGAGTTACATTTTACTAACCGTGAATAATTGGAGTCAATCCTCACTTCTTGTTTGAGGTTCCTTAGTTAATTCACTTGAGTAAATTCACCCCAACAAAAAGAATACAAAACTTTGTTTGCTCATTAAATGTGAAGGCCTGAAGTGGTCAGGTGGTTGGATGAGATATTTGCTGTACATCCCTTACAACTGAACTATTCTATTCCCTCTCTTTTTGAAGGTCAGTAATGATGTCGGTGTTGAACATGGACCTTGCTGGCCTTCTATACCGATGCACTTCTCCCAGAGGTTAATGATCTTTGATCCATGATTAAACTACAGCCCAGACAGAAGGGTTTGGCACTACTTGGAATACACAAACTAACAAAAAAAAAAAAAAAAAAGGCAAGCAATTTGGTGTGAGAAGATCATTGTTCTGGGAATACAGCCTTCCAAATATGGTATTCTGAACAAGCATAGTTTATGTTGCTAAACCTATGTTTGAAAGGGAATGGCTCATTTTGAAAGAGCCTTGAAGAAACTAGGTGGATGATAAGAAAAAAATCACGTACTGACAACTCTTCTCATTATTAATCTTTAAGGATTTTACCTGGCACAAATTCTTCTTGCTTGTATGGATAACATGTATGAATAATGTTTTCTTCCAGTTAGCTTTCCCTGGCTTCCTGCCTTTGTGTAAAGGAACAGTGTCACAAAAGGAAATAATTTTGTAGCAAACTTCACGTTTAGCCCAGAATTGTTACTGTAAAAGGTATGTAGAAATTAACATAGCAGTTAATAACAGCAGAGCCGACTTGGTTTCTGTTGGGAGCTGCATTTCCACAAACAAGGATAATGCCTGTGTCTCATTTTTCACAGCCTTACTGCTGCTCTGTGCCAGTGCCTCGCAGATCAAAGTGAATCTCAGTGTTCAAATTTGCACATCTCTTTGGATAAATTTGAACAGTGCATTTGCTTCTCTTCCCATGATTGAATTGTTGAACATTTCTTAAATCTGTGTCAGGTCACCTCTTAATTCAGTTTTCACTGCCAACTACCCACTGACAAAGTGGTTCATTTCCATTTGCATTATTGTTCTCTTCACCTTTTCTGCCTTGTTCCCCTGTAGTTGGCTGCTTTTCTGCTGTGACTGAATCTTGTATCATTTCTCAGCACTCCTCAGTTCTCTCCCAGGATCTCCACTCTTCAAGAAAGCTTATAGCAATAGTGAATAGAATGATGTCATCTTAGGTCATGCTCTTCCTTTCATGTTACTCTTTTTGTACTTGTCCTCTGATCCTATATTAATTGCTTTTATTGGATCTGTTTGTTTTGGTTTTTTGTTTTAAATAACTTCTCTAGTCTTGCTGCCTCGTTTTTCACTCTCACAAATAAACCCTTTCTGGTATATTCCTGCATTTTCTAAGGCAAGAAAATTTGAATAAAATAAAACTTGAACTAGTTGCTGCATTCTCCTGCTGTCTCCCACCCTCCACAAGGTTACTTTGCTACTTGCTTTTTGTTCTTCACTTCTCACTTGTTTGTTCCCTGTCTCCTGCCTATATTTGCATACCTACATTATAAAGGTGTCTTTGCTGTCCCAGGGCTTCATTCAGATCCTGCCCTTTTGTACATAGCATTTCAAAATGAAATGTTTGTTACATATACTGCTACGTATTTCTGTGTAAGTCACAGTTTCCTTTCTATTTCACCCATCAGCACCCCTCTGATAATTGCGTTTCATATTCTGCAATCGATAAATGTAAATTCATCGTCCTGGTTTCTCATCCTACCATGTCTCTTCTCTATTTAGATTACTCTGTGGAGCCAGACTTTTCATCTGTTATTACCCGTCGGCACAGTCCTGCAGCTCCTTCTTTGTGCCTCTGCATGCACTGCACTTGCTGAACTCAATCACGAAGTCATTGTCACTGCTGACCTCAGCACCGTAGTATAGTGCTTGGTATCCAAAAAGGCCTTCTGAGTTTTGTTTGGAATCTGAGGCAAAATTTAAAGTAAACCTGTCCTTATGTTTAATGTTTTCTTGACATTATTTGTCTTTAGCCTTTTTTCAGAGTTATACAGCAAATAAGCTTCAATTTGCCAAATGTCACTCCTGGCCAGTCTGATTGAACTCTGGCAAATATTTGTCCAATTTACAGCTTTTCTTCTGCCAGAGATGAATAGAACTTTTCTGGTGCAGAGATGAAACTTCTGGTACGTTCATATGTTCTCAAACAAGCTACAGGTTGTCAGCTGAGGTATGTTAACCTACCCCATATACGTGCTACTTGTTCAGTGCCAATGCAAATAACATTGGATTTACTTAAAGCATCAGGAAAAGGCTGTGGTGATGATCATGCCAACTTCCAACAGTAGCAGCTTGGTCTCTCATCAGCTTTGAAGGTAAGTAACCCTGCTTTGAGAAAAGACTATGCCAGATGATCTCCAAGCCTAGGGGCATGATCTTGATGCTTGCCTTGTTTCCCTCTCTCAGGATCCTGAACTCAACAGTCCCACGGACATTTTGGCAGAATCTCCTCCAGCCAAACAACACCAAGTATGTCCTGACACTTGGCCATAACCAGATGAGTCATCTCAGAGAGGTATTGTCTGTCTAACCATCTAATTGCATTTATCACCAATATTGAGATGTTCTTTTGGCTGCATCGCAGATAATATATCTGTAAGGAAGTACAGACTTCACCCCAACTTAAACATTTGTTTGAGTGTTATTATTGTTTAAAATGGCTTCTATCTCCACATTTTCCAGCAAACTGTTCTCATCTGACTCCCTCAATATGTAGAGTTTAGAAATAATTCCTATGGAGTAGAGCTTGGTGGTGGTTTTGGCAGGAGTTCATGGAGACAGTCCCCGGATTCCCTGAATTCACATAAACGGAGCACAAAAATGTGCATAACAATTAGGAAATCCTCACCTTGCTGAGAAGTTTCTTCTTGGTTTTTATAAATGTTGTCTATATTATTGTTGTGAAATTTCAATAGCATACTGAAGCTGGTGTAGCAACTTTTTACCAGAGCGCTGTTTCTATGTTTGTGTATTCAAATATATCATACTTTTGGAGATTGAACTATTACTGACCTTGAGCAAAGATATATGCATGATTAGCCTGTGCTAATAAAACCTTGGTTATCACAAAACCACAGCTTGAAGGATGTAACAGAGGTTACTGAAATGCACAAATACACAATGATAGCATGGGTCTTGAAAGTACAAACACAGCATGATAATAGAGGTATCAGAGCTATAAATAACTCATCAATGGTCATTAAATTAGTGCAACCTCAAGAGACATTAAAACCAACTTCAGAGATAGCAGAAAAAACATTAAAATACATATCTATATACAGTCAGTGGAATTGTGAGGCCATGAGGAGGGAGGTAGGAAGTGCTCTGTGTTAAAAATAATGCTAAAACTGACCCCATGTATACCCAAGAGCAAGGAGGAATAGATGATGAACATCATACTCCTGACAAAGAATGTGGGATGTTGACAAATTGTTGTCCCTCTTTCACCTTGAGACAACCCAACACTATAAGCTGGGAACTTAGAGGAGTACAGAAAGAAGAGCAAAGAAAGAAGAGGACTGTAGAAACATGGAGTAAACAGAGACATCAGAGAGAAAGAAATATCTATTAGAAAATTTGTGAACGTCAGGTTTAACAGGCATTATTAAGAACAAGTTGTGTAACTGAACTAATAATAATCTTCAGTTAAACTTGTAAGACTTTAATTAGACTAATAATAGATTCCTACCTTCACTTAGAAGGTGTGTTTCTTTAGCCTCTAAGATTTCCATGGGGTAATTACATGGTAATTTACATGGAGTGTTTGGTATGACACTGTGTGCCCCTGAGGCTTGGATGTTAAATTTGGAAGCAGTAATGCATGACAAAGATGTCAGTTGTCACAATGGTTCTTAAGCCCAAGTTCTGGTAAAGTTTTTAGACACCTATTTCCAACAGTATCTCTGAGATCTGGCTGTCTTTCAAAGCACTCAAAAGTTTTCCCCAGGGTGAATAAAGAAAGAAGTGAAAAATTTCTTTTCAATCCTTTGTACTGAAGGATGGGGTCTTGTTCTGACAGTCCCTCACTGGGGAAAGCATGTGTCTGCTACATTTTTCTCATTAAAGCAAGGTGATCAGTTTTGTAATGATGCTCCATCCTCAGGAGAATTTATTCAAGTGGATATGATTAGGTCTTGATAAAGAGACCTGACTGGGTTTTGAACTGGATCACATTCACAGCAAACAACAGAATTTCTGTTAGGCTCCTGTAGTGGCAGATAACCAGTTTGACAAGCTTAGTGTTAGTAACTAAGAAGCTATGGAAAAATCTACACAAATTGCAATTTCAGGGGGACGCTGTGTTACTGAGTGACAACTGGCAATTTAGGATTTGCCCTAAAACATTCATTTAAAGAATGATGTTCTAAACTGAAACAAGAAGTTTTAAATTAGGATTAGCTGAAATCCTTTCATCCAGTAGTGATTACCCTGTCATTCAAGTGGACATTTCCTGATCTAGGAGACTGTACTTAGAGAAAGGTAGGCAGGCAGTTTGTGGATAGTAAAAGATCTGTGTATAAAGGTAAAAACCCCCAAACTAGTAACTTGTGTCAAGTGATGTAGTTTTGCATCAGGTAAGGAACTGACTTTTGAATTGTAGAAATTCTAGTTCTACCTGACTTCTAAGTCATTGTGCTTTAGGTAACTTCTTAAGTAACTATTTTAAAAGAAGATGAATCATAGCAAAATGATTTATTCATCATCTACTCTAACCCTGCTCAACACAGGGCACATTTCTAAATTGGCAGCTTTCTCAGACCCTCATCTGGCAGCCTTCAAGCATCTCCAAACACAGATTTCCCAGCCTTACTGAAATGCAGTATTTGACTCTCCCCATTCCTCTCAGCCCCCAAACTTTTTGGCCTTTCAGTGGATTTTCTGCGGCATTTGAATGTTCCAGGCAGCCCTAAGGTGAACTTATTTCTACAGATGAGGCTTTATGAGTGCAGAGTAGGGAAGAGTAAGTTTTTCCCTCAGCCAACTGCTTTGTTGAGCAGCCTTATTAATGCAACCCAGTGTGCAGCTGACCTTCATTGTCTCAAGGACACAGTTTTGACTCACTTTCAACTCATCTACCGTGGTAGAATTTCTTGTCAGTTATACAGTCTTACTACTGATGTATTTTTACACTTATCTATCTCAATAACCTCCTTTTTCTGCTTAAAAAGAAATACTTCATTGAACTAGGGAATTAAAAAGCAGGTGCATTGACTTCTATTTACTTCAGAAAGGAAAGTTTCTGTCAGAATTAGCTGTGTCAGTTGCTTAAACAGCAGTTTTTCTATTATTTAGAAATTAATTCATAAAATTCTCTTGTCCTGTAAATGGTGTCATGCAAACAACTGACATCAGTGTAGGTTTTCAAAGTAGTTTTAATGTAGCTATGTAAAAATGCAAGTTCAGTATTTTTTACAGGAAGAAATATATTACAACAATTACAATCCATGCTGCACTCTGAAACAAAAAATTATGATTAATATAAAGCATTAAAGATGGTATTAGAAATAATAAAAATTAAAAACTTTTTAGTATCTCTTTTTCTTCTTTTTCATTTTTCCAATCAGCCAGGTAGTAGACTAATGCTATGTAAGACCAAAACCACCTTGCTGGCAAGAATATGTTCTTGCTTTTCTCTAGAATATTATGCAGAAGAGAACAAACTGCAACAAATTTTATGTGTTTCAGGATAACTGTGTGGGTTCTAAGTAAGTGCCTAGTCTGATAAAATCCTAGTTGCATGTTGGGCATATCATCTACTTGGTACAACCATGATGTTCTTTAGAATAGGACAAAGGTATAGTCTGAGATGGAGAGCTAGGAATACATAGAATAAATTGCTCAGAATGTGGATGTGATTTAAAACTAGGAGCCAAAGTGGTATTTGTTGTTTTTAAAAGGAGAAGCAATCTCACATGTTTTAAAAATTCTATGCTTTGTAGCCTTAGCAGTATGTAAATCAAGAACAACTGGTGGCTTTATAACTGGTTGAGGATTAAGTTTTTTCTTCAGTATTAACCTAGAAAAGTTCTGTGAATTTATTTGTTTAATTTATTTTTCAAATAAAGGCTTCAGCTAAAATGCTACTTCTTTTGTCCCCTAAGCAAATGTCAGGGGTTTAATCTGGGAGGCTGAATTTGTAAAGTTTGTGATGTATGATTTTTCCTGTCCCAGATTTTCTCAGCACATAACATTTGAGCATGAAGAATACTCTCCAAGAATTTATATGATTAAATTTGTACCAGTCTGAAAAGAATCACAAGCTGTATATAAGTGAAGCGTCTGCTTTCCGTCTTCATAAGTCAATCCCATTATGTGTATAACAAATACCTAAATGAGAAGAAACCTGTAATGTTCAATGGATTCTGTTGTAGGATTAATCCATTTATGATGCCTTTGTCATCTGCAGAATGTATGTATCTGAATTCAGAGAGTCATGCTGCAAAATAAGATCTACTGTGTTTCAGTGTCAGCTGGAAAACTTTGGGATAGTGGAACTCTGGTGTCAGTGTAATCAAGGACAAATAAAAATTGACTAAAGAAGAAGAAATAGATTTAAAAGTCCCCAGAACCCTACAAAACTAAAAAAGGAGGCAAAAATAAATGTATTTGTTTTCTCAGGTGCTGAATCTTTCTGCTGTTTTGGGTTTTCATATGTGCAATTCTTGGAGTTTACTTTACCTTTGGTGCTTCTTCCCCAGATTTTTGTTACTGGAATAAAGCCCTATCAAGTCTGGTCATTAAAGCAAAACTGGAAAAGGCTGTATAGCATTTCTCCCTTAGGAGAACTGTAATGATAATTCAGAAAAGGGAAAAATAAGCGTTGGTAACAAAGAAGTCCTCAGAAAATACATAGCAATTTTTGGTTCTTTTGTTTAATTTTCCAGTTTTTAAATGATATCTATAAGACTCAATGATGATTAATATTCGGGCTCATTTCTGACATTTGTTGTAATTTGAATAGTAATTTGTGTAACTTGGTCTGATGGAAGATCTTTGGAAGGAAGAGCATCAGTCATACCAGCACAGAGGACAGAGAATAAAAATAAATAGTTTTCTGGAATAAATTTTGGACTTTTTTTGGAACAGACTGGCTCTGTCCTTGAAGAGCATAGCAAATGAAATCCGTGAAGACAAATTGTTCTGAGAGTTGATAGATGCAGCATCACTGGGAAAGACAGAACATGTTTCTGCCAGGCATGTTTGGGAATAGGGACTTGAATATTTTCATTAATCTTGTCATAGTTTATTGCTGCTAACTTCCACAACAAAGATGGATTTTCCTTTGTAGCAGTGAATGAATATGCTTCCTGAAGAAGGCTTTGACAATCTACCTTTTTCACATTCAGTTAGTTTTTGCATCTTTCATTCTTGCTAGAATTAAGTAACTCATTACTTAATAGAATTGGATTAACTTTAAAAAAATGCCATACCGTTATATTTTACAGCCAAATCACTCTCAATCACATCAGATTGTTTTCTCTTTCATATGTAGAAAGGTATCCCCATTTAAGGCTCAGGCTATTCAATAATTAGGTCCACAGGCACGGTGGTGACTTGTGCTGGATTATTAAGGTCAAAATGCTAGTTCTTCACAACTGGGAAATCCCTAGTGATGTTTCCTTCTCACTTCAGATTTCAAGAGCTCTGTCTCACTGTATGCACTTCTTATTTACATCTTTGAAAACTGGAATGAGTCATTATCTGCTAGCACTGATTTGGGAGCAGGGGGAAGAAAAGACAAGGTGTGAGATTGATCCTGCATTTGGTCAAGAAATATTTGTGATCATTCTGACAGTATGAGCTAGAACAGAGATTTAGAAACAATGCTTACTAATCACAGAGAGGTGCAGGAATGACTGGGAGAGAGAGGAGTGAAGTCACTTTTCAAAGACATGTCAGGCTTTACCTTGGGGTTCATGGTTCCAAAAACAGGTCATCACGTAAGTGTTCTAAAAAATAGTTATTTCTTTCCTATGAATGGGTCTGTGTCACATTTGTTTTACACTGAACAGCATAAGTTGAAATTTAAACAAACCCTATCTTTGGTTTTAACTTTTTTGAGCATGGCATCCGTTTATTTCTCTGTGAGCAAATATTCATAGCAGTGAACTAAGTCTTTTCATAATCAAGAGAAAAAAGACTCTTGAGACTCTTCCTCTTCAGCACCAGGAAGAAAAATGTTTTCAAAATAGCTATAAACAGGAATTGCAAGTGTCTTCAGCTGCTCACTCCCTGTTGCTTTGCAGCCAGCTTTTCATCACTGTCTGTGAGCTTGGGCTGTGCATGTTGCTGCAGGGACTCATCAGTTCTCAGCAGTCCAGGATTAAACAGATCTGATTGCTTAATATGTATGCATTCAGCTCATAATGAATAATTGCTGAAATGGTTTCTTTCAATGAATGAGTGGCTAACATTTTTGTGGTGTCTTTTATTTTAAGAGCTTAAGTTAATTGAACTCTAAATGAGAAGCTTCATTCTCAATCTCTGAAGTCAGTGACATTTCTGTGATAACCTCGGGGGAAGGCATGTGGCCACATGGACACAAGCTGGGAATTCCTTATCTATGTTCTGGTACTCCTGAGGTACTATTATGAATGGGATTAAAAATCTGAACGGAATTGCAGTCACAAAATTGGTGCTATGCCTGCAGTGCAGCTGAAAGTAATTTTTTGCACAACAGGAGTTTTTGGCCATGAAAGTGTTGAGGAGCATTGCCTGAAGGGGAATGAGAACTGCTGGGAAAGATAGGCTGAGAACTGTACACATCTGTAAATCTCAGTTCTCAGAAAGGCGCTTCATTATATTTACAAGTGTATGTATTTACATGCATGCATTTAATATATACATTTAATGCAGTGAAATTAATGAAAACACTTATGAGTTTAAGTAGGAGCAGGCAGCTTTGTAGTACAGAATCAGATGGACAAGAAAAAAAAAGAGAGAAAGGAAGAGGAAGATGTGCAGCAAAGTGTAGACCCAGGTTATTTCCATTATAGACATGCACTTTCTAACAAACAGTGAGTAGGATTTCTGTGGAAAACATTCACCAAGGTTTAAAATTGATAGGTTGTAGATTAAATGAAACTCAAAGGAGAGAAGAAGGCTTAATGTAAGTGAGTAAAAGAGATATACCGATAATTGATGCTTTTCTTCACTAGGGAACTTGCTTAAAAAAACCAACTTGAGTTAAATCACAATTTAAAATTATCTTTCCCCCCTACATCTTCATTTCTACATTGAGGAAAACATAAGCTTCAGAATTCCATGTGCCTAAGGTTTGATTTCTAATGAAATTTTTGAGAACAATTAAAGACATAAATGTAAACAAAAATGATTATTTGGACAACCTCATTTTGAAAACAGAAGTTAAATACATCCAACAATAGTGAACTTGCCAATAATTTCTCAGTTCTTCATCTTACAAATTAAATAATCTTCATAGCAAACCCCCTGAGGTTTTTTGATGGTTTGTTTTAGCGAAGGGTATATTGGAGAAGGAATTTCTTGTAAGTTATACTGATGATGGATCTGAAACACTCCATCACTAAAGAGCCTAAAGATATGTAGGAAGACGGTGATATCCTTGTCACTGAACATTAGCAGATCAATAAAAAGGAGAAATGGAGCAGCAGTTCTGTACTTCTGACTGTGAAATACAGGATTATTTGGCTTATGACCCTGTTTTAACTGCTGTGATCTCCCTTGAGGTCCCAACTGCTGGCTGGGAAAGCGCTGAAGGAGAGCGAAGTGCTGCCCGGGGCATGCAGCACTGAGGCTGGACAGAGCTCCCTGTGCAGGCAGGGGTGAGTGGCGGCTGGCGGGGATCCTGTGGGAAGGAGCCGCGGAGAGGAGCACCTGAGGGCTCTTGTTGGCCCACCTTCAACATCAGTGAAGGCAAAAGTATAAACTCAAACAGCTCTGCCCCCACCCCACGCCACCATCTGCGTGCAGTCATTTGACAAGTTGGTTTCCTGGGTTTGTTCCCGTTTGCTTCTTGTTGCCTAATTATGACTGCAATGACTTCTTACTAAGTGTGTGTTTTCTCCTGATAGGACTGCGTTCATGGTGCTCTGTGCAAAGCTTTAGGTTCTGCACTAGCCTGCAGTGCTGATTTCTGTTATTATGGCACAGTAGGTTGGCAGCCTATGATAGATGGTGCCTAATCAGCTACTGGGGACAACAGCTGAAGAACACGCTTGTGCCGAGGAGGAAAATAAAGCCTAGTTAAAATTGTGTATTTGTGGTATTATAAGTAGTGACAAGGATTCTCTACTAGGGCCCTATGCAAGGAAGGAAAACTAGTTATTTTGGCAGGTTATCCCTGTGGGTGCTCAACAGTCTGATAGAAATGAAATTACTAAGTATTTAAACATACACATATATAAATTATATGTAGTTTATATTCATGGATTTTTATTTATCTTGTCTTTCAGAAGTTTCTTATAACAAGAGTAGCTGAGATTTTTTTTTTAAGTAATTGTTCCTAATTTTCAATGAAAAATATCTCTACTTTCTGAATATAGAAAGTAGTTAACCACGTTCCACATTACCATGCTTTGGGGTTGATGTGCGTTCTGAAGGTTGTCCCAGATGTTCTGTGATAGTTATAAATTGTTTTCATTTGGATCATTGACTGCCATAAAAATAAAAATAAAAATTAACTTTTGGTTCTGCTGTAAAAAGAAAATTCACTTGCTGTTGATACAGTGATAGTGGTTTTTTTCCAAAATTAATTGATGTTTGTAAATCAATATACTGCTTTTGATGTTGAAAATAACATAAATTCTGTGCTCTTGTGTTAGCACCTATATTGCATCTGGCAATGAATCAGTGTTCCCGACATTGAATATCAAAACTGGAACTGCGCTTGAGTAAGAATATAATTTATATATGTGATGTGAAAAGTGTTGTTTTACTGAGTGAAATTTTGAAATATAGAAAATTCACAAGATATAATCCTGGTTGCTCAGCCCAAGTCCTCTTGCTGGTTCTGGGTCGATCCTTTTCTTGCTCCTCAGTTGTCTTCAGAATACTTGATCTCTGCCATTACCCTTAGTCCAGGACTACTGCAGGATATTGTCTAGTCCCAGTGCCTGCTGAGGAACAGAAAGGACAGCTGGTGATGGATCCATTGGCAGCTTCCTTTGCTGCCCAGGCCATCAGAGAGGGCATGACCTCTACTGAGCTCACCCTTGGCTTCTGGCTAAGCTTCCATTAGGGAGCATCTGAGCCTTTAGCAGTGACTACCTATTCATAATGTGGTTATAGGAGTCGAGAACTGCATTAACTTCATGACGAATGAATACACAGCACTGTAATACGGTCTTTTTTCAGTTGTTTACAACCTGAAGTCAACTTGCATTATTAATGGATGATAACTGATGAACTTCCATACCTGAACAACTAGATATTTTAATACCAGCCAGCACAAAGATTCCTGGCATTTGAGGTGGCCTGTCACCACTCTTATCATATGCACACATGTCTATAGATCTTATGTCTGGAATGAACATGTAAGTAAAAAATTCTAGCTCAGAAAGAATGTGGGAAATCCTACTTTGTAAATTTAATATCTCATGCTTAATCCTTGATTATTAAAACTTAATTGTACATTAGATTTCTAGGGCTTATTTTAAAAAATATCTGTAATGCTGGTTGAACAAAAAGAATAAAGTAGACTGGGGGGGATTTTAGAAAGATAGGAAGATCATATGTTGCATTAGCAACTTAATGTGAGAAGTATTAAAAAGGCAGACTTAGAGAGAGCATTTTAGTAGATCATAGCAAGAGCAATGCAACAATGAAATAACATGGAATTAATTGTAGGTTGCTTTATTCCATACTTATGAAAAATTGGAATTAGCTCCATTTCTACATATTCCCTGGTTCCATTCATAATTTTGTGTTTGTTTTTTAGGGACATCATAGTTCTGCTTTAAGTAGAAGAAATAGTACTATTCTAAATATCACTTTGCTGTCATTCTTGAAAAATCATGACTATTGCCTAGTGAGTAATGTCTTGTGATTACCTCTATCTTTTAAGAGGCTGGACTATGACTGACTCTCATAGAAACTACTACTCCACAGATAAATGTTTAATTATTATTTGGAATTGTTTAGAATCCCCAGATGAAAGATGTGGGAAGTGAAGAGCGGCAACATGCTGTAGAATGCCATTAATTTACAGTAATTGACATATCCAGTGCAATCACTGAATTTTATGAAGCAGTCAATAAGGAGCAAATCAGGCTTATTTGCAGTCACGAGGCTTAGACTGTCTCTTGTTGCAGCAGCTGTGATTCATTTCCTCTATGCAGGGAGTGGAAAATGGTTTCCTGGGACAGGGAAAGGGTCAGACAGTGTCAGAGTCACTTTTTCACATAGACTTATGTGAGGAGCATCAGAAGTATGCAAAACATTACCTGGGAGACTTCTCTTTGGTTTCTTCATATTTTCTTCCTTCTCTTTTGAGAATGTGTTAACTAATTTAACACGGTAGAATATCATGAACTATCAGGTGGCTGAGGAAGACTACTAGGTCATGGTCAGCTTGTGTTTCTGCCTTTTGGCAGTAGGTTGTCCTTAAAAATGTTGTTGTGGGGGAAAACCTGACTCCAGTATAAAGGGGGACATAAAGGAGGAATAAAGGCATTTCTTCCTTTTGTAAATCTGCTGTGATAAAAGAGAAATAGAAAACATTTGTTTCAATGACTTTCCATAGATAGTTGTGTAGTTACATCTTTCTTTCTCTTTGTTGGACTCAGAGACTTTTTCTAGGTCTTGGATGTAAATGTTGGTTCTGTATCTGTTTGGAAGACCTTCCTGTATTTTACTCTCTGATCACGATAAAGAGGGATATGTAAGCTCTTTTTAATTATGAAATAAATCCAAGATAGCAATTGAGAATAATAGATTGGTAGTCTGAGTTGATAAATTGCTCTTTGCAATCTTTATATCAACTATTTTCTATTTCAGCCTAGGGTTGTATGAGCAGAGCTGTGCACGTGATAACATCTCTAACATGGTTTATTTAAATCGAGCAAGCCACAATGATGAAAACACACCCCAGTGCTGGATTAGTCAATCTGTTGTAACTGAACAGTACATCACTATTAAGGTTCATAATGGGTTTTGTGAACTCAGTAGCTTCTCATCTAAATGAGGCTTTATGGGATTTATATGTCTTTAATGCTAACTGTTCAAGATTTGTAGATGTTAAAATCAGATTTAAGTGCCAGGCTCAAATGATTTCAGATGTTACAGTGTTTTTATTGGCTTTTCCCAAATGTCATCAAAATAGATGAGCGTGGTAATAAATACCTCAAGTTTTGTAATATGCAAATAGTTAGAGAGCAGGAATTTTTCAACTTTTCCATTTTTTCTAATGGTAGATGGTTTGATAGCTGAGGTTGTCATGAGTAGGAAAATAGGATAATGCACAGTGATTTGTGAAACAAGGAGGGAATAAATACTCACACTAAATAGGGAAAGTACATACTCTGTCATCTCAGCTGAAATACTGCATTCATGCTGTAGTTCATTGCTGTACTAAATACTGTTGAATCAAAGTATATTTGTCTGATTAAATTAGCATGTAATGATGTCTGAGCAATTTAAGAATATACGTTGAAGGACCTGTTTCTGGTGATGGAGTAGCAAGCCCTTCATTCTGTGATGTACCTGGTGCCAAAGCACTGAAGCACTCTGTGTAAAGCCCAAACCAGGCCCCTGAGCAGCCTCCTGGCTGAGCTCTGCCCAGGCCATGCCCAGCACAGCTCCCAAAGAAGCTGCTGCAGTGGAGGGGGCTGAGAGCAGCACGAGGGGTCTTTTGTGGTTGTGATTTGTTCTTTGAATGCTAAAGTGAGGAGTTTGTATGATTTTGGTCATAATTACAATAACTGAAAAGTTTTCAGCTTTCTCCTGAGCATGACTCTGCAAAGGGCATCAGAAAGCTGTGAGACAACCAGCTGTGCCATGTGATGCTGCTTTTGGGCCCTGCAAGAGGCAAGGTGCACTGAAGGCATCAGCTTCTCAGGGGCTGTGCTGGCTGCAGGACCTGGCATAACACAGGCATGAAAAATCAGTGTGTTCTCAATGTTTTTAAAAGTATAACTTCCACTGACATGCCCTGAATGAGGCATTCATTAGTGCCTGTCAATGGTGAGCTGTGCTGCTGCATCCTGAGCATTAAATACCATATAAGAAAGAGCCAATCCTGTAAAGTAAATATTATTTACAGCAATTTTTTCCCCGATCAGACCAGTCAATGTATGACTTGAATGCTGTCTGATCAAGTCCCAGAATAATTTTATTGCTCAGAAATAAACTTCTGGCTTGTGCCGAGATTAAGCATTTAGAGCCTTCGGTCTGTATTCCAGCTGAAAACAAACTGTGAACTAGAGCTGCTCACTGTTATGGGTCATAGCATTTTCTCTCCTTAATACTATTAAAGTGATAACTTCAGAGTGGTTTCAGTTAATGAGGTAATTACACTATTCTGGATTTGACCTTGACGTTTATTGCTCATTTAACAAGAAATGAGAAGCTGAGATACGTCTTTGTTGCTGGACAGATCTTGAAAATTTTGAATATAAGAGTCAATCAAAGCAAAAAGATTATGGTGGTGAATTGGAGTATATAAATTTGCATATTAATAGTGTTTCTGAGAAAAACCTGCACAGTGATCATGCAAATCTTTTAACTCTGACTAATAGTGGCTGTCTGTCAACTGCAGCACAGGGATCTACATGATGCCTGCTCACTGAGAAGTTTTGGTAGAGCAGATTTGCAAAGAGTGAAACAATTAGTAATGCAAGGAAATGGATAACTGAGGAAACTTTTCTGCATAGTTTATTCTTATTTGCTGAAAAGATCCTGATATATAATAAGAATTCTTCTTCTCTTTTAATTACAGCAACTTTAAACAAACAAATTTTTAAAAAACCCTCATCTTTTATTATGACATAAAAAGTTCTCCATTTATTCTCTTTTCTTTGAAAAAACATGCTTTGAATTCAAGGGCAAACTTTCTTTGCTGCTGTAAAATTGGGTATTTAACATTATGTATAAAATAAAATCCCAATAATAGATAAAAAGGAATTTTAAGGCTTTATTAATTAACTACAAGAACATTTGGACAGGATTTCCTCTTAGAAGGCATATGTAGGAAGAGTTGCGATGGCTGTGTGGTTTGGGGTTTTTTCTGCATAGAATATAGAAGTTTGTGTTTTCTGAAACTCCAGGGAAAACAAGGAGCAGGTGGAATTAGCAGCCAAATACGGCATCAGGAATAGAAAAAATAATCACACCCTTTTTATCACTTCTGGCTGTGAGGTGATGTAAAATATTCCGATACATTTTCTGTAAGTTTATAGAAAATATTATTTTTGTTCTTTAACCCATCTGTTTAATTAAGTACATATGTTTGTTTGCAGTGTTCTTCAATAGAGAGTTTCTCTGTAATTAATGCCATGGTGCTTGCTTGTTTAAATTAACTGTGTGAGTATGAACAACAATATTACAATCTCATTAAATATCTTATAATAGATACTGTGAATTAGGAAACTTAGAATTTGGGATCTTTTATGAAACACATCTATAATTTGGATCATAGTTCCTTTCTAAGCATAGATGTCTTTTTCTTTCCAGGAGATTGTATTTGTAGGTTTATAGAGAAGAAAAAATGTATTTATATAGTGTAGCACACTCATTAGCACAACTTGCCCTGTTGTTAATTCCAGTTATTGTAAGCCTGTTGCCCTAGGCCTCTTTTTGAAGAGTTTTACTTCTAAATGAAAATACAACCATCTTGATATAGAAATGAAAACTACAAGTATGGGAACTCTTCATCCTATCTAAAGTTTAGTGAAGAAATTTGAAGTGCCAGGATGTGATCTGCTGACATTATGATGATTTTTAAAAATGTAATAAGAATTGACACACATTGCACAAGGAAATGCACACAAGGAAATTAAATGGAACTGAAATGGGGCAATAGAATTAACATTTACATTAAAGAGTTTATAGGAAATAGAATGATTCATTGATTACATTTATGTTACCAAGTATTTTCTGTCATTAGCAATTCTTCCCCCAAACTGTGTTTTGTGAACCTATTAACATTTCAGGTATGTTGACAGAAGGTACTTAAAGGAAAAGCCATTGTGCTTGACCACACTGACTCCTCAGTAAACCATAATGACATTAAAACTACAGAGCAAATCATAACTCAGTGTTCAATATGTGTGAAAGGTATGAAAAATAAGATCACATCCGAGTATTGAAGATATAGAGTATTTTATTGATATTTGGTGGGGTCTAGATTATTTTAAGGGCTTCAAAGAATATCTTGATAACAAAAGTGAAGGACTTTTCCAAAAGTTAGGTGACTAACTATAAGAATCCTTAGTTACTTATTCTTCTGGGATGTTTTTACTTTGTTTGTTTGTTTTTAATATTATCCTATAACTTTAGTAACACTTGTGAACAAACTATGAATGTTTTTTAAATTGTGATCCCAGTCAGCACTCAGTCACCCTTTATTTTTTGTCATCTTAACTGACCACTTTTCTAGTTATTTCCAGTAAATCTTTGTCTTTATACAAATAGTGCAAACCAGGCCAAAATGTCCCTGGCCTGCAGTGTTCTCTAATTTAATCCATATTCAGATCTAGCTTCTAAATTATTCTACTAATCTTGAGTCAATACCTGAGCAGAAAGGGACTTATGGCAACAGTATTTCTTAGAGATGTCATTAAACACAGGAGTTGGATTACATTCTATAAAACAGCAAATGGCAGAAAGAAAATCTAGTTGAAAATAGTTGTATGTTTTACTATTCCAGCCTCTGCATTTAGTGAAGAAGATAAAGAATATTTAGTCATTCTTGTGGGATTTTAGTCATCCCTGATTCACTTAAACCATTTTGACAGAAAAATAATTAAGCTTCAGTGAACAAAGTACTGTTTTTTCCAACACTCTGAAAAAGTTCTTTAATATTATGATTATGTTCAGCAATTTGACAGCAAATAAATATTTCAGATATCCAAATATAACTGCGTATACTTAAGACTCAGAAAAAGATTTAAGCATGACAAGACTTTTGATTTTGACCATGTAACAATTGTTGCAAAGGAATGTAGAGACAGAAATGAAAAGAGAAATAGAATTCCAACTCCTGTACTTTCACTAGAAGAGGTCTTTGGGTTTGTGATTGAAGAATTGTTTTTAATTGTCATGTCTTGTAGCTTTTACTTGGGTGTATTTATTTCCTGAAATCTGTGTAAAACAGTCTTTGGAAACACTGAATGATGGTATATCCTAGAATATGGATAAAGCAAAAAATGTTTTCTAATTACCTGAAAATCAAAAAAGTTTTCATCATTTGATACTCACTGGAGCAGCTAACAGAGCAGATGATCAAAACATTTACAGAAACATGCAACTTTTATTGTCTAAAATGCTTAGTCTGCTGAAAATTTTATTATGTTTTCTTTGAGGGATAATCAGAACAATAAAATGAAACTAGTCAATAAAATTTTCTAACAGCTGCTGCTATCAAAGATGCAAAATCTGTCATGAGAAATTATAAAAAAAAATGATAAAAACAGAAGGATCGTGATACCTACTATCCATAGAGGACAAAATAGTTCACTTGAGGTTTTTTGGTGTGATTTATCACATATAAGAAATCATTCAAATATGTTGGGGCTGATGGAGTAAACTCCACCTGGCAGACAATCCTTGTTCTTGTTCTTTCCCCAGAAACATTGTAACAACTTTAGAGTTTATATCACTGAGAACTCCAGCCTGAAAAGTATTGCCATTTGTGCTGTAATTTGTGTTGTAAAATTTTATTGACATAAAACATCAACTGAGATATGTTTGGTGTGCTAATGACAACAACTTTTATTCCCATTTTCATCAGATAAGTACATTTCAAATCCAAGTGGGTTTTTTTCTAGATCAAGAAAAGGCATCCCCAGTTTTAATCCAGCTAGAAGGAAGATGTTTTGAATCAAAGAATTATTCAAAGAACAGTGTGATAACTAGGATTTTTTTATTTGCATTGTGCTGTGATTTTCAGATACTGAAGTGCTCTAGAGGCTGAGGTGGCACTGCCAGCCCGTGCCAGTTTGGTTTTGGAGTGTTTGGATATTTGAACCTTCCAGAGACACAATAATTTCCGGGTGCTTTGCAGTGGTTGCCCAGAGTAGCTGTACTGAGCTGGAACCAAAGAGGACGAGCAAGTCAGCCAAGTGGCAAAAACAGATTTCTCGGATACTTTGACAAATTTGGTGGAATCAGTGGGCCCATAAGATCAAGATAATTAATATTGATCTCTCATTTAGTAAGTCTTCCATTCAAAAGACTCATAATCGGAGCATTTTCTTGCAGATTCAAAAGATTTTGACTCATACGTCAAATCTTGGCTGCCCAAATTTTATATGAAATGAGTATCAAGATGTTCTTTTGAATGTTTTTTAAAGGTGTTTGTTTTTTAAATTTAAAAATCAGTTCTTACTTGGATAATTTTTCTTATAGCATCTGAAATATGGAACACTTCTTGAAATTTTTAATTTTACTTTGTTCTTTACGTCCTTTCTGTTGGCCTGTACAGCATTTTGGGAATCATTTAGGCTGTTTTAAAGTTGGGCATAACTGTGTAGTGCTGCTTCAGAAATTAGTTAAGAAAAGCTACTACTGTTTTCATTTATACTAATTTACGTTAAGACCTCTTTCTATTAAGACCACACAAATTTAATGCAAATTATGTACCTCAGAGGAAGTACCTGGGTTTGGTATTGGCTGTTCTGTGCAAGCTGGCAGCTGGGAACCAGGCATAGCACGTGGGTTTGTTCACTATTCCATGGATGACAGACAGGGAGAGTGAGGACTGCTTTTGGAAGCACCCTCAGTGTTGGACAGGATTTTGTGCTGACTGCCTAAAATGGGATTTCTTTGAGCAAAAGACAAAAAGAAAAGCAGAAAAAGGGAGTAAGAACTCAAATGAGTGGAAAGGCAAGCACATAAATAAGGAAGACATAACAGCATCAGCTGTCATGTCTCACCTCCTGGTCACATCTGGGAAGGTTTTGTGGCAATTCTCACCCTGGTTGTGTTGGGGACCTGAAATATCTATAATGTCTTAAAGAATGAGTGAAGTAGCAGAAGCACTGCAATACTCATTTCCGAGTATTCTCATCCATTTCATGATTTCATGTCATAATTCTTTATTGATTTTTTAAATTTTTTTAAGGGGCAGAAGTGGTATGATAAGGAAAACATTACATTAACTCATTACTTACTGCATCTCTAAGCCTAGTTTTCAGTATTCTGATTTTAGTCCATTAGCTTCCAGCAGATTCATTATGTGGGCTAAGACAGGTACAGTCAAGTGGCATTTTCTTTTCAATTGTTTTAGTCTTTTAACTTTTGCTGACTTTATTAAAGAATTTTATTTAACCAGACTATAACTGCCCATGGCAATGCAGATAATAGACTTGTACCCAAAGTGGTTGCTGCTATTGTGTATGTGCTGCTGAGAATGTGGCATGTCCTTTCCAGTGCCACCAATCTTATTTCTTGGGGTGTTTCTGTTCTTTAACTGCTCAGGAGGGCAGACGTGCACTGTTCATCATGATAGAGAGCTATTATCTTTTGGTATTCCTGTAATACAATGAAATCAAAATAAAGAGCCAGCAGACAATTGAAGACATCTGTTATCCCCTAATGATTGGCATCTTGACTTATAGTCTGTCATTCTGGAATGACAAATGTTTCATTTACCAGCACACACTTCCACTGAACCTTATACCCAAGCCCACAATTCTATCAAATGTGGTTTTGATACAGGGCATGTTTCATAAGCAAACAAATTATGTGGGCTTATTTTTTACATATTTATGATCCACTCAGATTTCTCTGTACATTTTGTAAAACTCCTGTGTAAAGTGGGACTTCATTTGTCTTAAATCAGAAATAAAAGAGCCAGTCTAAAGTGCAGAAAATGAAAGTTTTTAGAATCTTAGAATATTTTCAGTGTATTCTTTATGTGCTTTTCATGGAAGTTTTAATACTTGCTGCTTGCCATTCTCTCACTGAAATTTTGTTCATAGATATTCCATGTATCTTCAGCTCCTGTACTTCAGAAGAGCTAAATGTTTTAAGTGCTGCTACACTTTTACTGACTAAATTATAGCACTGTATGCATTATCTATCAAAATGGTTCTTTTTCTCACAGCCACTATGTTTTTTCAAATATTTACTCTTCTATGAACACTGCAGAGAATGCAGCGACAATAATTGCTAGGCTTTAAAATGAGCTGAATACTCTGGTTTTTGATAAAGCAGTTTCCCTCATTGTGTAGGTATTGCTGGGGAAAAAATCAGGTCAAGCCTGAGTGTGTTTAAATATGAATTCAGGCACACATTATTAGCTAGTTATTTGGAAAATGTAGTTTCTTCTAATGAGTCATTCCATTAGCAGGCCAAAAAATTTTTTGAGAAGCACTTCAAATGTCCATAGATCATGTAAGTGGAATAGAAAATGACCAGACATACACTATTAAAATTACTTTGCCTGAACAGGGGAAATTAACCATTGACATAGGAGGGAAGCGAAGGCTGAAAGCACAGCATTGTTTTTTAGAGAACAGTTACATGAAAGGAGAGGATTCATGATCCATGATCGTGGACTAAAATTATCCATAAACCATTTCAAGTAGAAGTCATACTGTGTTTTTTCAGGTGGGAGATGACAGACCTCCTAAGATGGGAGGAGAAGTTTTGCCAGAAATGGGGGCAGGAAGTTCTGGTGCAGAATAACTAGTCTGGAGAAAATTGTGTGTCAGGGGTAGATTTAGAATTACAGAGGTGAGAGATGTTTAGGAGCAGGCAAACACGTGTGCTCAGTGATGTTAGGAAAACAGGCAATCTATGAGGACTGCTTTTAGTGGACTTTATCAAGGTCTGAATCAGAGCTCTCTGAAGAGTTACCCTGAAAAAGGAGAAAAGGGAAGCTGCAACATTGTTCTCACCTTATGTTAGAGATAAGGCTGCTAGACACAATCTTTCTCTCTGTTTGTATTAGCTCATTTCCCTCTATTAGTCACTTAGAACAGAAACAGAGTCAAATATAGCAGGATTTTTTTGCAAGTGTGTTCCTGCTTGTTAAACTTGAGAGTTGTTTATCCCTTATATACATAATGACTTTCCCAAGGGCTAAAGTACAAATCCAAATTGGATGCACTCTGTATACTCATCAAGAAATTTTGGCAAGAGGCCACCTGGGAGTTGTCCACAGTTACTGGAGTTTCTGCATCTCAGATTCCACATTAATGCTTTCTGGGTATAGCTCATCTTTGGAAGGCTGCACTGTGTGAGAAAACACATAATTTTGACAGAAACACATTTTGTTTTCACTCTCATGGAATAATTTGCAAACTTACCCTGTCCCTTGTGTAGCATCTCATACTATTATGATGATTTTCTTTGAATGCTTTTCTGGAAATCTAGTGAACAAGGAGTCTAATTAAGAAGAAGTGTCAAGGAGAGAATATTGAGATACACACAACATTCCTGGGTTTATGTTTGATAACTTGACTGCTGCTTAGGATGAAATCATTTCATTTCATAACTTGACTACAATCCATTAACATAATAGATTTGTAAAATGGTTTGCTAGAAAGTATTCCTATATGGTGAGTACTGCTCTTAACTAATTTTGTGTATTGTCTTGAGCTCATAATATTATACTTCCTTTTATACAGTGTTTTAATAGAACCTGCTCTCTGACTGCTGCAGACCATAACTTGCAGTTCATTTATTCAGTTATTGTTTGGAATGTGCAATGAATCCAAGTCTTGGCCTATAAAAAAATAAACAAATGAGTACAATATTCAGAGGAGATTCTCTATATTGTTAACAGCTATTGATATTTTTGAAGACCAGTTTTAAGGGAAACAACATAGATTGTGTTATTAAGTTAGATAAGCAAATTAATCGAAAGAAAATAACCAGTTTAGAGGGGAAGCATGCGAGATGCTTCAGGTTTAAGTGAATAAACACTTATTAAAAACCGATGGAATAGGCAAACCCCAAGAATGTCACAAATCAAACCAGGCTGATTTTTGGTAAGGCAGAGACCCTGTGTGTGAGAGGGTGAGAAGCTGGTTCTGAAATGGCTACAGAACAGCAGCACTCAGGGCTCAAAGCAAACAGAGGTGTTCAGCTCTGCTAATTCGGAGAGAGAATCCTGCTATGCTACCAACAGTGTCAGGGGAGGAACACATTTCTGACCCGAGGCACCACATGTCTTATGGGCACTTGGACCAAGAGAAATCTGATTGTCTTCCCAAAGTCTGTGTGCCAGACAAATGGCCAGTGTCAGCCAGTGCAGCCTCGTCTTCCTCCCCAAACACTCTCTTTGCTCACTTGGGTTGCTATGGTGTCCCTGTAGGACAAAACAAATTTAGAAAACCTAATTATGAACTACTCCTGAGATCTGAGGTGTTGATAGTGTTGTTTATGGCTGTTTTATGACTAGAATACAGCACCTTGTTTCTCTGTCTGCTGTGAAGTTCTCAAGTCTGATTTCTTTTTATTTTTGTGTAGCTAGCTGATGGTTTTAATTAAGACTAATATGAACTTTCAGAAGGTTCACATCATATTTGTTTTCTTGAATTGGAAAATTTCTGCCTATTAAAAAAAGACCAAACCAAACCAACAAAATTCTTGGTTTTTTTCCTCATAATTTTATCCAAAATAGGGTGAGAAGTTGAAAAACACCATAAAGACATCCTTCAATTCTGTCCTCAGTTAGAATTGTAGCAGAGCAAGAATCTTTTATGAGAGAAATAATTCTAAATAATTTTTGCTATGAAATAGAAGACAGTCAATTAATAGCACCATTTTACTCAATGCTTCAGTGCAAATGTTTCATTTCTATTAGTACTGGTAAATAGTTCTGAGGTGTAGGTTTGGGGTTTTTAAATAAAGAATCCAGAATTTAAAGAGTTTTTATTATTTTGCTGTAGTAATTAACAAAATGAAATATCAGTTTATGGCAAAAAAAATAGTGCTTTTATTTGTTAGGCAATGTTTTTTAGCATAACACCATGACTGTGAAAATAGGACTCCATACACTTATCCATGCATTAAATTGTTTCATTTTGTATGAAAATGTACATAGATAAATAGAAGGAAGATGCAAAGCCACTAAACTTGAGGATTTTAAAATTTCTATTTCTGTTTTCCCAGAGTCCTAAGGGACATTATGTTCTCATTAATTTTGGTTTTTTTTCCTTGAGACTATAAAGCCCCATTTCTGTGTTAGAAATGTCAGCTGTGTTTTTTTGCAGAATGGATGATAAATGACACTTTTGTGCTCCATGGTCATCCTTGCTACCAAAAGAAATTTTCAGGGGAGGGATCACACACATTTGAAAGGCTTTTTTCTTATGGTTTCTTTCATCATGTGCCTGTGTTCCCTCCTCCTCCCAAAATAATTCACTGACATGTGATATATTCTAGTCATGATGCTTTGACATGTCAAATTTCCTTTGGTTCCAGAATGAGCAAGATTTTGCTATGATGCAATTCCAACCTATAGAGAAATGAAGGAAAGATGGAGGTAAGAGAAGAAGCGGATATTATAGCTCCATATTCCCAGGAGATTCTATTTCTTTTTCTGCTTCAGGCTCAGAGGAACACAGAGAAGATATATTTGATGGATTAAATATATTGTAGTAATTCTGAACAGCCTTTTTAAATTTACTTTTGATTAAAGAGTCTGCATGCATGTACTTTTCTGTGTGTAGGCTTTAGAGTTAGGATTGAAAAAAACTCCAAACCTCTCCTCTCTATTTCTTATTAAGTGACATTTTTAGGGACATATATCTTAAGAAAAGGCTTACTTCAACATCTTGGACTAAATTAAAATATAAACCTTTAAAAATAGCATTTGGTTCTTCTCCAAATATTTACTTGTCTTTCCAAAACTTTATTCTTGTATGATTTGCAAAAAAAAAAAAAAAAAAAAGTTTTTTCTCTTGGCTTTGATAATACGCAATGCAAATAAAGAAATTGCTGCTGACATTATCTAGGTTAGAAAACTGTGAATTTTCTCAAAACATATTGCACTCTCCCTTATGTCTAACATGCTCCATATGTTGATGCTCTCAAATAGGGCTGGCTGGGGAAAAAGAAACACTTCCTTTTCTGGAAAAAGACTGAGTTTTGGAGAAAAAGTAATTTGTCCAGTAATTCCTTCTCTGTTTCAATGGCAAAGTGTCAAAGAATTATCTGGGCTATGTGAAACCAAGGGTCATTTGTTTGGCTGCAGGTGCAGTTTCCTCTTGAAGCTGTTGCTCTAAGTGTCTGTTGGGGAAAGGCCCCGGCACTGCAGGTGGATTTGGCTGGGGCACTCCGAGAAGTCAGTTCCCCTGGAGAGGCACAGGCATTGCCCTTGCCCACGCCTTGCCCATGGTTGGCACTGTGGCTTGCCTGGCCCATTCCTGCACCTCTCACGTTGCCAACCAGGACAAACTGCCCAAGGGAGTGAGTGAGGCTCAGAGACAACTGAAGGAAAGTAGAAACACCCGTGGTGTGCATTAGTTACTGAGTTGGTTTAGGGAGCTGTGCTTGCCCATCTGTACTGGTGCTTAGTGTCTGCTTTTTGGCCTGGCAGGTAAAGAGGACACATTCACATTCCACCTGTGCCTGTCTAAGACCCAACTTCACCCTGTATCACAAGACTGCTCTGTGGTAAGTCTGTTCTCTCTCATAGAAAAAAAAATATATTTTCTTCCATGGGAATGTTTCTAGGAAAAAAAATCTGGATTTTTCTTTTGATTGCTGTAGGTTTAGATCACAGTTAATTTTTTGGCCAAATCACTATGCAAAAGGGACTAGCAACCTACAGAGTTGTTTTCCTGGCCTGTGCATGTTCCATGCTCGTATAATGTACCTTGCAGAAAGAGAAATCATGGATGTATCTACTCAGTGCTTTGTGCAATGTTTGAAGAGCCTGCTCCTGTCACGATCTTTTATACTTTGCATTTATGGAATTCACTATAAATACTGCATGGATGCAAGAACCACTTCTCTATTTGGTGGCTTATCACTTGCCTTTTCAAAAATTCTGGTTTATGAACTTGCACATTCCCTAATGAGTTGTATTATGAGCAGAGAGCTCTATTGATGGGAATTCTGTAAAACACTGCGACTGTTCTTGCAAAAGTCACTATACCCTTGATAAACACTGCAATTCTGTTTTTTAAACAACAGTACTTGAGAAATAACACAAATCTTTGTGTGAGGGTGTATACACTGTGGTAATATTACATTCTTCTTTATTTGAATGTATCTCTTGATTGAACTGTGCTCCTGAATTTTACCTGAAGACTTTGCATCTCTCTTATAATAGTACTCTCTGTAAGATATACAACATTGGGCTTGGGAAAGAAAGAAGTTGGATAGCAATCTTATTTTTGATTGTCAAAAGTAATGTAATTAACACTGGGTAAATGGGTTTTGTGCTTTTGTTTGTGTGCTTTAGTACATAGTAAGTAATTGCACCTGACAAATAGAGAAAGTACAATTTCAGATCTCATACACATATAACTGCATTAAACATTTATCACACAGAGCATTTAAAGTTTTGCTGTACTGGTAACAGTGATTTGTAATGCTTTTTATTCTCTCTCTGAAAGAGCAAACAAACAAAACCCCCAAGTTGTTTTGTTTTTTACTGCAGTATGAACTTAAAAAGATCTGGTTTCCTCTGGAGACGGTGAGCAGTTGCATATCATTGCAGGAGGGAAGTGTTTTCACATACCAGCCTCCTGGTTATAATATATAATACACCATTTTACCAAAATCCAGGAGTTGCTAAAATGCTTCTGATATTGCACCAGTTGAGATCATCTGTCACTGGTGTATAAGCAGGTCTGTGAATCACTGGCCCACAGCAGTAGCTTCCAATATCACTTTCAGTGCTGAGCAGGGCTTACAGCCAGCTTTGCCAGCATGCTTTCAAAATCCCTGCCTTGCTGGAGAAATTATCACACGTTGAGGCAGTACATAGATTTGGGCATTAGAGAAAGTGTGAAGAATATCAGCTACTAGATGTTTACTTTATTTCAGCATTCTGAAAATGAACCTCACTTCTTCATCGGTGTACCATGTCAAGGAATCCTATTACATTAAGTTTGATAAATAAACAGCATTAAAGATTGCACTGCCTGTGTAACAGCCTTGGTTGACAGTGAAAGATTTTGAAATGCCTACTTCATACAGAAAAAAATGAATACAAGCCCATTTTATGTGCCAAATGACAAACTATAATGATTAATAGACCTATTTAAATGAATAATTGTCCTATGTACTACACCAGTTTATGTAGTACAATAGCTGTGTATGCAGCAGCTGGCAAATCTCTCCTAGAGATGTAAAAGATGAGAACTGGTAAAGATAACAAATAACAGCTGAGCCAGGCCAAGCTAACACTGACCCTCCACTGCATTTCCGATGACCTCACTGGAGTTCAGAGAACTTAATTGGCATCTCAAGGTTTCATGCATTCTTCTCCTAACTTTATTTCCAAGTCTTCCGTGAATCACTCTACTGTAGGGTATCCCATTTTAAAGATCTAAAATAATCCCAGTGAAACAAATACATAGCCAAATTTTCTTTGTTCTATATAAGATCAGTGATCTGCTTCTATTTTAGCTTAGTAAAGAGGGAATGAACATGGCCAGCATAGTTGTAACAGAACTGGAGTTCACATCTTGTGCTCTCATTTCTCTCTCGTTCTCTGTTTCTCCAGCACTGAGGTAGGAATTGCGCACTTGCTGCAGAGGGAACTGTAACAGGGCAGGTGGGGTCATCAGTGAGCAGTGACACAGCAAACAGACCTGTGTTTAACTAGGGTTCTTCAGAGGTAACAGCACAGCCTCATACAGGCAGGTGTTTGGGAGTCTTTGTGTTCAGTTTTGCCTTGTAGGTCTCTGCATCCTCAGTTACAATATGTGTTCTACTTAATGCATTTTATAGCATAGCTATGCAACTTCCCAATGGTTCTTTAGTATTTTTGCTGGCTTTTTATGAAGTTTGTTGGTTTTTTCTCACAAATTTAGTCTGACAAAAAGCTGTTGAATCCTTGGTTTACTCTTTTGGCAAGAGTAGAAGCATTTTAATTTTTAGTAGTATTTGTGGATGAAGGATCCCGAAATATATTGCTCTTTATCTCTGTAGTGACAAAGTTAAAAATAATTTTGGAATGGAAGAGTCGCCATTGGTGTTGATTTCCATTGTAGTAAGAACTTTATATATAGACCCTACAGTATGGGACATAGAACAGTTAATGAAAATTAGTAATTTGACCTGATTCCTCAAGCAGACTTCTCACAAAGAACAATCACATTTGCATTTTATTAACATTGTGCCAGCATAAACAAGAGTTTTTAACAACTTGTTTTCCATAGTCACTGTGGTTTTTCATACTGAACAGCAGTGGGTTGAGGAGGAAGCTGAATTACTGAATTGTCACTTCAAGCTCATTTTAAACTTTGGTCTGGTCCTTTGCTACTTTAAATCACTATATTTTAATAGCAAGGCTTACTTGGCTCAGGCCTTTTCTGAAGGGATACTTTTGACTGACCAGATTGTGAAGAAACACCCTCTCTACTCAGCCGTTCACCTAGAGCAGAATCAACAAGTTCATAGTCAGTATAACTGTTGCATTTTTCCTTTGCCTGCCCTACAGCCAAAGCACAGAAATCCCTGCCCCTCACAGGTGTGACCCCTTTCAGTGAACAGGTGCTCTTGTGGCTTTATGCATCTGTTTTAAGAGATACAGACAAAACATTAAGAAAACCTGGAATAATGATTTTGTCCCATGAGTTTAGGATTTGTGCCAGTGTCCTCTTGGCTTGTTTTCCTTCTTACCAATGAGAATCTATATTGCATAGTGGAGTTTTTGTCATTTGCATGACTTACTGTCACAGAGAAGTTTTAAATATATGAAAACATCATTTGGTACCTTGACAAATGTAAGTTTACCTTGGAGCTTTTGCAGCCTCTGAGAGAGCTCAGCAGACTGTGCTGCCTTGTTTTTGTGACACTGCCTCATGTGTGGGTTGAAGTGGCTGTGTTTTAGTGACTCAGTGTTAGAGAACCTTATGAAACTATTTCCGCAACCCGGTCAGGTCATTGGAACTGTTAACTTATTGTTCACCTACTCCATTTGGAATTGTAGCTGCTTTAAAAACTTTTTCTTTTCAAATTTTTTTTAATATACTTTGTTTTCAATGCAACTTTTTTCCTTATAAAATTATATTCTTTGATGATCAGCTATGAATGACAATTTTCCCGATTTGGAGGACTCATTTAGGCTTTTTTTTCATCCCCTTACTAACTTCCAAGCAGAGGTCTGCCCTTCCAGGGCAAAGCTGCAGTGAACTGAGGTTATATGTGTTGAATCTGTAGTTTGTGAAGAGCTGAAGTCACATATTAAACAGGCTTTCTCAGCTGCATACATTGACCCAGACTTGCTTTGTGCAACACCAATTTCCCCCAGCATGGGAGCAGTAAGTTAAGAGCAGTGTAACACCTCCTGAGGTGTTTGTGCCAGTGCTGGGAGGTGTGGGGGTCAGCCTTGGTGAACAGGCAGCAGCCACTCACCCACCTCGTGCTCTGGGGTGGGGATAAAACCAGGCTGCCAAAGCTCATGGGGCAGCATCACGACAGGAGATGGTTTGCCAGTTACTGTTGTTGGGCAAAACAACATGACCTCTGGAAAACACCTTTTTTGTAGTTTAAGATAGATTGCATAGTAAGAATGCAATATGAAATACACAGATCTTGAAAGACCTTTCCTTCTCACCTTTTCCTTCACTCCTTCACCTAGTCTCCTTTACCCCACTCTGAGAGTAAAGTTTATTTACTCACATATAAGTTCTTAAGCATATAAAACATGGTGCCTTTATTTTCTATTGAGTACAGTGATTTTTACTAGAAACAATTCAGTGGAATTTAGTAGCACATGAAGCTTATCACAGAGAAATGTTAGTAGACAAAGGTTCTAACCCTCCCTCAATCATTCCAAAAATGCTATTATTTCCCTTTGTATATTGCAAGCTGTTGGATTGCTTTAATAATTTATTGCATTCAATGTTATCTGAGTTAGAGAGTGAGAATGAGTTTGTAACACTGTGAGACTCTCCTTGGAATCCATGCCAAAGTACTCTTATTATTACACAATAACAGAAACAGGTAGTAGAATCTGAGACACTGAACTGTGTAAAAGGAATTAGTAAATCTTTTGAAATGCATGTCTATTTAAAACTCACTAATGAAATCAATGTTTTCTCAGGGCTTAATTCAAAATCCATTGAAATTGATGTGAGGATTATCAGGTTTAGGTTAAGGTCACAATCATACAGTTGTGATAAGTAACCCCCGAATAACTCTACCTTCTTCTTGGCTTCACTTGTAAAAAGTAAAACTATCCTAAGTACATTTAGTATCTCACAAAATACTTTCAGGTGCAGCTTGCTGAGAAGGGCTGTAAAACCTAATGCAAAGAGAAAAAGAATAACAGTAAATGGCCAGTGAGCCTGAGATGCCCTTACAGAATATCTTTCCTATCGTTCAAAAGCACCTTTTCATTCTTTGAGGCCTTTTGGCAACAACAACAAAGACAACTAGAAAATAATCTTCAGATAACCTGTCCCTGAGGCAATACAGACTGCGGTCTGCAGAAAGAAATGAAATAGCTTTCTTCAACTGTTTTGTTTCAAAAACGTACTTATAACTCGTAGCTGTGTGGACCAGCACACACAGGGTACTGCAAACAGCACAGGCTCTGCCATCCATCTTGATGCTATTGCCCTTTCAGCTTTGCAAGGATTGATGAGATAGTGATATCATAGCCAGCCAAGCCTTTTCTGCAGATTTGTAAACCTGCCGAAAACATACACTTTTATTCAGAGACAAAGCTGAATTTCATCCTGTTTCTTTTCCACGGGCTAAGATTCTCACCTTCTCTTTCTGTCTAGTTTTATTTCATTTTAGCCAATTTTAGTGTGGCATAGGGAAATCAGTCTTTCTTTTATCCACAAAATGCATCCTTTTGTGCTGCTTTTTTTTACCCCCTTCTGAAAAACAAAACAAAACACTGAAGGATTTCCCCATTCAGTGAATGGAAAACTGTGGAAATCCATGTTGTGGGGTCACAAGACGCAGAATACAAAAGATACTGTAATAAAGATTTATATGAGCTTGCAAGGGCTTCTCTTTCTCATTATTACTTTCTCTATTTGAATTATATAAGAGTAGGGGTAAAGAATGCCCATATTTTACATTAGGTTGTATTGTGCTCTTAACTGTACTATGCTATTTTAGCAGACGTTGTAGAGAGCCGGTGTCTTTCAGTGCTTGCAAGGGACATGGAATTTTTTTTCTTAGTCTTGCCATTTCATTTCAAGTACTGTTCTCTTTTTTTGAGGCACATTTAAAATGGCACCAGGAGATTTTGTGTTTACTGTTTTACAGAGAAGATTTTGCTGATTTTTAATTTGCTATGAGTTCCAGTGTAATATGCAATGTTGCCTAAATATGGGCTCTCAGAATAAAGAAGGTTCTCCCGATCCAGTGCACTTGGTCAAGTGATGGCAGCACCAGTTCCCTGGTGCTTTCAAGTTGTTTGCACATTTAACAGTGATTCTGGCTTAGTTCATCATTCTAATCTATTTTAAGATAATTAATTAAAAAAATAAATAAAATTGAAAACGACACACTTATGAAACTTGACAGATGCAGACAAGTAGTTGTATTGCATTAGGGTGTAAGCCTACCATTTATATCAGTTTTCAGAGTTAGAATTACCATTTTTATATTAGCTGATAACCTTCTATGGGTTTCCTGATCTCTCATGAACCTGTAGTAGGTGTATATAATTTATACATGGAGATAGAATTTGTGAAAAAATATCAATTTACATTGTCAGGCCTGGAGAGGAAAAAAGAGTCACTAATCTCCTCATACACTATAGTTTTCCTGTTATTTTGATAATTGTGGACTTATAAAAGACACTGGGATAGCCAATTCTCTTGCTTTTTTCAAGGAATGAGGTGTTATTTGATGTGAACTGGAGAAGAAAATTAAAATAAAGTCATGCAAGAAAACAAAAAAAAATGATTAACAGAATGTGCATTAAACAACATGTATTTCTAGGAATCAGAATGATAACAGTATGATTAAAATAGTGAAAGTCTGTGGTTTGTGACAGTTTCCTTTCTATTAAACTAAAATGCAAATCTTTCAATTGGTGGGAAGAAAATGCAGGAAGGAGGTGGTAGTTCAGTCTATAAAGTGAAACTTTTCAAGGTTGTGTCCAGGTATTCAAATCAATGCTTACAACAGATACAGCTTGCAGCCCAGAAAAAATCAATAACATTAATAGATCATGTTACTGAAAGTTATGTGAATGCCAATTAAGTAAATAAATGAACACAATGAGATGTTGCCAATGAGAGATCTTGAAAGGAAATAAAAATGACTGAGATGGGAGAATGTAGGTTATAGGAAAAAGGCAAGAATTCAGTCACAAAGACAATGTCACACTGATTAATAATCAAGGCACACTTGGATAAAGAACATAGCAGAGAGGGCTACAAATCTGCAGTCAAATCCAGACTGCTCCAAAAGATATCTTCAGGAGTTAATGTATGCAGATGATTTATACTTGATTTCTTAAATGACGTGAAGTATTAAAAATTATTTACGGGGTGACTGTGACCTAGATTGTCATTGTGGAGAATGATAAGCAAAAAAAAGTATTAAACTAGGAAGAAGGACATCTCACTCAGGCAAAATAAATAAATACTATGGTATAGCAACTGAACAAGAGGTTCAGTTTAAAGTACAGTCATGGGATGTTTCTGAGGGAAGTAGGAAAGGAGCTCTTGCAACTTGAATCCCTCTGCCTTTGCTTCCTGCTGGATTTCCCTTGGTTATCAAGAGATAACATCTGTTTTGACTGCAGCTTAGCCAGAGATATTCCAAGCTCTGCATCACCTGAACACTTGTCAGGTGGAGAATGTCTCTACCTGTTATGTTAATATTTCTCTGAATTTTTCTGAGTGTCATAACCCTTCTTTCAGTTTTTATAGTTCTACCTTCTGAAAGCAGTTCTGCAGATCTGTAGTGTAAAATCAGGCGTGACTGAGAACTTCATGTTTTCCTCATCCTTTTATCTCTTTTTATTTTTTCTTTTCTTCTGGCATCTTTATCCACTCTCTGTTTAGCATTTCTTGTCTGTTTGACCTAGATTCAGCAATCTAAGCAAATGTAATCCTGATCATTTTTACCCATCTTCTTTCAGTGGTGACCAGTGAGTAAGGAGAGATTTTACAGGACAAGTTCAGTAAGGTCTTACTACTTTAAAGAGACCTTTCTAATGAGCTGGCACCAGAAAATTTACCATGTCAAACACCTTCCTCCATTCACTGAGAAAAATCTCATCGTTCAAATGCAAAACAGAAAGCAGAACCCAGAATTTTTGAGTACTTGAACAACTTACAGAATAGTATTTGGGAAGTGCTATTTTACAATCCAGTCATTTATTAATTTTTTCACTAAGGTCTTGGGCTACTTTCTAAGTGTGGTATTTTCAGTTCACCTCTGGACCTACTGTCCACACAGTTTGTGTAATGTAAATAGACATTATTAAAAATACTTTGGTTTTGCCACTGTGATAAAAGTCATACCTGTTTTACTCTTCTGACTTGAATTTTAATCAAGTGTTGTAAAAAGGCCATGAAAAATACTCGACTTTGAGACCATGACAAACCTATTTCAAGGTCACAGTTTTCTATATAATAACTTATCTTTAAATGGTAAAAAAGGTGTCTTAAATATCTTTATTTCCATCTGCCATATCATCCTTTAACAATCAGGTTTGAGAGTTCCTGTCAGAATATCTATGAGAATGTTCATTTCTGAGCATACACATTTCATGTGATGGAAAGTAGTATGTTCTTATGCTTTATAGGAAATCTGTCTCTCAGAAAGGCTGAAGAGACCTGGAAAGTTCCATCTAAGTGATCCAAAAGTAGCTTTGGAAAGCTATTTTAGCTCTCCAGAAAGATGAAAGAGCTTTTCACTTGCTTCTTGCTACTATTATAATTTCAGACTGACAAGTGATTAAAGCGGCATTGGACTGAGTGCCTCCCACAGTTTTTAACAGCATATCTGAACCATATGCAATACTTACTTCTGTCCTCATCTCAATAAAGAAAGATGTTCATTCTAAAAAAACCGGAATTTCGGAGGTTATGTTTGTGTGTGCAACTTGATGTGCACAAAGGATACAGCAATTAGCTGTGCAGACATTGGTAATGTAGATCCCCTTATTCACAGCTATTTCAATGCCAGTTAGAACAGATAAACAAAGATAATGATAAACTGTCAGATGAAGTGCTTAGAAGGGCAGGTAGTTTGACAGAAGATGACAAGGAAGGCAGGAAAGGAGCTAAAGCACAAGGGGAAAAAAGACTTATAAAATCCTCTGAGTATACTGACACCAGCTGACTTTGAAGTACATTTTGAAGAGGAGTGTTGCACAATGAATATATGGAACAAAGCCCACACAAGTTATGAAAGCATTAAAATAGTTCTTCCTTGGAAGTATCTGAAATAAATTTTTGCCCCATTTTTAGAGGCTTAACAGCCTCTTTGTTTTTCCACAGAAATATTGTACACCATCTGCTATTGTTTGTCTTTTAGGTTATAAGACCTACTGATAAATCAGACCTCACAAACAGTTTTATTCTTAAACAAAGACTTTAAATAGAAGTCAAAATTGTCATCTACATTCTGTGAAACAAAACAGATTTCCTCAGTTGGAAGGATAAATAAGATAAGGTGTTTCAGTGTTATCTTAAAGTGTGCGTTTTCCGGTTCCAGTGCTGGTATTTAATAATTAATCTGGAAGTTCCTTCTTTTGATACACAGGTTGTTTTGAATGTGTCACTGCTTATGTGCTTTTTGGCTTCTTACAAATCATTCCAAAGATATCCATCACTGTAAGAGAAAATTTGGGCTTATCAGTACTGAAAGTTTTCACAGATTTTTGGGAAAAAAAAAGAAAAAGAAAAAGAAAGAAAGCAAAAGGCTTCTCTTAGTTACCAGCTATTATTTTTCTGTATTCAGAACAGGCATAATATGGAGTTGTGGAGTTGAGCATAAAAATGCAATTTTTGTTAAAGTTTGCACTTACATTTTATTGGGCTTTCTTTAAAACTCATGGAATTTAATTTTTTATAATCTCTGTTGCTCCTCACAAAATTCTTGTCCCGGTCTGCACTCAAGAATAACGAAAGAGACCCTGGAGATGATACAGGCCAAGTCTCAGAGGTCCCTCTTGGTGCTCCCCGTGGTGTCCCGTGCTGCGCTCGGGGTGCTGAGATTCCTCACAGGGTGTGTGTGGTTGGGAAGGTTCAGAACAGCCGTTGCTATAAACGGGGATTTCCTCTGCCAGCAGAACCGCTTGGAGCAAAGCGATGGAGAGAAAACATGGACTGCAGGGACGTGGCTGCAATTGGCCTTACTCAAGCCTGGGTGTCTCAGAGCAGCTCAGCCCTCCTGAAAGGATGCTGGAATTTGTTGTGCAGGCAAAATAGGATGCATTTACTTCACATTTTGAAGCAGAATAATTTCCTTTCTCCTAACTTGGAGTTGTTCACAGAAGAGAACTTCCAAGTTTCTATCAGCTTTGTTAGCTCTTCCCTTTATCTGCTTCACTCAGGGAACAGCAGATTCATCTGAAGCCTCTATTAAAGAACATTGTTATGGGGCTGTTAGTTTGTTGCTTTCTTCTTGTAATAGTTTTGCCGTTTCCTGGAAGCATCACACTGTGGGGAGTGTCAAACCAGGATTTTCACAAATACTACATTATATGATTTAAGGGAGGGTAAAAGGAAAAAGAAGAAATACCCCACCTTCCCCCAAAACCACTGATACTTCTGTTTCTTTCATATATTACAGTTTTTATATAGGAGTAAGAATTTAAACTGGAATGTAATCCATTCCCTACATGTTAGATTTAACAGTTTTAGAACTATACTTTGACTAAAACTCATTTAAGTCTGAAATGTAGCTGAATAATTTGATATAACATTATGAAAATCATATAAGCCCCCAGTGAATATAATGCAGATTTATTTTTTAATGTCAGGTATAATTACTCATCCAATTTCCATCCATCTCGTTTCAGTTCAGGAATGGAACCTTAATTATTTCTTTTTATAGAAGGTTTTTAACAAGCTATTAAAACACACTGAAAAGGGAAACATTTACGCTATTCATATTGAAATGGAAGATGTGAGGTTAGGATGAGAATACTGGCAAATTTTAAAAGATGTTGAAGTGCAGGTCAAATAGACACAGCATATGAGGTCTGCATTTAACAGTACTTAGCACTGGGCAAATATTGGGTGTTTCAACAGTTAAGCTGATCGGTGAAGCTCTCTGCTTTTAATGGGAAATTGGATAATTCAAGTGCCTGCAGCTCAAGTACAGCTTGCTCAGTATACTTCAAAAAAAGTTCCTTTGATGGCAGTGAAAAGCTGACAAGCATTTTGAGAAAAATAGTGATGTTCCTCTCTCAGCTCCTGACAGTGAAGCTACGTAAGAACAGGCCAAACTCCAGAGCTGAAAGTTCTTGTAACGTTTTGGATATATTCCCTGGCTGACAAAATTAGTAATATGATTAATAAACCCCCTTAAAAGTGTGAACCAATTTGTTAAAAGGTACACAGTATTTTGCCATTTCTGTTACCAAATAGTCAGGGGTTTTTTATTGCCTTGCTTATGTGAATTCCCAAATGAAACAACAGCTCTGAAGATGAGATGCAGGTTCCAGGTGTCAATACCAGCAGTGAAATCCATTTCTTATGGAAGGCAAACGCAAAACCCTGGTGGGTTAAAAAAAAATTTCACTGGATAACTAGAAGTATTAGAAATTACCTACAATCAGATTTTCCTGAGTAAATATGTGTCCTATTAAATTAGGAACAGTTCCACAACAGATGCTTTTTTTGCTTTCAGATATGTTACAATAGCAGTTCTTGTTATTATCTGTGTTGTCTTTGTGCCTAAAATCATGCTTGTGGGATTCACTTAGATAGAAAGAAGACTTTGGCAAGAAAAGCAAAACTCCCAAGTACTTAGAGAATATCAGTTACACTTTTTCAGGCTATTGCCATAACACACTAATAACTATTTTATGTTCTTACTAAATAATAATTAAAATTCCTAGTATCTGTCTAGAATGATTAAGGTAATTATGAGGCTTCTTAGTAGGGCAGTATCTGAAATTATCTTTGATGTTGTCTTTTGCCTCTGAGAACCAAGCAGGAATTTTTTCATGGCCCAGTTCCAGAGCTGTTGAAGTTGGACAAGGTTTTCACATGTGTGTACTGACACATCCTTTTTTCCCTGAAGTTACTATGATGCTATTTAACAGGAGCTTCACTTCCTGACTCACACAGGGAGGCTTCATTTAAAACATTACATTAAAACACGCAGACATTAGTTGTATCTTGGCCTGTTCTGATGTTTCCAGAAGAGGACAACATTAGGCAGGTGTAGGGAAGGCCAGGCTCTGGTGGGGCTGGAGACAGGGCATCCCGCAGCGTCATCCCAGGCACTCAGCAATAGGACAAGGGGGCACGGGCTCAAGCTCTGCCAGGGGAAACTGAAGTTGGAGATCAGAAAAAAATTCTTTCCAGAGAGAGTAATCAGGCATTGGAATGGGCTGCCCAGAGAGGGGGTGGATTCACCTTCCCTGGAGGTTTTCAACTGAGATTGGATATGGCACTGAGTGCCATGATCTGGTAAAGGGACTGGAGTTGGCCCAAGGGTTGGACTTGATGATCTCGAAGGTCTTTCCAGCCCAATCGATTCTATGATTTAGCAGGGCCAGGGGGTGGTGTGGGCACAGCTGCAGCTGCTCAGCCCCATCAGTGCCCGCACACCTGCAGCCCATTGTGCTTAATTACCCTGGGATGCGCGTGCCGGTGCGCGAGAGTGGCTCGTGCTCCATTGGGGGCAGCTGTGGCTGCAGCTGCCGGAGTGACCTTTGCAGCAGCTTCAGGGCCGCGAAGCTTGGAGGTGTGAGGTGGCACGCGCGGACCTGCCCGGCGCTCTGCCCCTTTCCTTCCTCTGTTCTGCCTGTTCCCAGCCCCTCTGCACGTCCCGCCAGCTGCAGGGCATGTGGGACAGGGGGGCACGCCCTGCCCACCCCTCCGTCTCCGCTCGTCCTGGCCCGTGTCCTCCTCCTCTCCTGCCGCTGCCCCCGCCGGGCTGCCCTGCGCGCCCCGCTCTGCCCTCGGGACGGGCGGTGCCCCTCGGGGTCCACTCGGTGTCCCAGGAGGCCGCCAGCTCTGTCCGCTGCTCCCGGGGGTAAGTGAGAAATAAATTTTCCTTGTGTTCTTGCTTGTGTTGGGGCTTTTTTGTAAGTTCTGCCAGCCTTACAAGGGTAGCGCTTGCGAAGGTGTTCAAACCTTCCTGGGCACGCAGGTGAGTGGGCTCTGGCACCCTTAGGGTGCTGCACAGGCTCTAATGCCGCCGCGGATGGCGCAGTTACAGAAAGAAATCCAAATTTTGCACGTAATGCCTGAAATAGCGTGAATTTAGCACCATCGCTTTCGGAATAAAGTGAGGCAAATGGCAATTCGGGAATGTATAGTTCCTCATGAATAATTCCTTGAGGGTGTGAGAGCTCCCCAGGAGAGGGCAAGGAGTGCCCACCTTGAGACTTGCGCATGTTTGTTCCTGGAAAAACTAACGCTTTTTGTCAATATACACTTGGCTGAGTTTTCCTTGTGTTATTGTGGCTCCTTTTAGACTTGTGTCTTTTTTATTGTAAAGGCATTGCTGTGGTTGTACCTTTCTGTGTTGCAAATCAGACTGTCCTAGTACAAGGTTGGTTGTAATGATCCTGACTGCAAGTAAAGCAGAAAGTGAATGTACACAGTATGTAAGATACCTGTACCTGTGGAAATTAAGGCAATTAAGGCTCATTGGACCTGGGCTATATGATAGATAAATCCATAAATTATATCGATGATTAATTCTCACTTGAGACATTGGCAATGGCTTCTGCTAAATTACACAGATTATTTTGTCAAACTGAAGTAGTGCTTTCACTATTTCTACCTGCCTTGTGTTAAGCTTTGCTTCTGTTACTGAAAAACTGTGGTAAATATTTTTGCTTGGAGTTGGTTGGCAAAAAGCTTTTGATCTTGTTTCATTCAGAGAATCACAAGATGTATGAGGAAATAGGATGACTGTCTGCAGGTGTATCTCATTCACCTCAAATTGTTCTTCAGACCTTATTTGTTGCCTGTTTTTTTTCCCTCTGAGTAATTGTTTTGTCCATCTACACCAATGTGATCATTTGGGGGCAGTACAGAGTTTATTTAAAGGACACAGATCAGTTCCTGGAACTTTCTCAACTAAAAACAAATAGCTCTTATAGGAACTTCTGATTTTTTTTTTCTCTAAGAAGCAAAACCAATCAGAAGCAGAAGTTATTTTACTTTCTTGTCTGAGGAAAAATATGAACTTTATTCTCACTTGCATTATTATTCTTTTATTGCAGGCATTAGTGTACAAAATGATACTAATGAAACTTTTATGCCTACCTGCAGCATTAGTCTACATCATAATTCAGCCTTAACCAGTGCTCGCCATTTTGGCTTTTGTTTGTTTTTGGTTGGTTTGTTTTTGTTTGTTCTTGCTAAGCAGGTGAGAATAAACTGTGATTTCCAGTGTTGTGTCTGTATTGGATTATTCATAATCTGGACTGTTCCTGTTTGTGGCTACCTGAATCGTCACTGCAGTGTCAGGTTTTCCTTGGTTCTGTTCTGCTTTCTAGTGCTTAATTTCTGAGTAAAAAAAAGGTTGCTTATTTTCTGAAGACTTCAGGAAATCGTATGCCTCATTGAAATGACTACCACGTGTGAGTTCCTTGTTATGGTGCAAGTTCACTATTGAGAAATACAGTATATTTATGTGGGCTTTCTTGTCTGACCTGCAGGAGCTAAAAATTCTTAAATACATAAGAATTTTTAATAGTCAACACAGCTGAAGTCTTTATACTGATGTTGAGTTCATACTGGCAGACTGAAACAGAGATGTGTCTTTATTGCCTTTTTTAAAGCATTATGCTTTTTCATTGACATTCATTTAACTGATTGTAGAACAAACTACTGAGTGCAAGCCTAGTCAAAATGCCAGGATAACTACACAGGTGAACCTTTCCAAGGCAGCTTGCCAGTTGTGTTGCCGGCTGAGACATCTGTGAGTGCCACTTCTAAGAACAGCTTTTAGGAATTCGCAGGTACCTCTGGTAGGGCAGGGTGAAACTCGCCTGTCACATGGGTTGTTTGACTAATGGGTCGTGGTGAAACGTTAAAGGGTAGTTGTGGTTTCACCCCAGCTGGCAGTTGAGCACCACACAGTTGCCCACTCCTGCACCACCCCCAGTGGGATGGGGAGAGAGTCAGACAAGTGAGAAATGTTCTGGATTGAGAGAAAAAAACAGTTTAATAGGTAAAAGCTGTGCACACAAGCAAAGCAAAATGAGGAATTCACTCACGACTTTCACTAGGCAGGCAGGTGTTCAGCCATCCCCAGGGAAGCAGGGCTCTGCCACGTGGAAAGGTGACTTGGGAAGACAAACACCATCACTCCAAACATACTCCTTTCTTCTTCTTGCCTAGCTTATTGTGTTTTATATATATGCCATATGGTGTGGAATATCCCTTGGGCCAGTTGGGGTCCCCTGTCTCAGCTGTGTCTCCTCCAAACTTGTTCTGCACCCCCAGTTACTCACTGGTGGGGTGGGGTGAGAAGTAGAAAAGGCTTTGACTCTGTGTAGGTGCTGCTCAACTGTAAAAAAAACCATCCTATGTAGGATCATATCCTGCTAACTGGAAGTTCTAGAGTAAATCATTGTGTGTCATCACCATAACATATCTACATCATGTGTAGATTAGGACACCTACTTTAATGATATTTTCATTGACATAAAATTCATGAGGTCTGAAAAAATTAAGGTTATTTTTAAACTTTTTCATCCCCTGAGGGCTCTTAGTATTTGCAGTCAGCAGCCACACCATATTTGTGATTCTCTTTAATTATGTGCAATTAATTGGGTCATAGCTCTGTGTGTTGGAAATAATGTTCGTAAAGAAAATCGAGTTAAGATATAAAGTGAGTTGCAGCATTTTTATTGTGTTTAATTTCTGTTTCTGGCAGGACTGGGAGCACTTACTAGTTGAGAGTTGATGGATTTTTTCATTGATGTTCTGCTGCTTAATTTCAAAAGATGTGATAAATTTATATCAACTTCAATTTGCCAAAGCAAGCATATACACACTCTAATTGAAAGCAAATGCCCATTTAAAATAAAGCAATAATAACTTTATATGCTACTAAAAATATGGCTGCTCTGCATTTATGAGAAAAATGTCAGGCCAAGGATGTGTATAGTGAAGGATACATGAAAACAACTCCCTGAAACATAACCAAGCAAAAACCCCCTCCAAAACCAAAAGAAGCCATGGCCACACTCTTCTGGTTACTGTGGTTATGCAGTCATCAGTATTTTTATGTGGAACTTTCAGATGTTCATGTTTCAGAATTTAAACTTGATAACCATACAATAAACTTGTTTTGAACATCCACATACAGAGCTGATAGTCAGTGTCCTTTCCAACTTCTACCATCCAGGAAAAAAAAGAAAAAGCAGGCTGCACCAGTTTATATAAACATATTTCAAGTTTAATGTTGAGAACCTACTTCAATTATCAGTTATTTCTGTATGAGTCTTTTTGGGAGAACTAAGGAAGTCTAAAGTACCTTTGGATAAAAACTAAGTGTAGTCTACTCGCTCGTGGGGGTTGGAACATCAGGGTAAGTACACTTGAAAAGCTTTCTGTTGCAACACTGTGTTACATGCTGGCATTTGATAGTTTCATGTTCTTTTCCTTTTGTTAACAAGAATTGAGTGCCTGAAGTTAATGTTACACAAGCAAAAAAAGTAAATCCAAGCTCTGTTTTACTGTTATATTAGAAGTTTTATTTAGAGGCTGTAGTAAATAAGGAGTTAAAGCTTTGCCTGAAAGCTCATGTGCTGCCCATCAAGATTGATCAGTTCAATCTGACATGTGAACAGAACTAGTTAGCTGTTAGGTAAAACTGTTGTTAATCTTAGTTTATACAGGCAAATATTGATCCTTCCTGTGGAATTGGAATAAGCTGAAAAGGAAGAGCTTTTCTATCCCTGGTACTAGTATTTCTGTGGTTTTATTAAAGAGTTGTTAATGATTATGATTCTCTTACAAGTTTAGCATCTTTCAAATGAATTTCTAAATTTTCTTTTTTCTTGCTTTTTTTTCTCCACTTTAGGAGCATAATTTTAAAAGTATGTAACAATTCTAGAAAAGTCAAAGGTGACTGTCACTTCTGTGCAGTTGAAGAGTGAATATACAGTGCAGTACTGCTGTTGAAAATTCATGATGTTATCTGTAAAATGTTGAGAAATACAATGAAACTTAGCACTGTCTCCTTGAGACAGATGGTTAATATTTCTGCCATTATTAGAGAAGGCCTGTGATGGCCATCCTACGAGTCAGAGTTTATTTCTCAGGAGCTGAGAAATTACAGTAGCCTACTGAACTGCAGCATTGTGTACTCTCAGTTTGGATGGTCAGTTGATGCTGTGAGGGAATTTGGAGTCTGGAGTAGTGTGTGCACCTGGAATGGAGTGGCTCAGGTTAGAGTGGGTTGGTTAAGCACCGGTCTCAAGAAGAATGTCACTTCTAAGGACAGGAAAAGAAACTCAAAAGGGTTTCTGGCAGGTATTGACCTGCTCTTGCTAAGCCCAGTGCCAAGGCACGGTGCAGACCCTGGCTAAGTTAAATCCTGACTAGAAAGACTGAATGTGTGTTTAGCCATAGTTTACAGCCCAGAGTAACTGTGTGTGATTGCACTTATAGCTGGAGTATTCAGAGTGGTGTCCTGGAGTGTGATTTGTTACTTAGTGGTTTTTTCATGCATACCTATTTGTGGAGGAGGTTTTGTTTGTTTATTCCCCCCCCCACCCCTTCCCCCATTGAGCATTTAAACAAGGAGTCCTCAGGTTTAGAAACTGAACTTGCTGCGTGGTTATAGAAACTGGCATAAGCCTCTAACTGTTCCTCTCAAGTGTGTATTTGGGGGCTCAGACCTCACTGTTATTTTTTTGCAAGAACCACCATGAGATTCAGACTTGTGGGATGGTTGGTTTTATGTGCTGTAGTTTGGACAGCTGGTCCCTCTGTTTTGTAATGGTCTCAGAGCAGTGGACCAGATGGATTTAGTATCTGTAAAAGAGACCTTTGGGAGCCTGTGACAATGTGAGTTTGTAGTGATACAGGCAAAACCTTATGAGGATAAATGTTCATCACTTGCTCACTGGAAGGATCTGATGTGTAGCAGAGATTTTTTGTGTTATGTACTCAATCAGTATTTTACAGAGGTTGATGACTGGGTGTTGCAGTTGTAGCCTCAGGTGAAGTAATGTAACAAAGTGTTGTTATGCCATTAAGTAAGAGCTCTTTTGGGGAGGTAATTTTGGATATATGTCCACATATGCAGCCTTTCAAACATGTTTGGTGTTGAAAGGACAAGTTTTATTTGTATTTCTTGATCGATTGATGTTTTCTTTACCTAAGCTTGGAATCTTTGTCTGTATGATACCTATTACACAGAGTGTACTGTAAAACTACTAAGTATGAGCTTGTTGACAGCTCTAAATTGCTATCCCATAGTAAATGCATCATGTAAACATTATTTTATTGCATGTGCATATAGGAGCTCTGATAAGGATGGACTGGGAATCTGCACCACTTGTTTAGAACTTAAAGTCTCATGTTTAATACACAGTGAACAAGACTAAGGGCTACTTATTATTAAGAAAATGAACTTAATTAGTGATAGCTGTGGAAAACAACCTGTCAATGTGTTAAGATAACAAGTCATGACTACAGCTGTATTCTGAAATATTGGCAAAGTCAAGCAGCAAGTGAAGGAAAAAATATCAGCATTTTAATAGAAAAAAATTAATGGCCAAGAGCAAGGCAGAGAGGGAAAATAGTGAGCTTTAGATTTCCTGTCAGAAATGTAGAAAATGCAAATCAGAGAAGGCACTCAGACTGAAACTGGGTGGGTATTCTAAAGGTGTGCGTGCTCCTGTGTGTGGCAAATTACTGGAGATTTTAAACTTTATTCCTGATTTGGTTGTTGAAATTTTAAGCATTTAGTAAAGCTCTTGGACATCAGAATTTAGAATCCTTCCCCTTGCTGGAAACAAGGGTGTTGTTTATCTACCGGTTAAAACATGTAGTAAGAACTATGTAAGTAATGTAAGCTTGCCTTTTTCACTCATTTGGTTCTAAACCATTGTTGTGCCTCTTTTGATGACTGGAAGCAGCTTCTTGCTGACAAGTGTGTCTTTCTGTGTTAGTTTACTCTCATCTTGGATTTTGAAAAAGTTACATTCATAAGCAGTTTTGCCTTGAAGTTGATTGACTTGCTGGCCCAGGTTACACCACTGTCTTGCTGATTCATAGACTGTTAGAAAGATAATTGCAGGTGTGAAAAAAGGGCTATAAGGGTACAACCTGTATCAATGGGACAGGCTTTTAGTCATTTTGTACTGCTTAATTTTTTTCAAATGATTAAACAAATTAAAGCCTTGGTGAACCCAGATCTAGTGTGATGGGCAGCTATACATATAGACAAATGTTACTGAAATCAGTGATTTAGCTTCAGATTTACAGTGGTATGAAAGCTGAATGCAAGTTGGCCTTTAGGTTAAATACTTTTATAACTAATATGATGTATATATACATTACTTATCCAGTGTAAGCACTGCTGTAGTAATTTGAAGGGGAACTCTAGTTTTTATTGCTTCAAATATGAATAATAGAAGGAGGACTTAGATTTATGTTTTAGAGTACTCACACCAACCAGATGCCAGTGAGCCAGGAAAGCTGGTGCTGCCAGCAGAGTAGAGGCGTAGTGTAGGTGGGGGTCCCACTGATACGTTATTAGAGTAAATTATTTGCTTATGACATCCTTTGAGTGTGGATTTCAATAATTAGAAATCAGCTTTTCCCATTCTGTTAATTTTTAAAAATTATTGTGTTGTTTTATTGTTTTGGGGTTTTTTGTTTGGTTGGTTTCTGGGTTTTTTTGTTGTTTTTATTTTTTTTTTATTTTGTGGTTTGTTTTCTTTTTGTTTTGTCCTTAGCAGTCCCCCTTGGCTGAAACTCCATATCTGTAGCTTTTTTTTCCAGCTAGGAATGGAAATTCTGTATGTTGAGAGAAATCTCCCAGGAGGCTGATAATTAGATGGTAGGTTTCTGTGGAGAATGAAGTTGGGAGCTGATAATTTGTCCTGCAGTAAACCATCCTGCAGCTGTCTGTCAGTCGTAAACTTACACATTCCTGTAAGTATGGAGGACGCAGGTTGCTTGAATTGCCCCCCATTGCCACTCTGCTGGTCTGGAAATTGGAGGCTTTAGGGAATTTTATTACTGATCTACACAACTGAGACCTTTTATTACTGGGGGAAATAGAGTATAGATTTCATGGCTCAGTGCTTGTAATGGTTGGAGATTTCAATCCCTCCTTGGGATAGAGGAAATAGAATTGAAGTATGGAATCCTAACTGATTTGAATCAGTAACTCCATTAAAGTTGCCTACTGACAGTGATCAAGGTGTCATTTAATAAATACAGCACTGATGCTACAGTGAAATCCATGTCCATGTAGAACTACCAAACATTTTCATTCCTTACAAACACCTTTAGGTTTTTCTTACAAAGAATATTTCTGGTAGATGGAGTTTAAAAGTAATAATGTTTATGTTGGCAGTTAAGTGATTACTGAGATCTTGACCTGGAGTTTTCAGAAGAATATAATGAAGAACAGAGACTAAAGGTGCTTTGCTAGTGTGTGCTAAGGAAACTCTCAACTACCTTAAACTTGGCAATGAAACTGCAACCTTCACAAAAAGAAGCATTTGCAGTTTTTGGTATTGTACCCTGAGCACCCTGGATGCCTCTGTATAATCATAAAAGAGTTATTAGAGATGACAGAAATTTACACCCTCCCGCAGAGATCACAACAAAACACCCATCCCAGCTGTTTGCTGAGTGCATGAAATATTAGATGTTCATTAAGAAAGCCACTGGGCAGTGTAATTGTGTGGAAAACAGTCTGCTTATGTTTCAGAATGGAAATGTTTCACAGAGGTCTGAGCTGGATCTTTTATAATATTAATAGCATGGGTACATTTCTAAGGAGATACAGCTAATTTTTTCCTTTTTGCTTACTAGCAAAACCCTCTACACTCTCTATATGATAAAACTCTGAGTTTTGGAAGCAATTGGTGTATTTAGAAGTGGTTGACACATTGAAATAATTCTTTAATATCAGGAGGAATTTTAAATATTTAATAGAAATAAGCCTTGACGTTTCCAGTATATAAAAGTATTTATTTTTTTATTATGGATATAGTGGAGTTTTCCTTTTCTTTTCCAATCAAGGTTCATTAAATCCATACTTTTCTCCTCTGCTTTCAATGGTGTATCAAATCTGATTCTTAGTGATGTCATGTAGAATTTTGCTGTTATATTTAACAGGAGCAGACCTTTTAGGAAAGGCATTAGATGATCTGAACTATAAAAACTATGATGACAAAGTTAGAAATGACATTTTTAGGTTATAATAAAAAATTTACTCCATTCAGCACATATAAGTCAAAATATAAATCAGTTGTAAACACACATGGGAGGATCTTGTAAGTTTTTTAAAAGAATCTTGGATCCTGTGGATAAAAATCCACAGAGCTAGAGACTTTACATGGAAAGGATTTCAGTTCTGTCCCTCCTGTGGAAAATACAATGTTCTGATGAGAAAAATGTTTGGGTTTTTTACAGGTTTTACTAAACAAGCAGATTTTATAGAAAGAGATGGCTGTAGAAGGAATTGATGATGCCCTGCTTAGCAGCATCATTTGACAAAATGTGACTTAATATGGGCACAAAATTCTTGATTGGTACTACATGAGCTCAGATGAGACTTGGAAAATAAGATTTATCTCTCAAACTCGTCTTTCAACAGAATCATGGCCACCTTTCCATTTCTCTGTGGTGTGTCACTGTAGGATATCACCTGTAAGAGACAGTGTGAACTCTTCTGTTTAAGAGGTGTGATCCAGAAACTCATCATACCCAGCCCGTGATTTTTAATATCTAATCCTCTTAAAAATATGTATTTGTTAGTAAGAGTATTAGGATAAGTAAGGATAAATGCAGTGGCTTAACTTTTGCAGGCTGGCACAGAAAGTGTGATTGTTAAATGATTTTGCCATAAGCTCTGATTTAATAAGAAAACCCAGTGAAATTAAACCCCAATCAGTCTTGTGGCAATATTGGCAGAAATGAGGGTAACCACAACGGGGACTGGAACCACAGAACAAGTGATACAGGAAGCCTTAAATACAGAGCTTCAGCTGATGAGCCACATGTGCCAGAGATGCACAAGCACACTGAGACTGGTTCATTTGTTCAGATGGAAGCAGGAGGGTGAACATGGTTCAGAATCAGCAGGCTTGCCTTCAGGGATGCAAATATTGGTACAGAAATGTAGAAATTCAAACCTGACACAGGTGGTGTGAAGCATTAGTTTTGTCCCAGCAATACTGTAAAATGTAAAGGAAATAAACCCCAGTTTGACTAGTTAAATAGAAGGGGACTTTAAGGGGAAGAATTCATTAACAGTATTGCATTTGATGACATCCTTGTGCACTGACACTAAAACTTCTCATAAAGGTGCTGTGTGGTGACAGTACAAATGGTCAGGAAATCATCATCTTAATTTCAGAATAGGAACTATTACTGTTAACATTAACGTATTTGAGACTGGTTTTGTCATGGGAATCTTTCACTAGGATAATATTAAACACTACAGTAGCTGTAAAGTCAGGGTCCTTTGGATAAGAATGCCTATTCTGAATGGTAATGCAACAGAGATGATGTGATTAGAGAATGGATTTGGTTTGTGGAACAAGAGTTTTATTAACAGCATAACATAAACAGCTGGGTTCTTTTGATATTTGTTATAGCTAGTGTAATGGTGGCTCCTTCAACAGAAAAAAAGGCTGCATGTGTAGTGAAAAGTACAGGGCTTTGGAACCAGAAAGCTTCATTGTACTATTAACTGTAACAGCATCTTAAAAATGAAAATGTCTAATCACATTATAAAGAGTTCTCCTGTACTGGTGAAGAGCTTTTATCTGATTTGAAAAGCAAGCCAGTACCCCAGATTCATTGGGCTTAATTGCAGGAAAATTAGTCTCAAAAATGGTTTGGTTCAAGGCTGGCATTTCAGTATCACATTCATAGCAGACAAGTGAAAACAGAGAGGTTTGCTCTCCCTCTTCATCTTTATTGGATTAAATTGACAGTATTAAGGACAACATGAGAAAAGAAATGTCAAGGCAATCTCACATTTTGTTTTAAGAGAAGCATCATTAGTCTTCAGGAAGAGCTGGGGATAAAAAAGGGCTTAATATTACTATTAAGAGGTAATGCAACAGACTATAGTCCTTAAACTGTCGACAGGCAATTTTCTTCATTATATAAGTGATGGCTTTGAGGAAGAATGGCTTGGATTTGTCATAAACAAGAAGGTCCAATTTTAAATTGGGTAACAATGAACTTGAGTGGCTGCCAGTTCACAGATAATGAGGATCCTGTGTCTCGTGGAGGGGGTGTTTGGGGCTTTTTTTTTTTGTTGTTTATCTTCTTTATAGAAAGAAAACAAACTCCTGTCAGGGATTTAACTTTGCAATTCCAATGGGAATTCCTGCTGTAAATGTTGAATGTGATTATCCAACCTGAAATTTTTGGTAAACAAAAGCTAAATTGATAAACGTGAAAAAGGTACAATGTACATCTGTTTTGTCAGCAAGCATTGAAAACTGGTTGATGAGAGCACTTAAAACCTAAAGCACTTTGAAACCCAAGCTTGTTGAAGTGAAATTGAAAATTCTTGTTGCATTTCATGGGCTTTAGATTAAGATCTAGTTCATCAGTACCCTTGAAACATGGGCTTTACTTTAACCATACTGATGATTTTATTAATTTAATGCAATCATTCCTGATGTTGAGAGCTTTCAGGGCTCTATGAGCAGATGTGAAGTTGGTGTGTGGGTACATTTCTTTACAGTGTACAGTTCCCAATGACCAAAACTGGGCAAATCAGAAAGACAAGTAGAGAATCTGTTTCCAAAACTCTTAGACATTCTGTTTCTCACTGAGCTTGTCTACTCTTCATGTAAGAAGAGACGAGACTTCCAATGCTAAGTGACATCATCCCCAAAATAAGATCCTAAGCATTCATAGGACATGTAGAGCAGACCTACACTGCGTGTGTAGCCTTGTTGTATTTTTATCTGTATTAATTATAATTTTTTCACATAGTTGTGTGTTTTAAATTTACAGTAGAGTGATGATCTATTCAGGTGGGACAGGGATTCCTGCTATGCCCCATATGTTATAGAACTGGCCCTAACTGTATTACCAAAGGCTTCTTTTCCCCAAGCTTGTTAACTTTTAGTCAGATCATTGTTTTTCAGTATTAAATAGAAGATAATTGTGTCCTCATTATTTCTGTGATTTGTTGTCAAGATGAGCTTATGTAATCTTTCCTCTGCCATTAGCAATGGCAAAATGAGACAAGTGGGCTGATATGGCAATTGGATATTTTAGGTACTTCTAAGGACCTTTTTCACATTATAATTCAGAAAATAAGGCTCTATTCTGAAATCAAACTTGGGTAAGGAAATTTCAGTCTGTTTTTCAAAAATACAGGGTAGTCAGACTTGTTGTCTAAATCTCAAGCAATTTCTCGTGCAAGCCCTTGACCCAACCATAACAGAATATTTGCTGAGTTTGGGCAGCTCGGATAACATTTAAACTGCTAATTACTATAAATGTTACTGGTTCCTAAGATGGACGCTGTTTCTTGTGTATATAGTGCATTGTTTTCTTTGAGTAATGTAACTATGCTTGAAGTTACTTTGCACTTGAGGCTTTACTTACCTTATGGAAGAAGATGTAGCACTTGTCCATTTAGTATTCTAAGAAAAAAAAAAGTCTGTGTGAATTTAGACTGATTTTTTTAAGTTGCACCAGACAGTATTTAGTGACCTTGCTTTGGCAATGAGGGCAATACAATTAGGCTGTGTTAATTGTATTTCAGGTTTTGCTCTGCTTATTTCTGTAAAATCTTATCTTAAATGAAGGGAGAGGACTAAAGATTATTGTCAAAATAAAACCCCCAAACTAACCAAAAAATCCACATCATGGAAAAAAATTTTGAGTAGAAATTAGAGATGCTTGTCCTTAATACTACATGCTGTGTTTCTACAACTTTGTGAATGTTATGGAATAGTTGTAAGATTCTGGTCAAGTAATTTTCGGATAGGTGAAAGATGTTTCTTCCAACTTGAGCAGAAAAAATAGATTGCTGCATCCAAAACTGCTGGGCATTCAGGATGAATAGGTTGATCTAAAATTTAGAGATGTCTGTCTTCCTCAGTGAGGGATGTAAACATAAATCCTTGATTTATTTGTTATTTGGTTAAAATAAAATGAACAACTGATGGCAAACACCTTCTAACATATCAATGATGCTTGATGAAAGATTTTAATGAGATTTCTATCTTGTTATTCTAGTTACATTTTTCAAGTACCCCACATCATCTGCTATGAAATGTCTGCTACAGAAAAGAAGCTTGACTTAATTATGTTTAGGGAGTGATTGAAGCCAGATAGAACATTTAAAAGCAAACAAACATAAAACCTCCAAAACTAAACAAACACCAAACCCAAACAAAAATTAAACAAAAACAAATACATGCGCAATCAACAAGCAAAAGCAAAAATAGACTTTATGGGAAAGATGAAGAGCAATGTATTTTCACCACAGAAAATACATTTACAATAAAAATGAAAAGCAGTGAAGGGCTTGTGACAACTGTTAGGTGGCTTTGGTCTTCTTCAGAGCCCATCACAGTGCTGGAAAAGTTAATTTTAAATCTCCTGGTCTTTTGACAGATCTCTCTGATAAATTGTTAAAATACATGGACAAAATAAATTGGACTGTTTATATCCTTGGCTCTCTTTCTGCATTCTCTAAAAAGGTTTAACTTGTCTGTCAGGGTTACTACCTGTTGTTGAAAGAATCTGGCAAAATATTCATTTCCTTGCTTCTCTTGAGTGAGTTGGAGTATAAACCAAGAGGGTTGTAATCACTTGGGAGAAGAGCAACTGTTACAACCTGTGGTCAATAAACTCAAACTTTTCCAGGCCTCAGGAAATGCCCCTCTGTATTTAACAAACTACACAACCCTCTTGTCAAACTCCCACATAAGAAACTTTATAAGGATAAGTACAAAGGAATCTACCTTAATTTTTCTGTGATGTGGGCTTCTGCCAGCTACGTTGTACAGAAACTTACATTTGCCAAAGCAATGTCTGCATTTACTTACCTGTGTATGTTTGTAGCTCTGCCTTGGGCTGTGCAAACCCAAGAATTATTCAAATGCAGATTCTTGAGAACCCATGTTTTTCTCTTGTTGGTTCCCTGCCAACACCCTCCAAGGTTATAATGCACCTCCAACTTCATTGTTAACTTGCTTTTTCCCTTCAGCACATTCATTTCCGTGTTTTGCTTAAGTGAAATGTGGATACCTCTGCTGCCAGGCTGAGCCCACTGGTTTCTGTCTCTGCTAGTGTCTGCCTGCTGGCTCACCTGGGGCACCTTGTCTGTGCAAATACACATGCACTCAAAAAAAGTAGACCACATTAAAGTTTAGTTTCATTAGCACTGAATCCCACAAAAGCTCCCTTTAGTGATGCTGAATTTCATTTTTTAATCTATGTTGAAACAAATATTTTTTCATTCATGATCACCTGGTTTGCCGCATCAGTGATGAGAACGTTTGTTGGATTCATTACTTGACTCCATAGTTGTAGTTGTTTATTCTCTTCCATGTGACTCAGTGAGGGAATACACAGTGCTTGCTAATCACAGGGTTCCTGTGGCGCTGTGGGCAGTGACTGTCAGTGTTGGACATGCTCATGTACCACACTGGTGCAGCCGAGGTGCCCAGCCCAGTCCAGCCACGTTAGCCCAGGGTGATGCAGGAGGCCTGGCCCACAGCCAGCACAGCTGCCTATACATATATATACACACACACATATCTGGGACAATCTCGAGGTGTTCAGTCCTTGCCATGGCCAGTGTGCCCAGTGGGGCTTGGGGTGTTTGTGCATACATGTGAGCCCATGCACAGAGAAGTGAATTTTTAGATCTAACATAAATTGTGGTGTGTGAATAGCACCCTGTCAACTTTGCTAGTTGAGTAACAGACGAATATAGAAGGGCTGGTGTTTGTAAATTTGGAAGGAAAAACTAAAAACCTGTTTTAAGGAATCGATTTCTAGCTGGTGTCCAGAGGAAAAAAGCTCACTTTTATATGACCTTTAGATAAATTCTACAAAATATTGGCCTTTAATGGCTAAATGTATGATAAATTGGGAGGAGGGAAACAGTGCAAAAACTCCTCAAAAAAGTGATAAGTCAAGTTTCATGCGCTTTGCATTCTATAATAACAACACATTCTTCTGGTAATTTAAACCAAATTACATTTTCTCAACAATCAATAGGCCTTAATCTAAGTAATAAAATAAACTTTGTGAATATTTGCAGATATATCCTGTCTGTTTAATTTTAATTAAAAGGCTTCTTTTATCACCTCCTTCAGGAATTATTTGGCAAATTTTAGCTATGTATTTGACTGCTAGTAGTTTTAATCTGTCCTCTACACTTCTGCATTTCTACCTTTGTGTGTATTTAATTATGAAAGAAAAATATTTCCGTTTATCCAAGGTGTTACTTGAACAAAACTGCGTTTCCTTAAAATCTTTGGCTACTATTTTCTTTTCTTATAATAAGTTCTCCTTTTAATATTCTGCCTCTGCATAAATTCAGGGACTCTGAAAAAAAGAAGATAATCCTTTCTCTTTCAGCCTTGCATCTGGAAAATTAATTTTTAAGTTAAAACTTCCTGTTTCAACATTCAACCAAAGTATTATTATTAAAAATTGTCAGATCTCTTTCATGGATTTGCTTTTTGTGTTTAAGGCCAGAGGTTATCATTAGACCATCTAATTTGAGTAATATATAGCAAATAAATGATTTCCTGTCAAACAAATTCTCTGGGCTATGGCCAAGAGCAAAAAATCCTAGGAGTCAGGCAAATATGATTTGAGGTTATTGGAAATAATTTTGAGATTCCAAGCTGGTTCTCCAGATGCTGGCAGAGGGAATCTCCTTTCCTTCCCTGTAATCTAGTTTATGTAGTATAAAGGACTGTTCCTGTAAGAGAATACTGTTCATGTTTTCTGATTTAGGCATATTGATACCTATTTTTGGTTGTAAGAAAGAGAGGAGGAAAAGTACTTAAGTAAATTTCAGAGCAGTTCTGTAATCTTTCATTTCCTTGTTTTGGGCTGAATATAAACCTGGAATTCATAGAGAAAATGCTGATGGGCTTGACTTCTAAGATATAGGAGTTTTCATAGCTTTCTTAGTTGCTTTGTGAGCCACTCTGGCTGTATTTGTGGTGCTCATATGGAGTATAGCCTAACTTTAACATGCAGAGTATGTGTAACAATGCTAGCCAGCAAAAAATGTAGAAAAACAGAGACATTAGGAACTGCTGAATGAAGCATAAATAGCACTATTGTTTGTTTTTTAGTGTAAGTAATGCATTTATGTCAACGGAAGTTTTCTTTGCCCTGCCAAAACTTTTAAAATTCTAGAGAAAGTTAAGGCAGGTTTTTCTGCAGATTTTGTTTTGTTAATGCCAGGAGTGGTTCTATAGCTGTGAGGTTCAGTATTATCTTACAGGTGGTCTACAAATTCCAGGGGCTGCTGACTGTAACCTACAGAATGGGAATGTGGATTCCCACAGGCTTGTTTCAATGAAGACGGAGTTCATTTCAAAATCTGTAAAGAAAACTGAGCCTTTTGAAAGGCTGTTGTTATTCTATCTGTAGAACCACGATAGGGTGGGGATTCTCTTTCATGTCAGATGTTTGTCTCTGCAGATATGGATGCTATAATCAATGCATGAGGGAGCAGCATTTCATTTTCTCCCACTAGCTGGGCTCTGTACCATTGCTGCCAGGCAGACCTGCAGTTGCATTGCAAAAATGCTCTATGCAACCATTAATATGTTTTTTTTTCAGGAGGTGCTTGTGCTTGAGGGCTCTATCGTCAGTCTACAGTGAGTTTCCCTCCACCTTTCTTCTTTCTACCAATACTGATATAATTTCTGTGTCATGAAATAGCTGCTGTGGATTTCTATCAAGAGGATGTGTGAAGACCTATGAAAAAAAATGAAGTAAGAAAACATGAATTCATATTTAACTTGGTCTGAAGCTTATTATCCTTCAGAAAAAGAGAGAAAACTGATTGAATTTTCCATGTCTGGGAGCCAGGGTGAGAGATGAGAGAAGCTGGAGTCCTTTTCATGTAATATCTCTTGGGACAGCTCTTTGCTAATCCTTTGGTCTTCCCCATTCCATCCTTGATCTCCCTATCTGGCTGTGGAGGTAGTTGATTATCTATTTTGCTTTGTCTGCACAACCTCCCCCATCTCACCCCTACTGATACGATATTTTAGTGAGAAGACAAAGTAAAATATCTTATGTTCTCCCTGGTTTTGCTGTGTCCTGTGATTTATGTACCCCTTTCCCTTCATTGTGGTTGAACCAGTCATCTCCTCCTAAGCCCAGTTAACCTCCTTTGACTGCTCAGCTGCTCCTCAGGCTGCTCAGCATGTCCCTGCCACTGCTCACTTGTTTTGCCTGTTCGTGTTTTATATGAGCAGGTGGTGACTGTTACAACTGTTCTTGTTGTGCACAACGAAAAATCAGCCTCGCATAGCCCTGATTTACTTTGGCCTAAAACATCCCTGCCCAGATCAGTCAATGCAATTGAGTTGCCCTCAGCCTTACATGTATTAAATCAGAGCCTTAGGAACTCGATAAGAGGCACTGGACTTTCTCAGGGTGATTCAATACAGTAGGTTCATTATATGATGCTCAACTCTCTCCACTTGTGAAAATGAGAAATTCTGCTTTTGAATAACAATATCCTCTGGCTGACATAACTTTAAAGCTCTATCAGGAATGTGTTTTGATGTGAAGAAAAAAAAAGTAGCAGTGGAAAGTTCTGATTAAAAACTTGCTTTCTTGCCTGTACCAGCATGCTACTCTTTCTTTCTGTATTCTCTCTTGCCTCACTGGTTCCACAATTGTCTTTTGACATAGTTTAAAAAAAGTCTGATCACTGATGATAGAGAACTACCAAGATCTGGACATAACATTTTGCTATAACAAATTATTGTTTCTTTTCCATGGGTGAAATGAAATGCTTCTTTGTGTAGCTGGCTGCCCAGCACCTTAGATTAGCAGCTGGATGTTCTTTGATCATTCTTTCATTGATAATGCCTTGTACTGTGCTTGCCATTTCCAGGCCTGGATCAGCCCAAAACCTTTGCTGTGATACAGTAATTGCTGTCTGGCTGTGCTAAATGTCTGCCCTTGTTTAAGAAGTAAAGTTTACAGTTTTCTCTTAGGTTAGGAAACTCTTCTGCCCACCAAGTATTAAATTTTATGCAAGAATTTTAATTCTGATAAGAAGCAGCCATTAAGAGGAATTCTTTGCACTCTTGTGAAGCCTCCAAACATTGGTAATTTGTTTTCTTTCATTCTATTCTAATTAAAGAAGAAGAATAATTTAGCATAAACCCTTTTCATTGCTTCTTAAACAGCTCATCAGTAGTTAGCCCTGCCAAGGGAAGGTGTTTTGGTATGTAGCAGTTCTGGTTTACAGAATTCCTGTTCTTGCCTGTTTGTTCCTGCCTCTGATGTACAGTGCACTGTTTTACAGGTGTACTGAAACAAGTGCTTATTGCAGATCTGGCAGGGACTGAATCAGGGCACCTCTGTGGATAAAGAATAGTCTTTTTTCTTTTTATTTTACCCAGCCCTCTGATTTGATTCTCAATTCAGCCTTACAAACAGTTTTACTGGCACAAGATGAGGTGGCAGAGCGCTGCAGACTCTGTAACTGCAGATAAGAAAAGACAATTTCTTACACTGGCAAAGCTGCCAAACCCCTTGTTTTGTGAAACTTCTCCCTCTATTTATCTTTTCATCAGGCAACTGAGGAAATTGGTTTGTAGGCCTTGAAAGACAGAAAAAATAAACAGACAACAAACTCCACAACTTTGTGTTAGTTTCATGTGTAGTCTGATTAAGTTCCAGAGCATCCCATTGGAATCACTGAAAACACTTTCAAAGCTGGCTTTGTTTGGCTGATAGGCTGCTAATTTTTTACTTTTGTAATCTCTAGTGATAAAGAAGTTAGTTTGTCAGAATTTGCATCCTGTCATAAGGCAAAATAAAAACTACAAACTTCAGAACTCAAGTTTAGATTGCTGCTAATTGATTGTTTCCTTTGAGGAACTTTAAAAAGATGTGTGTTTATTTTTTAATATAACTGGAAAATGATGTAGAGTTAAAAACTTAAATCTAGGGCTAGAAAACCCGAGCAATTTCCAAACTTTATTCAGCTTTACTAATTCCTGGATTATAGACATTAAATACCTACCACTTTTGATATGGCCATTTATGCTGTTGCCAACTGTTGGCATTTCTCAGCTATGTCACAGCCTTCCTAAGTTTGTAGAGTGTAAAACACAATCTTTGCAGTACAGAATACATCCAAAACTCAAGTTATCTTGGCACCAGCTAAATCCATTAATGCACTGAGAACCTGGCAGGGGACTAGTCTGCTGTTCTTTATCATTCTTTATCCGTCATATAAGGTGAGAAATTCCCTGATGAAGTATCCGTTTCTGTGTTAGCTGTTGATTGGGGCAGAGACCTTCAGGTTTTAGAGCCGTATAATTTAATATGCAGCCAAAAGTATAGTATGTCTAGTAGTTTAAAGGAATTAAACTTAACATTTTAATAGGAGGGCTAAAAATAAATTTTATATAATCAACATTATTCTAAATTGAGTAGTTGATACCTATTTGGCAGGAAACATATTTCTAATTGTGTGATTTATGAGCGTTTTTATATAAATGATTGTATGTAGTGCACACTTCTTTCTAAATATTTGCTAAATAGAAGCCCAATTTTTTAATTAGACATTGCTATATGATGATTTGCAGCCACTGGAAATAGGCCAAGAAAGGCTGAGGCCCTTAAGATAGTTGCAAGTTACTGAAGGTGTTATGAATCAGTGGCAGAGCCTGGGGCTGACACCTTTCTTTGGGAACAAAATGGTGAAAAGGTGGAGAGGGATAGAGGGGCTGCAGGCCAAAGCTTGCTGAATTGCTGTGGAGTTGCAGGTTAAAGTGTGTGCTAAGTGTCTACTTTGGTGAATCAGAGCCAAAGGTTATGATGATTTGTTTTGGAGGGAATCGATAGACCTGAGAGGATCCAGGTTCTGTTGTTACATGGTGGCAGCCAACTTGAGGCATGGCAGGTAACGGATTAAATTTTTAGGTGAATTAGGACCTTAAGTCCTGTTTTCAAAAGCAGTATAAGCAGCTTTGACAAAATTTAGTGCTCCTAAAGCATCTGCAATTTTTATAATAAATAAGAAAATCAAATACATCAGACTCAGTTGTCTTTGAAAACATCGACTTTTTCCCACCGAAAATGTGGATCAATAAAGAAGGAAACTACCTCTTTTTTTTATTATTTTTTATTACAGTAACTTGGAATTTTTCTGTCCTCCACACCATGACCTCTGCTTCAAGTAGAGCATGTCTGTACATTTCTATGTTTTTAGAAAAGACTATAATTGTTATGCTATGCTACTTGTGGGATGGACTATTTGAATTGCTGATATGAAATGTCAAAAAATAAGTCTTCAGCTGACTTGATGGCTGAATCTGCTCTTGCTGACGTTACAATCTACATGAGCACTTACTGAATGGCAGGACAAAAATTAGGCTGAATTATATCCTGAAATGCTTCATAGAAGTGAAAATATGAACTTGGGTTTTTCTGTTCAAAGATCATCTAATTCTGTGGAAAGGTGAGTCACGTGTCTTAATTGCAGAACCTTTTTGCTGTAGGTGGTTATGCACAGACAGTGTTAGACGTGAACCAACAAATAGAGAGTTAAAACTCATTATTTTTTCATGTATGAAGCGAAACAAGATGCTTAAATCTCAAAACATGGGAGTGTGCTAAATAATAAGGCTTGCACGTAGACATTTTACATTGTCTACTTTTCAATTATTCAAATGAATGAGTGTTCTTTCCTCCTATTCTGACACAGGATCAACTGTGGATAATATGGGAGCTGTTAGTGATACAGAAAATATTTATATGATTAATTTCTTAGAGGAGGACTCTTACTGAATGTCACCAAGTTGTCCCATCTGTATGAATTGTGTAAAATACCTGTGCTATATAATCTTGCCAAGAACATAAAAATAAACAGGCTAAATGTATCAAACTAATTGAAAATAATTCTATTTGTTGGTAATTTAACCCTGCTTTTTGACCTTTCCTCCATATCTAGAATTAATGAGCAATCATATCTTGACTTATTCTTTCTTGAATGCTCTGTCTTCAATATGATGAAATTCAGAAAGATTTTGTATTAAAGTGATAGTAATTTTTGTAATTTAGTATTTGTATTCTGTATTTATCAAACAGTAGAGGATGAGAACCCAGAAGATACAATGACAACAATCTAGTCGTTTCAACCTGAAAAAAACAAAGCCATGTTATCTGCTGACCTTTTCTTAACTCAAAAATTTGAATAATTTTTTTAAGAAATCCCAATGTCAGGAGTAATACTTGTTACATTTTTAAAGTGTATTTTGATGAGGCTCATTAAATGGTTGTTATCCTTAAATTCTTCTCTGTTATTAGCTAATGTAAAGCTTAATCAATAAGTGGATGTTAATTTGTGCCAGGTAATGTTGGACTTCCCAGGAGATTACTTTGCACAGCATATTACATATTCACACTGGTACCAGAAAAGGCCCGACTGATACTGTTCATTTTTCATTCCTGATGGTTATCCAGCAGTGACAAATGTTTCCACGATTAGCAGTGAGATACTGTGACTGTTTGAACCGGCACTTAACACGGAATTAGCTTTTTCTCAACTTGTTTTCCTTCAGGTCCTATTTGCACTTAAAACATCTAGAGTCTCAAACTGATGGAAAGATGGTTGTTGCTTCATATTGTTAACAGCTAAAGGCAGGCAATTCAGGCCTTTTGATATATTCCTTCATTTCAGTAGTTTTTTTCTATGCAAACTAATTCAATGAGGTTTTTTCAGTGAGTGTACTACAGCTTTTTAAAAAAATCTCCAAGTTATGTTATGTCCAGTAAAGCAGTGCAGGTATTGATATTCTTCGGACGTTATTAGAGGATATCTTTACTCAACAGTAAGAATAACTTGGCAAAAATTAGAGGTTATTCCCTGTGAGTAATCATTTGTGTGCAAGCCCCTTGTATGTTCCACTATGACAAGCGGACAGAAAGGCTGGGACACTGCAAGCGATGGCCTGTACAGAATCTTTTATCTCTGTTTAGTCTGTGCTGAAATGTTACAATGATGAATTACTTTCAATTCCCACACTTTCCCTTCCTGGCACTAACAAATTTTCATTTGGTGCCAAACTTTCAAGTCAGGCAGATTGTACTTTTCAAACTGAAAAGTCCCATTACGGGACTATTTGAAAACTGTGCTGACACTTGTAAACCTGAATAGATCATTATTTGCAGTTATTCCCTCATCTTTTCCTTTGTACTCTGGCTCCTATAATTAAGTTTTCTGCTATGAGCGAATCAGCAATAGTTTTCTTGCTAGATCATGAGTACACTTAACTATCTGTACTCATATTCATATGAATCATGCATACTTATGTCACTAATAACACATTCTTTCACCACTCAGTGTATTTTCTCTCAGATTAATAAACTGTTAGACACTACAATGGTACTTCAACTTAAAAGCCATAAAGGGCTATGATTACTGTGGGAGTCCAGCATCTTAAACTACAGCTTTCACAACTTAAATACAAATTTACATGGAACAACTGTTAAATAACAGTGAGGGAAAAAAAAGAAATTGCTTTTGCATAGAGGAAAAAAATAAGAGATGAAGTTAAGTCTGAAGTACACTTCTAAGGAAGTAGAATTTCTGCAACAACAAGGATGCTTAAAATTTTTTGAAGTTATGAGGTGAAGCATTTTAAAAAAATATTGGAATGTAAAGTTAATTTTGCAACTATATGTGATTTAAAAAAAAAACCCAAAAAACAAAAACCAACACTGAAGTCTCCTGTGTATTTACTGTATAGAGGGCTGAAATAGGAAGAGATTTCTGCCCCATTTCTTGAGGCATAAGTTATATTTTCAGTTGTTTTCTTTTATTCCATCTAACCACTAGTGATTATCCCTGTGGTGGCTCTTCCTGCCTCTCTGTACTGTTCAAAAGGCAAGATGGGACTCTTTGCTGTCCTCTATCCATTTGCTTGTAGGTATAGCACACAAGGAAATTCAGTAGGGAAAACAACCAAACCTGTTGGTCATTACCCATCCTTGATTGTATTTCTGTCGTTCTTTTCTCCTCTATAATAAAATCCTCAGAGCAGATGCAGCTTCTTTTTGAAGAGCCTCACCATGTTAAAATATTCATAAATAAGTAATTACTTGGTGGAAGTGTGAAGAGACCTGAGTGCTCTGACAGAGCTGCCAGGAAACCTGCAACTCAACCCAAGCTGGGCCACAGTGCGCCGGTGGTTCTGCTTAACATCCTGTCTCTGAAGGACAGCCAATAGTGTTGCATAGCTAAGAACTTTGAAAATTAGCATTACTAATAGTTTATTTTTATGCAGTTTTAGCTTAGTCCTTTAAAAATTTATCCGTAGGTCTTTAGCATTATATGAAGCAGAACCATGTGTAAGAAAGTGTGTTTGCCTAATAAATTTGGACTAAGTGAATATATGCTTTTAAAGTTGCGTGAGAGTTAACTCAGCCTTGTGTAGGTTAGCATTAGGATAATGGTCTGATTTCTCTAATGAAATATTAAACTCTTTAATGCCTAAATTTTTCTGGAGTTCTGTCAGAAGTGATGTTAGTGCGTGGTTTCCTTAACGTAATAAGAAAGGTATGAAAATATAAAATATTGTCATAGAGATTTCTTTTTTAAATTTTAGGAGTTTGTTTTATCCTACAGGTTTCCCCAATAATGACAGAATCAGTAGATACCTGTGGTTTCATTAATTTCAAGGCACACAAAACCAATTTGTTTTTCAGTGTTAAAACAATTGCCTGGTTTATTTTCCTGATAATTCCTAGGGAAGTTTCCATTCAGGTAATTTGCATTGCTCCCTTTTCCCAAGTTTTCCATTGATATTGGCAAAATCTGTGGGCCCACAGTAAGCTTAGAGATCAGCGTGTTGGTCAAAAGGCAGATTCAAGATGAATAAAGTTGTTTATTTTGGTTTTGTGAGAAGGCAATAGAATAGTAACTATTTTTTGCATTAATGAGGGTTTTTTTGTGTACTGGAAAGCACCATTAATTAAAATAAGCTCAGCAATTATTACATGACATTGATCTTCTCCTCAAAAAGTAAATATTTTTTTGGATTCCACCATCTGAGTTGCAGGATTCGATGGCTGTAGATCTTTAACTGCCCAGAATTTGTAGATGAGGAGAGGAAACAGAATACTGTTCTTTAAATGTGTTCTGAGGCTATTTCATACAAAGAAAAAAAGCAAGTTAGGTATTGTTTTTGGAAGATTTAATTGTGACTGGCAGGATTACAACTGTTAAAAATGTCAAGGTTTAAAGAATACTTAAGTGGGAGCAGCTGCCACCAGTGCAAGTTGTGATCCCTGCGATAGCAAGGAGAATAATAGCAAAATAAAACCAACACATTTCACTGTTATAGACTGTGTTAAACTCCTAGAATTGGTCACTAAAATCCTCTGAGAGGCTTCTCAGAGGTGCTAAAGAAAACTATAGTCTCTTCAAGTAATTATTTTTGAGGCAAAAATGTATTTTCTATTACACAAGGAAAAATAGGGACTATTTGAAGTCGGTTGGTAAAGGAAGTGGACACAAGTTCATCTTGTTCAAGGTGGATGGAGAAGCTCAACATTGATATGTGTAGGAAAAAAACAACTAAATGAAATGTTATGAGGTGGTACAGAACTCATCAGAAAACTGTAAGGAGGAAGTCTAATATTTTCATGGAAAGTGCATGGAGTCCCCTAATGATTCAGTCCATACTGTTCTTTTTCATTAATGCTTTGAGTGATGGTATAGACAGTCTTCAGTCAAAGCCAAGGGGAAAGAAACTTTCAGAGTCAAAAATGTTGGAGGATATACTGAGAATTCAAAATTAACTTGGTAAATGTGTTGGGTATCAATGGCGAGAGAAGTGAGGTTGGAAATTGCTCAGTCAAAAGAAGTACTTGTGCATGAGAAGGAAGGGCTAAGCAGAAGTAGGGAGTTGTTTTGGAAAAAGTTATATTTTAATCATCAGGGATAAGACCTCTGAACTAGAGAAATAAGTTGTAATATACAAAAAGATTAAATATAAAATCAACTATCTTAAGAGTCTTCCAGTATTTTGCTGCTGCTTTGAGGAGGGAGGAAAAACCTGGTCACTGGTAGGTAGTTTGCTGTTTCTTCAGGTTTCAGCAAGGAAATATAGATTGCTTTAAAACAAATAAAAATTAAAAGTATGTGCGTTAGGAAAAATTGCTAGAGCATTACATGGTTAACTAATCTATTATCTTGGATACACTGAAGAAGCTTAAAAAGTGGGAGGATATTAATGCATATGTATGTGTTTTAAACAAAGTGTGCTATTGCCATGGGATTGTCTCCAATTTAGTCCTGTTTCAATCAAAGGAAGCACAGCTGCATGTGTTTCAGTTCTGATAGGAAATGTAGTGAATGCTAACAGAGGAAATGCAGAAAGTGAATTCTCATCCATCACTTTAACACACTGTACCACGGGCTGAACTGTGATAAGGGATTCTTGTCACACTGCAATTTCCAGCTTCCTGAAATACTCCTTTGTACTCTGGCTTTTAGGGGGGTGATGGAGGGTGGAGGAAGCACAACATGGACATTTGTGGAAACCTGAATGAAATTGCTGTGAAGTTGCTTCTGATGTAGCTTCTTGGACTGTATTTGGTGTTTTTTAAATGGCAGGACAGGCTTAGTTTAACATGTGGCTTCTAAAAGTTTGCCCTTCTATTTGATTTTTTCATTTGTTACTGGATTGGTGGAACCTTTTGCATTTCCAGTGACTCTGTCATTTTGCATGCAAAAATGCTGTTTTGGGCAACTCATGCTCAATTATGCAAAATGCTGTTTGCTGTTTACTGAAACTATTAATAATAAGCCAAAAGCTTTGATGGCCTTTTTTAGTGGATGAGTATTTCATGCTGCAATGTGGCAAGTGAAATTAGAGAACAGTATCTCAAACACTTAATGCCAATGTATATGGTGAATTTGTTACTGGTGTTGTTTTTTGTAAAATTAATTTGAGAATGTAAATGGGTATTTGCCTTCAGTCAGTGAGGGAGTTGAATCTGCTTTATAATAGTTGTCCTGCTACTGTTCTGAATTAGAAAGTGAAAAAACCCAATTGTGTTAACAATGCTTTATTTAAATCTGTACTTCTTCATTTATAACAAGGTTAAGATTAGGAAGGTATTTTGCTCAATTACCTCACTGGAAAGCATTCTTCAGTGGGAAAGCTTCAGTACCTGAAGCCAAAGAATATTTTTAGAAAATGGGCTATGAGACCGAGAATGCAGATACCCTGAGGCAAAGGCAACATATGAACTCCCTCCTGACATGTATGTATGGCCTGTATTTCTCTTGAGATCTCTTTTTTTTAGAGCACTTGGACTGTGCAGCATTTCATTACTCTTTTGTGTGTGTGTTTAATACATTTCACTGTTCTTCAGCCCAGAACTCCACAAGTGCTTTCTTTCCTTTGTCTGAAGTGTGTCCCCCATTATTTCCCCACGGCTGAGCTGTGGGATGCAACTGACTGTCCTGCACGTCTGCCCTTTGAACAGAACATACTGGAAGAGGTAATTCTAATTTATTTTCCACACTGTCACTTTTACTACTAATAAATCACTCAAAAATACACTGTATTTCCCTTGTTGCTTTAAAACATTTGTCCTAGCGTGGAGAGAGGCTGATTTTGCCAAGTGCTTGCCCAGGATGTTTGTACTATTCCTTTATGAGTTCTTTGACTTCTTTAGTTTCTATAGTGTGTTCTTAGTTTCCAGCTAATATCCTAGACTAGAAGCTGTATTTTAAGTTATTTAATAGGAAAATACTGTGCTTGAAGTGCCTTCAGTGCTCACACCAAGGGAGGGGGGTGTGTGCATATATCTATAGATATGATTTTTCTGGCCTTTCTTATACAGCATAATGTCCTAAATTAGTCTTAATCCTTCTCTCACATCACTGATCATATTCCTTTGTTAATGGCATGGAACATATTGCCACTAAGCATTGTTGATAATTATGTTCCTAAAATGCACTTCTGTAAGAAAGCCATATGGTATGCTAATGATACATAATGCTGTGGTCTGCTGTTACCCATAAGTAAATAACAGTTTGAAATGAAACTGATGTTATATTTATCCCTTTCAGAAAAAAAAATCTGAATTTTGCAAGAAATGAAAGATGATAGAAAAAAAATTCTTTTGTCTTGGAAAAGAATATAAAATTTGCACCATCCAGTGACAGGGAGTTACTTAAGTACAATAAAGCTGAATTAGAAGTAATCTATAGCAAGGAAGTAAAACCATACTTTAAGCCTCTACTAAAACTGTTTGAATGTGAGGGTAGTTGACAAGAAACTATCACGACGAAGTGATGGATAAACTCCTTGTGATGAGGAAGAAGGTAGAGCATGAACTCATCTTCCTTGTTTGCTCCAGCAGCTGAGGCAAGTAGTATGCACGACTGACTTAACTTTGGACTCATATAGATGTTGTCACTAAGAGGTTTTCAAGTGCATTTGGAGCTGAGAGGGAATGCTGCCTTTTTGACAAGCCAGGGAGGCTGCACACGTGTTGTCCCTGGTCACAGCAGCAGCTTCAATGTGAGCACAATGAGTGTAAACTGTGGTGGATGTGCTTTCATATAGTGTATCTTATGAGCAGAAATAAGAAAAACACAAACCATACCACAGAATTAAGCACGTGTGAGAAAAACCCTCAAACCTGACCAGTCTTCAACCTTCTGATTTACTGTAACAGTAACTGATGGCTATTGCTGGGTAGAATTCCTAATGGCATCATACACAGGAAGGAGATATTGGTATGAATTTCTCAGTTCAGTTCCTTTGCCTGCATTTCATTGTAATCTGTCTATCCTGATGTGATGTATTCCAGATGAGCTGAGCAGAAAAGTCATTCATTATTGTGAAAAAAGAGGGAGTTGAGTTAAAAGCCTCATTTGTCAAGTAAATGAAAATTGTCTCTATTCTGATCAGTTGCTTTTGGTGAGACATGGACAATTTCAGAATCGTTTTTTAAAAATGAAGAAAAAAGTTTTACTGTTCCAATTAGGGCTCTTTAGGAAGCACTAATTGTTATCTTTTGCAGGAGAGAAAAAAGTGAGCCCTTCCATAATGTCATCATTAACCTTGATTAGTCCTTCAGATAAAATTTAAAGAAATGCTTTTTATGTTGGTTTCATACAATATTCATTATACTTCTTTCTGGCAGAATTTAGTAATTTAGAGCTGATTAGTATCCTGAATATTTACTTTGTTGGAATGTCACTGCTTAAATTGTCTTTGGCTCAGAGAAGGTCCAGTATAGACAGTCCGAGGAGTCTAGTGTTCTGCTCTGCCTGTGAGTATTTGCTTGCCATAAAAGAAGCGTTCTGAGGAATAGGTTTCCCAAATTCAAGTTTTGAAATATGTACCCTTCTCATGAGGAATGCTCATCTGAATAGACATTAGGAAGAGTCTTTCACTATATTCTTGTTATCTGGAACTTAAGGGACAGATGTTTCTTTGCTTCTCTTATAAGTGAACTTGCAGACCTAATTTAAACTTCCTTGATTCCTTTAAGTATTGCTTTTAGTATTTGGTGAAAAACTTCCTGTCAGAAAAGTCCAATACTGGTTTGAAAGTACCCTGCATGCAGCACATCTGGAGCAAGCAGGACACAGTGATCAGAACAGAAATTACCTTTTTTTGAGAAGATAGCTCTATTTCAGTCAAGTTTGCAACTGCTAAGAAAAATGTGGGCATTTTTTATGGCCTTTCAGGAAGAAAATGGAATTTTCCTGAGCTTCAGAATTTGTTAGATCTTGTTAAGACTCTGTAATGACAATGATTTTGGATATGTGTACATGCATAATTTTCATTATTATGATAGAAACAAACTGCTGTTGGTGCAAGATTCCTAAAATCTGCTTAAAAACATCCAGAGAAAGAAGAGAGAATGTTGAACAGGGAAATTGTATGCCCTGACTACATGCGAGAAAAGTATGCAAGAAATGTAAAACCAACTAAACTAATCAATTCTGAACTTCGTTTAATTTGAACAGCGTAACAATAGTGCCAAGATTTTGGCCATGCCTGGTCTGAAACTTAATAATGCTATCAAGACATTTCAGTTAACAACAAAAGTAATTAAGCATTCATTACCCAACTTTATTCAAAGTGTTAAGGTTTTTATGTGGTTTTGACTAGTTTCATGAGCTTCAGTTATCAAGTCATTTTCCAATGAATGCTTTTTCTATTCTTATGTGAGTTGGTGGCTTGACTTCCTCTTGTATTTGCTTTAGCAAGCACACTCATTTAGAGTCTGTAAATGTAGTGTAAATTGCCCCATCTTTTCTGTTAACTATTATTAGATCTTACTTGAGAGAATAGAGCCATTAAATTATTTTGAAGGCATAACTTCTGTTTAAAGAAATTGAAGAAAGGCAGACTGAAAGTTGGGCAGAACCTGAAACCAGGCAGTTAAAGGCTTCAGATGTTACATTTTCAGCTTTTTGGATGCCAGCAAAAATCACCAGTTTCAGCACTACTTTATCAGTTAAAAGACAGTGATCCCGTCAGCATCCATGAGATGAAATGGTGACCTCGGTTCTTGCAAATGAATGAGCTTGTGTTTGTTGTTTCCCTGTAGTTTCAGAGAAAAGTAAAAATCCCTGAGTAATGCTATGAGAGTCTAAATTATCTTCCCACTGTAATGTGATTTTATTTAGAACTTGTGTGTAAGCATATCAAGCCAGATACATTTGTGCTAGTGTACTCTATTTAGTAACCTGAAACTTGAAGATGTTAACTTAGAACATTTTTGAAACATGAAAGGCTTATCTTAAGCTTTTCTATTATTTCCTGTTTCTATTTTTGATGTATAAATGATATATCACTAACTGATTATAGAGCAGGAGGCCATATTTCTTACTATGGAAAATGAAAGACAAGTGAGGCAGAGGTTAATGCCTGTGGCAGTGTGTCCTCAGACACTGTTTCTAAGCCTTATGTCTTCATGACTTGAAAATCTCTGAACTCAGCTTTTACCTTCCTTCATGCTTCAAAAAAATGTAGCAGAACTAAGAACTTTGGGGAAGCTAATTTAGTCTGTTCTGTCTGGAAGCAGCCTTATGCAGAAATACAACAAGGATTGGCCAGGTTGTTTATTGATATGTGGAATGGTACCCAGAGCTTCTTTCAGGAAAAAAGTACAGAAAACTCATATGACCTGACTGAGATTTGGTTTTGTTTCTTTAGATTTTGGGGAACATTTGACATGTAAATATTCTTCCTTCTCCTTTTTTTTTTAGTGCACCAAATTCATAACTAGTGAAGGATTTCTTTTTTCATTTGAAAAATAATTATGCATCTTGAATCATACATATATTAACTAACACACACAATTGAGTTTATTTAGTATTTCAGCATTTCAGGGAGAGAATAAATAGCAGTTCAATATTCCCTCTGAGCTCATATATTCATGTAATGTACTGTATGTGACATGACTGGTGTAATGCCTGTGGTTCAGTTAACAGTTCTCTGAGAATCATAATTTTACCAGTCCTCATTTCTGATTTATCTAAACTCTTGGAGTTAACAATTGAAGCTAATTACATTTCAGAGTTCAAACCCGATAAATGAGAGGGCGTGAGGGGAAGGAAAAAGATGTCACCCACAGCCTTGACCCATCTTAAAGATCGTGTCTAAGGACTAATTAGTCTTGATTTGTATGGAATATTTTGCTCTTTTAAAGCCAAAGAGCAGGATGGGAAACCTCGAGGTGGAATTTAGAGTATGGGAAGAACTATGAGGCTTTGGGAGAATTGCAGGACTTTGGCTTTTGAACAGGCTGAGGAAACAGAAAAGTGTAAGAGAACGACTGGTGAGGAGGATGGAAATACGCTTTGGTATAAAACGTACTCTAGAGCTGCTGAAAAACCTTTGCTAGTTATTAAGCTCTTTTAGAGAGAAGCAAAGGCTATGGAAAATGTAGAGATAGAAGTTTTCTAGAATTTGATGGACTGTGAACACACAGGAGGACAGGACTCTCACTTCAGCCTCATAATTATCAGTAATGGCTCAAGCCCTGCCCTCCAATATAATTTTCTCAGTACTGAGTTTTTATTGTCAACTCTGTGACCCATAGGGGTTTTTTATTTCCCATTTCATTAGTACTAGTGCAAGCAAAGTTAAAAATAAACAAAAATTGGAGAGTAGACTGGGGCTATGCTGGTGGTGATAAGCTCCGTTAAGTGGGAAAAGTGTTCATGTCTTTGAATGCTTTGAATTGTCTTAGGATAACACTTAAATGTTTACTTCAACAGACTGTTGTTTGAAAGAGAAGAGACAAAAGTCTGTGAACATGAGATACAAAAGAAGGCCTTTTTTTGAAATTATAAAGTAGATTTATTTTCACATGAGACTATTGAGAATCTGTGTTCAAGCAGAACATATACTAATCTAGGTGGGCAGTAGCTTTTTTAGGTTCCTAATTTGGAACTTGATTGCGAACACAAAGATATGCAAACCCCATCTAATGCACAAGGCTTCAGTATTCTCCAAGTCAGGTTGTACAAAGTGGCGTCTTTACGCTTGCCCCAGTTGAGAAGGCGTTCAGGAGAGCCTTCACAAGAACTGAGTGCTCTATTGCATGGTGCTGAATGGCAGCTGAAATAGAACTTGGATGGGACAAATAAATGCAAGTCTGTGATAATATAGTAAATACAGTGTTAGCCTCACTTTAGAAGGCAAACAAAACAGAGGAGGAACAGGGTTTGTCAAGATATTTAAATAAGTGACAGTTTGGTTTTGATGATTGTTACCTTAGTAGTTTTCTCTCAAGAATACCTGGGTTTATGGGTCCTGTCTCTACTGCTTTGCACTTCCCCATGTTAACCTGAATTTGTCATAAAGGCAAGTTTATTTCATTTAATTGGAATCCTACTAGAGTTCATCAAACAAAACACCACCCATGTAAAATAAAATTCAGTTAATACTTACGAATAACGCTTCTTTAGTATGAGTATTTTTATCAGTATGTTACACTAAAAACTGAACTGATACCGGTAAATAAAACAGATCTATCATACTGGCTGTTCAAGTCATAACACATTTGCTTTAGGTTCAGAATATTAATGACATTTATTCAGACAAACAGGTTTGTTATGGAGCAGCTGACAGTATATGATTTATTCCAGTGATTCTTCACTCAGACATAGATGTGCGGTTTCCCAAGAAGTTCATACAGCCCAGTCTGTCCCTCCTCCTCCATCACTCCTTGTACCAAGTCTTATGCTCATGTTTAATTCTTATGCTGAGATGATTGGTCTCTAACCACAGTCAGTTTAAAAGGTGTGGGATCACTTTGTGGCTCCACAGCTTGATAAAATTCCACCAAAAGTTTGTAATGTAACTTAGTTGTAAACTGATGTGAGTGAAAGGAGGCTGGCCTCTAGGATTCCTTGGGAACACGCTTCTTCCACTGCAAGCAAAAGCTGTCCTGTGCCTGCTGCCTTGAAGAGTCAACTGGAAAGGAGTGTCATTTTGAACACCTTTTGTTCACCCTCCCCCCTCCCCAATTCATGCCTAATCTGGTTTAGTGGTTTACTTCATCATTTCACTTGTGCCAATCCTGCCACTGGACTTCAGGGATACTAAAAAAAATCACACTTGTCAACGTGACAAAAGTTAACTGAGTTCTAGAGACTGACAAAATAAACTTGCATCATCCTGACCATTATGTCTTTTCTGGCTTCCTCCCAAGTTTTCATTCGCTTGTCATCCAGTAAATGGCTACTGTGGCAAAAATCTGGGAGATCATTAGTGGCTAATCCAGGGATTACTTTTGCATTTAAGTAAATGAAGGCTGGAAGATAATTTATTTTGCAAATAAAACTTAGGTTTGCACAAAACAAAGATGTGCTTTAGAGGATGTCCTGACTAGTTGTTAGAATGGCTTCCTTGTGGTAGCTGAATTGAGTGTTGTAGGTGACTTCAAGTTGGGGAGCAAGTCAAGAATGGATCATGCTCTAAGGTAGAGCTGTGCATGTTCAAGATTTTCAACTTTCATCTGCTACAGATAAAACTGAAGTGAGATCCTTTAAAATCCCTTGATCCCTATTAGGATTTTATTCATTTGTGTTTTCCTAGTCTGACAGTTCTAATGGAAAGTGGTAACATGCTGCATTTTTTTTGTTGAGGGACCATCCAGGTCACTTGGTGGGGTGGGAGGTAACTTGGATTTTGATTTCTGAAGGAAAAGCTTTGATTTCTTTTACAGATTAGCAATGACACCTGTGTTATGATTGTCTGAGGGAATTTTATGTTCTTTCTTCCCTCCCCCTTTCATGGAGTTCACCATTGCTTTTGGTGATAGATTTCAAACTTAAATGTTGGATTCTGTTTGAAACTGTCTTTTTCTGAAATCTCATTGGGGATTTGGACTTCTGAGTTAATTCCTTTATGTGGCAAAAAACTGAAAGGCACAATGTGGTTTCCTAGTTTATTTTAAACACTATTCTATGAGAAACTGAGGCTTTCAGCAATCATAAAGGAATAAGACACCTCTGAAACCTGAACTTATTAGATTGTACAGATAAATTTAAAGTTATTGCTATTTCTTGGACTTTAAAACACAAAATTCAGGTAAAATGGCCTCAGTTGAAGGACATTGTATCTGTGCTTTTGAAGTTCCCTTCATTCCCTGTATAAATGAGGACAAAACGCCTCTTGAGAATAGGCATCTAGAGCAGAAATGAAATGATCAAAAGGATCTCTAGCTCTCAGATGGCTAATTCTTCTCTCTCTGTGTGAAAATCTGTAACAAATTCAAATTCCTATGAAAAGTACTTTTGAGTAAACTTAAAATCTCCATAACTTACCAATGTTCATGATTTTTTTGTGCCTTGATACTTTGCTTGCTTTTCTAGAAAATGAAGGGTAAGGGAAATGCTTGTTTTGTGTCTTATATAACACAGAATGTTCAGGAGAACAATAAGATGTAGTTGATTCAGTCAAAAGAAATAACCATTATAGGTTTAATTTCTAATTCAGTTCTATTCCTGGAGGGACGGTCCCGTGGCATAGTGGAGAGCACTCGGGTCTCCAACTCCTAAGGTCGCAAGTTCGAGTCTCAGTGGGCACCATCCCCTGGCAGTTCAATGCCTCCCTGCCATCTGGTCCTGTCAGATCTCAGATGCTCAGCAGGGTCAGCCCCGGTTAGTACCGGGTGCTGTAGATAGTCCTAAGGAGACTTCACTGTCACTGTCCAAGTTTGCTCGGCCGTGGCAAATGAACCTTAGGACTTAAATGGTGGGGCCAGTTCTGCGCACGCTGAGCCTCATCTAAAAAATCCACTGCGCAGGCTCGGAGGGCACACCCACGTGGGGAGAGCCCTGCCCAAATCTTCGTTCGCGAAGATTGGCCATTATTCTATTCCTGGAATTATTTTTTAAGTGACTATATCATGGAAGTGAAAGAATGGTACTTACAGAATTAATTATAATTTTTTTCAATTATTGTTAACACATAACGGTTTCAGACATGGTGCTGAGGTGTCTGGTTGCACAGCTTGGAAGATGAGGAATCTGAGAAGATTCTTGTACGTTCGCACTGTGCAGTCGTGGTATTGCCTTCAAGTGCAAATAGAAATAGTAGCTTTAATTTACCAATATGTTTTTAACCTTATAGTACTATAAAAATTGGCTTGAAAATGTGAATTTCAGGCATCTTGTATTTGTGGAAAATCTGAGTATAGAAGACTGGATCAACTACTTAAAGTGTTCTTTTGGCCACTGTTGGAGATGGGTTAGTAGACTTGTGTGAATATTTGGGTTTCCTCATATTGATTTTGTCATGCTATAAGAATCTGAAAGGAACATTCCTTTTTAAAACTGTGGATGTTTTTCATTGGGACTCATGGGTATAAAACTCCTCAAAGACACTCGGAACACATCCAGATGTGTTTCTACAGTCTTCACATCTGGCTTTCTTACAAAATAGAAAGAGTTCTAATTTTGTAGTTAAATTCTGGAATCACAAAAATATTGACTAAAGCAGGGCTCCTCCTGTGAAACTTCAGACTATATTTATTATGTACTTGTTAAGAAGTTAATTACTGGATATGCTTGTCTCTAATTGTGACTTTAATAATGGGTTTCTGTTATCCCCAATGAAACTGCTTTTTCAGATTGATAAAAATATCTACATTTCAATGTATACAAAATAAAATACGTGTTTATGAATCTGCTAACAGTAATACTTCATACAGGGCATACTGTATATCTTTTTCAGTACTTTTTTTCCCCTGTTCATTTCGGTATTGATTTTTTTTTTTAATTTCAATTTTTGCATTGTAGAACTGACTTCAGTAATTCTGTTTAGATGACGCACTTCTAGCAGAATTCTTGGAATCAGACTTCTCAAATTGCTTTTTTAACGATGGTTTTCCTCTGGGGTGTTAGCTGGCAAGTTTGTGCAATATGTTTTAGAAACTATATTGCTTTTTCTGGGAAATGGTTTATTCATATAGCAATAACCCAAACACATTTTATTGTCAGAGATTGCATAAAATTCAGTTGTGGTGCCTCCGCAAATTTTCTTCTATACAAAGAATGAAAATGTGTTTTGCTGTGGAAGATCATGACTCACTGGCACTGGTAATTACACAGTTTTGTTAGTTTAAACATTAAAAATATGCTCCTCTACCTAAAAATGACAATAGTTTTCATTTTATGTCATTGTCACAAGAAGTGTTTCAGTAGCTTAAAGATGATGATAAAGGAATTCTGCTCAATTTGTAGATGTTCAGAAAATTCTGAACCTGTTTGTACTGTCACTGACCAGAGTGTGTTCAGATCAGATAACAGCTGTTCCGTTGAGAACATAAACAGGATAAAAGATCCAAGAACTTAGTTATTACCAATGCTTACCAACTGATGGTACTGCCATTTATACTATTTTGAGATCATGGGATGTACAATACCAAGTATTGTGCCTCAGAATTTTTACAGATCCTTTTGGAAACCTTGTATGAAGAATCTGATTAGCTTCATTCATTGCCATTTCAGCAAGTATAGGGCTCATGTTATTACAGTATCTGTTATTTAGTCTCTTTTTCTTCAGCAGTCTCTCTACATTCACAGAATCAAACTCAGCCTGATACCTTACAACAACTCTATTTTCAAAAATAAATGTTCAGATTTGAAAATGCCGTGGCAAATGAAATACTGTCTTATTATACTGTCTGACTGTTTTATACTTTTAGTGATGTTCCAGTAATAAAAATAATAATTTTCAGCTATTTCATGTGACTTTCTTACCTTGGTATATTCCCTGGAATGTAGTCAGTGGGAGATTGCTCCCCTTGATGTGTGTGTAAAAGCTTGTTGAGAAATTCATACTGGCAGTCTTTAAACTGCTCTCTTTGGGCTGTGGCTCAGCAGGTTGTGGGGAGCAGCAGCACCCACAGCCCCAAGGACTGTGCAGGAACGGGGGAACCTGCACCTCTGTACGAGGTGGGGGAGTGTCCACAACTGACTGGAACAGGAGGGGTCGGTGTTGCAGCTCTTGGGGATTAGTTCTTGAAGAGTGCTTGAAAATGAGTGTGCTTATATTAATACTTTGTAATGCTGTGGTTTATGTGTTATTGCTAATATTGATTCTGAGCATTAACTTCATACACTACTGATTGTGTTTCAAATAAATCAGCTGCTTTGATAGTGAATTGATTTGTACGTTTTGAATTGAGTAGCTTTTCCTCCAGACAAGGTACTTAATATTGATTAACAATACTCAAAACTTTTAGGAGTAATCCAGCAATAGTTCCAGTATGACTAAACCAGTTTGTTGATACTTCCCTACCATTCTGCCCTGTGACCACTCCTAATTGGTTTGACATCCTAGCTAGAAACCCCTAACTCGGACTTCATTAGGGACCCCCATGGGATGCAGTGTTAATTTCAGATCTTCATCATATGCATTCTGTTAAGCAGTTGTTGTCCATAAATCAGCTAAATATTGTTGTATTTTATTTGTAATTCTGTCATGTGCAATTAGTGTTGAAAAAGCAAATTAACAAAAAAACCCCCTAGAAGCAGACACATGCACACCCCCTTTTTCCTCTGCCCCTTACCCCTGCATTACTCAAAATATTTTCTATGCAGCCAACTTTGGAAAAAAAAATAAAAAAGCCCCACCCAACTGCCTGCCTTGTGCAGCTGCTTCTCATTCTCTCAATAATTGCTTGGCATTTTAGGTGCTTCTCTCAGGACTTCAGTAAAATTGCATGCAGAAGGCCTGACTAAGTGGTCACAAGGGTCTATTCTGGCTTTAAAATCTAAGAAATTACTGACTCCTGAAGGTTGCTAAGCCCATTCAGTTTCTACTGAATGAACTGGAATTGAATGTACCGAGTTCTTTGCAAGGAAGCACTTTTTATAAAGAAGCCTTCAAAGATTTAATAAGCTATGAAAGGTGAGATTGAATCTGCTCTGATTAGCACCTGTAAATGAGCTCCAACTGACTACAGTGATCAGATGCTGACAGCACCCTTCTGCATAAAAGTAAAGATAATTATCCAAAAAGTAATTTCCTGGATGGGTTTAGCTTTTCAGAGTTTGTTCTTTCTCTGTGTATCACTGGCTTCAGTGGAAGTTCCTCTCATGCTGAAATTCCAGAAATCAGCATTTGGCATTGTCTGTTAATCTTGCAACTACAGAAGCAGCAGGAAAAACTCCAGTGGCTGCAGCAAGTTTTTGAGTTGCAATCTAAATCTGATCAAGTAGTCCATGGTCATTTTTGAATACTAATGGCAAGTACATGACTTGGTTTTCTTGTCTGTGTGGAGGCTGGGGGTTGAGGAAGAGATAAAGCAGACAGTTACAGTTTTTTAATTGGTGTCATGGAGCTCTTATCATGTTTACAGTTTATAAAATGATTTATAATTGGATTTCTGTGACTTTTTTGGCCATATGTTAGCACCCTGCAGCTTGTGGTTGTTTTCCAATGATGAACTGGTGCTGGAACCTGAATTACGTATTTTTAAATCTGTAATGTAATGCAAAGGTTTTGTAAGGAACTAGGGAAGAAAATCTTAAGAAGCTCTATAATGGTCCTCTCCACTATAAGCCTCAAACTGCTGAGATACTGCAGGCCAGTGTCCTACAAGTGTTTCTCACTGATTCCTAGCAAGCTACCCCCTTGGTAGGGGAAACATGCAGTCTCCAGGTGGCAAACAAGTGAATTATGCTCACTTTGTGTTCTTTTAAAAGTCCAAAATCCTTTCTTAACACATGCCACCATAACCTTGTGGCAACACAATTGCATGGAAAGTTATGTCCTCATAGCACTGATGGGGTGATGTTAAACACAGGCAATGGACACCAGAGGTCCTAAGTTCTGATATGTTGTAGTGTCTTGACTGGAGACTCCCACAGCAAGTGTAAGCTGAGCCATTGGTCCTGTCTATTAAAAAAAAAAAAGTGTAATTTTGGGTTTTTTGCTTGGTTGGTTTTAGATTATAATGTTGTTTCAGGTTTTTTGGTTTTGTTCTTTTGTTTGTAGTAGTGCTTTGAGAGGAAGGGGTTGAGTAAAGTGAACTGTTTCTGTCATAACTTTGTATATCAAAAATTGTGCCATCTAATCATTTCCAGCATATCCACACAAATTACTAAGAAACACTTGTTCTGTACTTACTTAAATTAGATTTAGTATTGATTTTTATGGTGGATAAAACTGTTTTGACCCAAGTTATTTTTTAAAAAATGTCTCTAATCAACTTAGGATTGTGTTGGAACTAACAAAGCTTTAGAACTGGTAAAATAATGTATTTGATGAGAGTTGACCTTTTTATACTTGGATCTTTACATCAGTCTTTTCTGAAATCTAGTTTGGTTTGTTTCGCTGTTGTTTTGGGTGTTTTTCTTTAAAAACTTTTAAGAGCTATTTTATTTTTCTTTCAGGGATGTCTCATATTAGGTTTCTGTTTGACAGCCATTCTTCTAACTACATGATACTGGAGTTCAAAATTATTTGTTGGTATATATTGAAAGAATTTGAAAATTATTTCCTGAATATATGGAGACAACTTTCAAAAGCAAGTTTTATCTGATATTTGTTTTTCCTAATAATCGTGTAAAGTTATTGCTTCTTATTGAGTAAACTCTCTTCCTAGAATAGCTTTGAAAAGTGTGCCAAAAAAGAACTGCAATCTTGTCAGTGTACACTCTGCATAGAATTTAAATGAATCCAAATTTGAGAGTCATCTATTTTAAATTGTCTTTCATTATGGCAGAACAGACAACTGAGTTTTGAATGTGATAAAGCTGGGGAAAATCTCAAACCACAAAGAAGCCCCAGACAAAAAGCCCTATAATGACAAATCTATAACTTTGGATGGTTATCTAAGCCACCTTCAAAGTGAAGGGAAATAAGGCTTTCTCTGCATAAAACAACATGAAAAAAATGTTACAAGGGAGGTGCTTTCCCAAGGGGCAAGGCAGGAGTTGGGTGGGCACCATCTTTATCAGAAACCTGTTTCAAGTGAAGAAACCTGTGAAGTTTGAATGTCTTCTGATACCAAATGAGTTGTACTTCCTCTCAGCCATGGACACAGTGGAGAGTATGTTTCAGTGGATGTGGTTGGCCCAAGAGGGCCAAACAATGCACTGAAGGATATGCTGCTTCGCTGACTTTAAGTCCGTTGAGTATAACTTTGTTCCTAACAGCTGCTGGAAGACACAGGAAAATTCCACTTTTTGTTAGTACAGCACATTAGCTACAATTTCTCTGGCAGAGGAGGGCAAGATGCTTTTGTGCTGCCACAGTTACAGTGCAGGTCCATGGGAGCCACTGCACTGCTGTGTTCAGATAAATGGGAGACAAAGGACATTCGGTTAAGCATCTGAGAACAAGATGGTTCTGCCAAGTTTAGTGGTAATACTTCCCAGCTTTGTTCACCTGTCTTGAAGCTGGGGGTTTGCAATGGCTTAGCTGTGTTTACTCTTTATATTGGATAGTGTTGCAGGCTTCAGTGAAAGTTTAAAGCAGTGCAGAGGTGTATGTATGTGCTTCAAATGAGAAGGTTTTTTCCTTTGAAATGCTTATGTTATAAAGAGATTTATCCAGGAATGCTCTTTAAAAGAGAGTACATGTATCCTTTATTCTTTTTTGTTGCCTTATTCATACTAAATGCACCCTATTGTTCTGCTTGGGGGAATTTTGGTGATTTTTTGGTTGGGATTTTTGTTTTTTTGGTAATATCTCTTGAAGAGTATTTCCCCCTCATGCATTACCTCCTTTTTTTAAGCCTATTCATTCTTTCTTACTTGCTCTTCCATGTTGTACATGCTTTGTAGGTTCTCTGTCTCCTATTCTTTGCAAAAACAACAGCCATGTTTTCTCATGGTTTCTCATCCTCTACTGATAGTTCCTTTGATGCCCCGGTTTTCAAAGCTGAAATCTCTTTTCTGGATCCTATGGCTGTCAGAAAATATTTATCTGAACATAGAGAACTATGCTGTCTTAGTCAACTGATAAATAACAGTTCAAATTAATAATGTGCTGATAGATTGAAAAAAAAAACAACAGAAAAACCAAACATACAAAGCACTACATATTCTTTCACTGTATTTTCACTGGGATTTCCCTAGGAATTTGGAGAAACATAACACTGTCATAAGAAAGAATCCTTTGGTCTTCCCCTTGGCAACTTTACCAGGTGCAATGAGTGTATAAAAAGTGCACATGTATCGTCACACTGTAGTGGAAGATATGAATTGCAACTTCTATATGTGGAAAGCATCCAGAAGCAGTGGGATACTACTAACTGTGTTTTTCAGAGGCTTGTTTTACTGGTTTTAACCTTGTTATATGGTGAATAAATTCTTGTTAAATTCTAAATTTAAATTAATTAAATTCCTGATGGTAATACAATGTGGGGGTTTTAACTTCTTCTATAAAATAAAAAACAACATGCATAATAGGGTCTGTTTGTGATCAGGATTACTGGTATTAGGAGCTAAAAGATGTATTGTCATTAAATAGGATAATTAGTGGTCTTTGGAAAGGCTACTTTTGTTGTAGTTTGAATGACTGACTTAATTATGGGCTCAGTGATCTGATTAATTTATTCTTCTTAGGATGGCTTTTGCTTTGAGAAAGTTAGTGGAACCTAAGACTTGTAAAAAGTTTTAGGTTTGTATTGCGTTTTCAGTAATCTCTTCTTTTGATGCTGGAAGGCCCTGCAGTGGGCAGGCTGCTGATGTCCCCAAGTGCTGCTGTCCCCTGCAGGTAACACAGAGCAGTGCCAGCACCTCCCTGCCATATCAGCCCTGATAACACCAAGACACCAGAGGAACAGTTTGGACTTTCACTGATCTATTTTAGAGGTTGTAAAGAATAAGGAAACCTGGCTTAAATAGCTCCTTTTCCTGCACTAATGGGCTGAGAAAGATAAGAAAGCAAAGGATGTTAAGACAGTGGTCTGAAACTTGTGATACATGTCCTAACAGGATGGAGATTCCAGTCAAAAGGTTAATTTAAAGCAACCATTGAGTTTAATTTTACAGTCTGTCTTGTGTTGTTAGAGGGAGAAATTAGTTTAGCAGTGGATTCTTGGGGATGAAATGCAAGATCAGACCTTTGCAGTTGACCCCTGTTCAATCCTTTTCAGCAATTCACAGTTTTATTAGAATCTAATAAGTAGCAATGCTTGTACAAACACCCAAGCAGATGTGGAGTTCTGGAGGAAATGTATTTTTGAACAGAATATTCCTGCTGTAAATGCCTGGGGAAGAGAGGGACTTGAGGTGAGAATAAGGGTTCTGTGTGTTCTGCATCTTGCCATTCTATTGTTCAGGCTGCCATGCAACACATCAAGTACTTGAATGGGATGCTGAGAATTAATTCAATTCTATTTGGAGTTTTAAACTGTGATTAGCCTTCAGTATTAGGGTAGGGGAGCTGAGCAGACACTGGAGAGAGATGGTGACTGGAAGTGTCACTTAGTAGTAGTACCTAACAACAAATTAAGATCAGGATGTGTTGGAGGAGATGCTGCTTTCAGCACATCTTTGGCGACTAGTGACCACTACAGAGTTTCTCTGAGAGTATTGGTAAGAAAGCTAAAGCAGCATGTTTGACTGGCAGTACTTTCTGCTGGTGTGCCACAAGAGTAGGCTCCTTGCACCTTTCCCATTTCTTTTCTACTGTGTGACATTTATGGGCCATAAATACGCCTCGTGATTTTTTCCTCTTTCTCTTGAGACAATCTGTTTGAAAAAGCACAGATTCTAGACATTCAAGGTTCAAAGGTTCAAAGCACCAATGTTTAGGACATAGTTGTATTTTAATCACTACGGAAAACTTGAGTCATGATTATGTGATGTCGATTCTCAGGTTTCTGCTGAAACAGGCTTTGGATGTTGTAGTTAATGCAAAGAAATCTACTACGTATGTATAGTATTGCACTTTAATCAGAGTTACCATTACTGTGGCAGAACATTGATTCACACATTTCTTTTATGTTATTTTATCTTATTCAAAAACTTTGCTCTTACAGCAGGAATGACAACAACTTTTTTATTTGTAGGGGGACATTAATATTTACTAATGTGGATGTGAGTAAAAATACTGACTCCATGTCACCGATTTCTGAAACTTCACTTTTTGGTCATTGAACTGCTTCAAGTTGAAATGGTAGTGAATGAAATAGAGTAAACAAGCTGTACATGAACTCTGGGTTCTGTGCTAAGTAAACTGCAAAAGTTTAATGAGGACCAGCTTTAAAAAGTACTCTAGATAGTGTGGTCCAGCTGGTTTTAGTGGAACATTGGAAATTCCGAAAGATACCAAGGTCAGTCAGCAAAGCAGTAAATCGGCATGGAATACACTTATTCCTGGACCAAAAAAGGTACTCCAGGATGGACTCAGATCAGAAGCTGATTTTATAGCATTGTAGCAAAAGTGTAGCCTGTAAATTTTCAGTCAAATTTTTGTAAATTACTTGCTTTGGAAAGAGTTCATAAGAGTCAAATATTTGGAAACAACATGGAGGCATTGAAAGGTGTTTGATAGGAGTAATTTGTTAATAGTCCAGTTACCAGAAAGCACAGTTAGAGTGAATATTTTAGACTGTAAGCCAGCTTTAGGCTCTAAGCTATAAGTTGTTTCATGCCAACTATTGGTGCTGTGTCATTATTTAGAACAGTCCTAGGAGAGTTCTGCAGGGTGGAGGTGGCTGTGCTGTCTGGAGCTCATGGCTTCCTGAGAACTGGTGTTCTCCTGGTGAGTCACCCCTCTGTAGGATGCTGTCTGCTCCCACAAACATGTGACTGGAAGACTTGCAGGATAATTTCAGACCCCTTTACACTTCTGAAGTGAACGTATTCTGGCCCCAAGTCTGTCTAACTTGAGTCTTGCAAGTTGTCTGTGATGTGCTAAGCCAAAAGTAGCTGAGAAAATTGTCAATGTTCAGTGCTTTAGGATAAATAATGATTTGTTCTTTATTTTACTGAAAAGCGTAGCTATTTAAAGTATTTTCACTCTCCCAGAAAATTAGGTTGCAAACAGCTGAATTTTCTGAGCAGTTATGCAAACTTGTGAGAGAGATTGGACCTACTAATGCTGATCAAGTAATGAAGCAAGACAAATAGTATTTTTTTTAGGGTTTCTCGGGTTTTGGAGACAATGCAGAAATGCTGATCTGACCAGCCTTCAGCAGTGTTGTTCAGTTCAGTAAAGCATAAATGCTCTCAGGCCAAAATTTCGGAGGAGGAGGCAGAGATGTATTTGGCTGAAGGGGTGATGAGGGCACAGGGGGGGCAGGTGGAAGGCCAGGGACTGACTCATATTGGGTCCTGAGGAACTGCTTGGTGCTGGCTTGTGCCAGAACTAGAGCAAAAATCTGAGTCTTGCTGTTTCTCTGCTGAGTTCCAGTTCTCTTTGTTGGTTGAGCTCTACATCTCTGCATTACTGATGAGGAATCTTTACATTTAGACTTGTAAGGCAAATGTGAACTCCTGTGTATTGCCCTGATACTAAAAAGTCCTGGATTGATACAATGACACCAGTCAGAGGTAAGGTAGGGTCATGATTTACTTCAGATTATTCTGTGAACCTTTTGTTCATCTGCACACATAATTGAAAGTCAGGCCCCTTTGTAAATGACATTTTAAAGAGTCTGACATTTAGTCAAGGTGACCACCAGCTGGTAACTTTTGAAAAAAAATCGATAATGGAAATAGTGGTCTGTTAGTAGAAATACCACTGTGAGGTCATCTTTAAAATGAAGCTCGTTCTACTTGCATCATTGCCACCCTACCTTTGCAAAAAGGGGAAAAGTCACTGGTTTAATTAGTATGTGTTGTGTGGCACTACAGTGACTGCTTGTATGGGCAGTCTACTACTAAGAGCTGTTACTTGGCTCTGTTAGTGTAGGGGAACAATTAGTCTAATTTTAAGCTTGCATACTTGTCTTTCATTAGCAGCAAAACTGTCAGGATAATAAATCATAGCAAGGATGGTGATTTTGAATTGAATGATCTGAATCATGTATCAGCAGGCATGCTGTTAACATGGTTATGCTATTTAACAAGACAGTGTCTAGTCTAGGAAAGCAGGACATTTTTGTTCCCAGAAGTTAAAGCCCAGATAAAACAATATTCCATCAAGAAAGAAAATACAAAAAAGAACATGCAGTCTATAAATAATTCGGGTTTTCTGCTGAAAAAATTCTTGATCTTCAAGTAGAAGTCATGTTTGAATTCCAGTTTGTATTTTTCTAATAACATATATTGATGCCACTACAATATTACACAGAAGTTTTGCAAACTACTGCAGCTATTCAGAAAAAAGAAATCTGACATTTACATGTGATGACTCATCTTGAAGGGTGAAAGAAATATAAATATTGTGTAGCCCATTGTAAAGTTTTAGTAGCTGGGATCACTGTGTGGGTGCTTATACTCCTGTGTCAGTATGTTTTCTTCCACACAGAGTCATTAAGTTGCATATAAAGATAGTTAAAGGTCAAGTAATCTGTTAGCACAGCAGGCAGACTGTCACCCTGGGAAAGTGCTGTTTCAGGACCTGCTTTCATAGCCTTGGCTCATGTTTGCTGGGAGAGAGAGTCAGCTGACCAGGTTTGGCAATGGCAGGACTAACACTGTGCTGGAGTGTGCTAACATCTTCTGGGGAGTGTTGTCACTTCTCGTGATTGTATTGGAAAAGATAGAATATGACTTCCTCAGTAGATGGACACCCTGGAGGTGGTTCAGCTTGTCACACTAGATAAGATATGTCCTTTGCCTTTGTATTAAAGTTCATCTATATTTGTTCAACTCAGATAAAATTAGACAAGGAAAGTTTTAAAAAACAAACCAAACTCAAAAAATTCTGCCTAACTGAAAAGCTCTGTCATGTGTCAGATAATATTTGATAACCATGTCAAAATGCTTATTTTTAAATTTAAAAAGAAAACATGATGGATATAAATGCAGTGGTAAAGTCAATCAGTTGATTTTCCTTTAGTCTATTGTATTGTATTGGAACTCTGCTCTGGTTCTGTGATAACTTCTGCATAGTGGATGAAGCTGGTAATTCTCTGTTTATTGAGAAGCAAAAGTGAGCCTTGTGCATTACTACTTTTTGCTTCTCATTTTACATTGGTAGGAACAGTCTTGAGAAATTCAGGAGTCCAGCAAGTGTTTTGAATGATACAGGTTTTCTTTTTTTTCCTGCAGTAAAGTGGCAAATACCTTTCTCTAAGCATCCTATAGATTTAATAATCTCTTCTAACACATATGCTCTGCATTTCTTTAGCAAGCTTTGGTCTTTCCAAAGGTTCCTTTTCAGTGTGAATTAGAGTTCAGCAAGTGCATACTGATAGCTGGCATTTACATGAGCAGTGGTCTAGGGCACTGATGGCCTGTTCTCCCCAGCATTAGCAGGACTGACTGGAGTCAGGGTATTCTTTGGCATCTGTCTCAGCTTTTGATTTGTGTATGTACATGTCACAGTGAACAATTAATGCATAAGTATTAAAACTGTAAGTGCTCATCGTAGGTTTTCCACCACCTGCCCAGCTGTGTGCAGTGGGAATTTGTAAGCATTTAGAACAGTGTGACCTGTTATCTCTTGTAGAGTTTAACTACAATTTTAAATGAAAGATGCTCAGTGTACGATAATTAATACATTCTTTGAAGGGCAGTTGGCTGAGAGTAAAGCCCTTGTGGTTTTCAAGGTAAACAAAGCCATTTTCATCAATAACATGCTGCTGGTGCCTGGGATTTAGTGCCACCCCTTTTGACAGCTGAATTTGGACACTACTGTAAATAATGATGTTTAGATGATGCCTATCAACCCAAACCATTCTATATTTCTATGATGAAGTGCAATTTGGTATGTAATCTTCAGTGTCCTTTTTAAACATAGAGCTGAGGGGTATTGGGAGGGAGACGGTTTACTGAACTCTTTCTCCTTAGTGTGTTGTAATTAGTTTTACATTGGCACTTTCAGTCCCACACTACTGTGTTTTGTGGTGCTCTGTCATGAGAAGGATCAGCCCTCCTCCAGACAGCCTGATGTGAATGAAAGTGATTACTATTTCCTAGAACACGCTGCAGATAAAAGAAAATGTAATTGCTTCAGACTGGAAAGTTAACCATAACAAATGTTGTCATCTTTTATCAATGATAACAACAGGTGAAATGAGGAAGAATAAGAAGTATTTTCTTGAGCTTATGCAGGATGTGTTGTAATTGTCTGTGACAGGCTGAACCTGAGGCTGGTCCTGACCCTTTTCTAATCTATTTACTCTCAGGAAAGAAGAAAATAAAAGCCATGACTTTCCCATGGTGGTACCACATGTTTTGGGACAGTCTGGCTTTGTTTTGCTTGTCTCATGAATAAGTTTTCCTCATGAAATAGCTCTATCACAAAGATTTATTTGCTAATAATCTAGTATGCTACTATATGAAATTCAACACATATTAGTCTGCAGATGAAATATATTTATATGGTAAAATAATTATAGTCACAGAGATACTGTTTAAAAAGTGCTATTTCGTATGCTTTTCTAAGGGTAGCTGAGTGATGTGGAAGAGATGATTTATGAGCTTGCTGCAATAAGCAGTGGCTTGAAGGCTTAAGAGACTAAGTAATGTATCCAGGATAAAAAATACTTATTTGAGGAGGGAAGGGGAAGAAATTACTTTGAATTTTTGTATAACTTCCAGTAACATACTGGTCTTGCATCATAGATTACTTTCTTTTACTGTGGTTATGCATTCCCAGACAGACTAACTTGTCAAATATATACATTAAAGAAACAGCTCGAGAAATTCCATAACTATATTGTGTTGCTGTTTTACATTCTTTTCTTGCTAAAAGGCATCTGTGTAAGTTTTTATTGGCTTCTTAATAGGATAGCTGAAGTTTTATGCAGTTTTCTCATTTAGTCTCTGTTTATATAAGGCAAATAACAGATGTCCTTCATATTAACCACCAATTATGGACTAAATCAGTGCTGTATTTTCATTTTGAAATCAATTCCTGTATTCTTAATGACTTGATTTCTTAGATGAACTTCTTTTGCCCTGTCAGCAACTTTCTGAAATGGAAATATTCAATGTGTTATTTCATGTATATCATCTTTTGCCATCGTTATTAGTTAGAGGTCGTAGGGATCATATTTGTCATAATTTCTGGTGTCTTTTTGAAGGATTTTTGTGGTGCTTTTAAATTTCTGCATATTTGTGATTACTGCAAGCAAAAGTCACATGACTTGGTGGCTGTTTCATTTTCCAATCACTTTCATAGAATCACAGAAGGATTTGGTTTGGAACAGACCACCTTGTTCCAATCCCTGCCATGGTCAGGGATAAGAAATGCCCTGAACAGGTATCTGTGGGCAGATGAGCACAGGTAGTGTATATCTTATGCTATTAATATAATCCTCATGGCCGTTAGGGTTGCAATTTATTAAAGTCATTAACCAAAAGACTTGTAATCTTTATTCCAGACAGTATTTTGGCACGAGGTGGGTGAAGTGTGGAATGCAGATCTAGGGAAATCTAATGTTTCTCTGTAGCCATTATTTAAAGGAAAAAAAAAAGAAAGAAAATATTTTTAATGTGGTTTAAGCTTTCTTTTTTGAAAATTAATATAAGAACCGATATATATAATAGTAGTAATACAAGTAATAAGCATACTAATGTATAAATATCTGTAACTATCCCCACACATCTTACTAAATCTCATGGGGTCTATGCACAAGATTGTAAAAAGTTCTTTTGTGTAAAAGGAGATAATTGACAGTGGAGGACCTATGTAGCATTTTAGGGAACCTACTTAGCTATTTCCAGTATATTTTTTCAGCAAAACCCCTCAAATTTCTAAGTGAAAATTTTGGAAATGATAAAGAGCTCAAAATTTCACAGGCATCTTCCCAGAGTTGAATGTTATCTCAGAACGCTCTATGGAGTAGTTGGAAAAGCTTTCCTAAAGGTTTCTTGCCCAATGTTATTGAACCTTGAGGGACTAGAATTTATGGCTCTCAGATTTAAGGGCCAAGCCCTGCAGTACTTTCCTTTTTTTTTAAGGTGAATACTGTCCAGGATGATCTATCAGGTTTCCCTTACATTAAATCAGCTTTGCATAACTGTGGCAGTCTGGGATGATGTTTCAACATCCCCACCGGAACGGCGTATCCAGCTGGAATGTTCTGCTGAGCACAGAACACTCACATTTCCTTCCCTAATGCAGGAAAAAAAGGGATCAAACTTACTGGTCAGCTGAAGCATTTTGTAGCAGATGATGTAGGGGCTTCCCCTCCCCTCAAATTCAGGCACTGCTACAATTTAGAAAAATAATTAGACTGTTTCATCTGGGTTTAGCTTGCTGTTTGTTTTACTGTGTTTGTTTTTGGTGGAACCGCATTGTGCACAGGATAGAATTTGAATAGTGCTATAAAAGGTTCTTCAGTCAGAGATATAGACAGTAAAAGTGCAGAGAGCAGTATAAAAAAACCTTTCATTTTCAGATTTATTGCATGGATAAATTTGAACAGCATTTAAATGATTTGTGGATTCTGTGTTAAAATTCAAGCACATTAAGTTGTATGTGAAACTTCTGGTGAAGACAAATCTGCATAGATCTAGAGGAACTTTTAAAACACTGTGTTTGCAGGAATTTTTTAGGGTTCTGACTGATGCAATTACTGTTGTCTGACTTCTTGCACTTCCCTTCTCTGACTGAAACAGATTTATCCAGTCAAGGAAGAAGATATTCATCAGTGTTAATATTGAATCCCTGTGAGGTATACAGTATATTATTTGAAATGAAGACGATAACTGGCAAAGCGTAAGCACCAAGCACAAGTGTGTTGCTCTTCTCTTGGTGCCCTTGAAGGAAATCTCTGTTTCGCAGATACAGAACTAGAAAGAAAAATCAGTGTTTTCCAAAGCTAGAATGTGTCAGCTCTCCAGTATTTGGCAAGAGAGAAGATTCCTGAAAATTATTTAATAGTAGATTAAGGACACAAACAGCCAAGTAGTTTTCGCTTGGAAGCTGAGGTAACCTGCAGGCTCTTCAGAGCTAGATGCTTTTGCTGTTGGTGCTCAATGAAGTAGATAAAAATGAACATATTGATAGGCCAGTTCGCTGGCTGTCCTCCTGGTTAGTGAGAGCTGACCCGACGTACAATTGCCTCCCACTTTACATCTGTGTGCGATAGGGAATTAATGTGACACATTACATTGGAAATTCATAATGTCACAGTAAGACACAGTCTGTAACAACAGGCTCTAATTTACATGTTAAACTGAGGATTTAATTTGGAGAATGTCAGCTTAGTTAGCATAAGGAAAACTGCCAGAGTAATATTGGGGAAACACCTCACTAGAAACAGTACTAAATGCTAATCAGAACTGCACTTTGGATTTAAGAAAGTTTGTCCAGATATTGCAAGACTGCATTTTTCAAGTCCATTTTTTCTTGATAAACTGTCCAGAAAAGACTATATAGCCACAGAAACTTTTTCAATGTTTTGCTACTGATACAAATGTAGGAAGTATTTCTACTTATCTACTGGCTAAGCTCCCATTCTCCACTCGGAGCTATGAAAATATCCAAAGAAAGATTACTCAAAATAAATGAGCATCAGAGTCTGAAGCTGAGTAACCATCTTTTCTTTTAGAGTAAAATCTGAAATGGAAAAAAATGAAGTTAAATGTCTGTAGTTGGCACATAAAAGATAGTACTGCAACAGGATTGCTGCTGCCAGGAGAGAAAAGTTATTTGGGTTTGCAGTAAGTGAAGTGCTTTTCCTCTTTTAAAATGAAGAAGTATATATTGGTTTAGGATTCTAGGAGGCATTTCTGTCCTTCACACAATATCCTGTGATACTTCTTTGTGCATCAGTGGTTGTTACTGCTTGCTTGGTAGTGAAATGGCTTATGACTTTACTCCCTTTGCCATTACAATGGTTTTATCCTTTTCATATTTTTAAATGCAAATGAGAAAATAAATCTTGAAATGCAAAAGGATGTGTATAACTCAGACTTCAGACTTAACACATTGAGCAAGACAGAGTGTTTCATATATAATGAATAGAACTGTCTAAAGTTTGGTATTTTCTACCTTCCCTTTTCCTTCCTGCCACAGATACTTCTCAATATTTTGTTCTTTTGGGTATTATTTAATGCAGGGTTTAAAAAATGGCTGATAGTGTAATTGTGTTCTTAAGAAATGAAATTATACAATAAAAAATAATAACATAAAAAGTGGAAAAATAGTACAGAAATAACTTTCAAAAAAGCAAGACAGAATATTTTTTTCCTTGAAAAACAGAATCTCTACTATTCAGTTGCTCTAATGGTGTGCCTTTAAATATATTAAGGAAGTGAACTAAATAATAGCTGTACTTCTAAACCATTTGCAGTAAACTCACACTAGTGCTTCAAGATCCTCAAGAAAAGATCCAGACAAATTATAGAATGTTAAATCTTGTCTTAGTAAAAGCCAGAAATTACCTAGCTGGAATAGAACAGTAAAATGGCGTATAGATTGCAAATGAGGCAGAGAACCTTGTTTCATTTTTCCATGTATATCATACAATGCCCAACTCACCTTCAGGAACCTGCTGTTTCTGCCATTCCTGACAGTGGGCTGCTTTCTCCTGAAAACGGGGTGATGATATTGGGTAATTGGCATGCATTGCAGTAGGATGGGAGTTACCAGTAATTCTGTGTATTTTAAAAGTTGATGTGGTAACGAGACTGGTTTTAGTGCTGGGGTTGTGATCTTGCAGTTCTCATTGTAACTTTGCTGCAAGGTACTTCAGTAATATTTCCATATCTTTTTTCCCTGGGGACTTGCTCCCAGTGTGGGAATGACCTGCCTCCATCTGCCCTGCCCCCTGTTGTAACCCACACAGCACTCCCTGGCCACTGGCACTCCGGTGTAGCACAAGGCACATCATGCACAGCAAACCTTGCTGCACATCGATCTGTTGTGTCACAACAGATGACTCCGTTCAGCTTATCAGGGGAGAAATCCTCTACAGCAGTGACTGTGGTTAAAAAAGCATAAAGAAGAAATAATTGTGCAGGGGAAAAAAAGTGTGCAGAATAAACTCCTACTTTGCAGATGTATGATAATGCATAAACCTGTAAAAAACCAGTTAGGTGTAAAAGAGCCTGCAGAGAACTGGCCTTACATATTCATGACTTCAGAAAACACTGGCTCTCCTGAGAAGTGAGTCTAAGGGAGGTCCTTTGCAGTACTTCAAGGCTAGAATTTCTGCCAAGGTTTAATTATGTTTGATCCTATTTCTCTTCAAGGCAGGGCCCTTTGTAAATGTTGGGCAATAATAGTGATGCAATCTATAACTTCTTGCAGATTTGAAGAATAAAAAACTTTCAGAAAAAAAAAAGACTAAAAACCTTTTACAAACTGAAAGATGCCCAGTCCTAGCTGAATGCATAGTAGAGTATTTTAGACTACAGGAGTGAAAAACCACCTTAATCCTTTCCAAACTTATTCTCAACCTTCATCTAAAACTTTCAGATGAGCACTGTGCATAAATTTGCCAGGTGGCAACAGGTGATTGCAATTTTGTAGTGCAATATAAAAACTTATCTAAAAAGCTTTCTACTCCTTGTAATACTGTTCTCATTCTGATAGGGCCAGATTCCTCAAACTCAGCTCTCACAAAATGTTTCCTTACTTATTTGACCTGGGTGTTTCAATTACTTTCCCTGAAACCTGGGATAAAAGGCAAATTCCTCCTGGATTCAGTAATACCGTTCCTGTGACCTTCTTGGATAGAGGCAGTCACATATTTCTTTTAGAGTCCTGTAGTGGCCTTTTTGGTGGTTTCTGAAAAACTGAGTTTACAACCAAACTTTCCAAGTTAGATGTGCAAGAATTATAGTACAAACCTGGTAGATGTTAAAAAATAATTTCCTAATATGTACTAATTCAATGAGAATTTAAATCTATTTAAAAAATTTGAATGCTTCAATCTCCTTAATTCTTTAGAAAATTTGGTCTTGTTACTCTCCCTTTTGGGATTGTTTTTGACACAGTTGAATGTATCTGAAAAGAGAGAATCTGGATATAGTACACTTGCATTTTGGATGTGCCAGCCAATAAATATTGGGATTTAATGATCTGCTGAGCTGAGCGTTAGTGTGCTCACTGCTTTGGACAAGATACCCAAAAAACCTTTGCTGGCTTGCATCAGTCGGGGGAGGAAGAGTTGGGAAATGGATTTGTGGTGTTGTTGACTTGCCATCTTCTACGCATTGTTTCTTGATTTGTTGGTGTTTTGTACCTGACCCTGTCGGGGTGGTTGTTGAATACCAGAGCGTGTGACAATGCCTATTTCAGTCACTCTGCCTGTGAAACCAGTTTACCTTTGCCTCTTGTGGCTCTGCTCCTCAGGCTCCCTCCCAGCTTTCCTGCAGCACAAGGATTTCCACAGATGTCTCGGCCAAAGGATGAGTCTGGAAGTTTGGATCCTTGAAAGATGAACAGTACTGGTGGATGTGGGGCTTCCTGGTGTGCAGCTGTTTTATGTCTGTACTTAAATCTGTTATTTGAAGTGCAGTAATTCCTGTCAAAAAGTCCAAGTTTTCATGTTTCTCAGAGTGATTAGAGATGAGATTAAGGGTAAGGAAACGGAGAGTGAAACTGTTCTTTTCACTTTCCCAGATATGATCATGTGCAATATTTGGTATTCAGAAACTGCAGAGAAGCTGGTGTCCTGAGGGATGCTTATCATATTCTACCTGACTTTTTTTGGAATTTAACTGAACGTTTTGGAAACAGCCTTGGCTTGTAAGACAGTTTATATTCTTTTATACTTGGCTAGGATTCAGTAACTGTTTAAAGCTGTTACTCAAATTGAAGAGATCCTTGGGTTGATGTTAATTATTGTCTACGTGTTTTAAAAGTTCAAAAGACCTCTGAGTCACAGTTGTTGAAAAGCATAATAGACATGTAGTCAGGCATCAAATGTATGTGCTTCCCGGTCTGTTCTAGTAATAAATGAAATTTTGATCTTGTGTGTTTGAAAGCTAATGACTCAGAACCTGACTGGCTGAAGCCTTAAAATCAGCTCAGCTCAGTAAGGATCTTCAGGCCAGCAGACCCTGGGAGTGTACGACTAGAGTAGCTAATCCCCCATGTGAGGATGCAGTGGAGTTTCTGTTGGAGATTTGAAGAAAAAGAGACTGAGATTCCAAAATTGTATGAAATCTACACTTTCACTCTGGCTCAGTGACACTCTGGCTTTGAGCTTGTAGAGGCAGTTTTGCCTTTTTTGTCTTGTGCTGCACTTGACCTCTTTGTTATATATTGTAAGCTTTGAAATCTTTGTAACGCCTTCTCTCTACTAATTTTATACATGAAAGTTATGTTTTATTTGCATATTATCAGTTTCAGAAGGACTTTTTTAGTCCCTAACTTCCCAGGCTGATTAAATAGTGGTTGTCCCAAATATTTGCAGTACTACTTATTTCTAGCTGCACATATGAGGAGGGAGCTGTAATCCAGTTGTGTGAATTTCTGGGAGATGAGTGCTGGCTGTTCCTGGGTAGCTTAGCAAAATTGTTCCTTTGGGGCAACTGTAGTTTTGGATCAATACTTCGTAGTCACCACAGTTATAAAAAAGGCTTCCATTTAGTAAAATAGTCCAATTAACTAATGAAGGAAAAAAGCTCTACTGCTCTGTGTTGGTTTACTGCAGCTTGTTTAAAAACAGCCTCTCCTGGAGATGATGTTACTGGGTCTTGGAGAAGAGCTGTGAAGGAGACCGAGAATAACAGATAAGGAAAAGTAGGAAGCAGGGAGGAGCAGTTAAAGCAAGGACAGAGAAGAAAGAGGGAAAATAAAAGATAAGTATGTATATATTTTTTAAAAAGAGCATTGATCAGGAAGCTGATCAGCATTACATGTAGTTAGACATGTTGGTGTCTGTGTGGTGTTGCCATTAATGTTTTCTGCTGAGAAGATGAAAGTGATGCAGATTTTCCTTCTTGCTTTGATTTCAAGTTAGTTATTACGGTGTTAAGGTCTAAAGACTAGTACTGAGTAGGGATGTCTATAACTTATAAATACATACATCATTGCGAGCAGGCCTTGTCTATGTACTGTCATCACTAGAATGAGCTTGTTAGCATTTGCTCTTGCCTTTTCTACCTTTTCCTGGTTGCATTCTTCTGAGCCGAGTCACACAACGTAGGATACAGAGTGATGTTGTCTACTTTTAATTATTCTTCTTCAGTCTTTTCTCTCTATCAAAGTACAGTAAATCTCTTGCCTAGAAGTTCTGGATAATGGCATGTAACAAGTTCAGTGCAAGGGAAAGAGAAACAGTAGGGCAGAATAATGCTTCTGCATGCACTTGAGACCTTTACAAAAATCCCCCAAACCATTTTACTGAAAAAGCTGCTGGATGCCTAAGGCAGCAGCATTGTAAGGTAGAATTTACCAAGATTCTGATATTGCCCAACTTCTGTGTCTGTTTTGGGTAATTAATAGACTAAGCTGTAGAAAACATAAGCCATCAATGGAGAGTATAAGGGAACCCAGGTTTCCTCAGATAAATGAGGAAAGTCACAGCTGTGTAGGATGTTATGTGCAAGAATAAACATTTTTAAGTGAGCCTGCAAGTTTAAGAAGTCAATATGGAGACTAAAGAAGGAGCAGCATGGCAGCAGAACTTCTCTGTGTGGGTGATGAATCTTACAGCAGGCATTCTGTCCCAGCCAGAATTTTCCCAGCATGTTCTGAAGGAAATAGAAGTTTACACTGCGGTTCCTAAAGTGATGGTCAGTCCCTAAAATGTCAGGCATTGATTTCTGTAGCGGTCTTCATTTCAGAAGAAAATAATTTTGTTTTTGTTTACTTCAAAACTTTGACCAGTGTGAGACTCAAAATTTTGTTCTTCAATGATAAAGCTCTTTGTTCTTTGAGGAGGGATATAGGACTATCTGAAAAGTACTTTAGTGTTATGTCATTAATAACTGGGTAAAGTTAATGAGTAGCATCTCTTCTTCCAGGACAACAACTTAATAAAGCTGTCCACTCTTGAAAATGAAGGAGGTTCACGTAACAGTGACAATAGTAGTTGTTGTGGGCTAAACCAGCTATTAGTTTCTTACAGGGGGATTCTGCTTTAAGGAAACTAGCATGGTTCACTGATTAAGAGTAGATTCTGTCGTTCCCCTGTCCTAATTTATCAACACGTCAGTTTGACACTTGGGATTCCATCTAGATTCATACAAAATGAATGAGCAGAACTTGCTGGAAGTGGATCAGCTTGGGTATTTGACAGGTATGCTCAGTTCAAATTTTATGTGTGGCTGCACTAACAGTTAATTGAGTGAAATAGTTGTCACTTCTGTTATAGCAACATCATGAGTAGAGTTCATTTAAAAGCTTGAGTTGCAATTTCAGATTGTACTTTGCTTTCCACTAGTTCAGGCAGTTTGCTGACTCAGAAGTACAGTGATCTGGAGAGCAAGGCTGAGCCTGCTGCGAGGGGGCCGAGGGCGAGCAAAGCAGACACATCCTGCCACTGAGTGGTGATGGAGATGTGCTGCAGCTCCTGCTGCAGCTTCATTACCGTAATTAGTGCCTATGCAGTAGCAAGGGTACATGATGGCTATTCCAGGTAGAAGAGATGGTTTTGGTTATCTCTAATTACAGCTTTTCCCTTTGCAATACGTATTTTCGGCTGACAGTGCTTGAATGTTCTGGTTCCTTCCATCTGTAATTTTTTGTCCTCTCCTATCCCTAACCAGAAGCACCAATTTGATTCTCTTTCACATGCTTTGAACCTGCAGAAGAAGGAGCAGCCCTGGCTCATGGGACTTTCCTGTCACATCACACAATAGCCACGTTCTTTCTTGCATAAGGTGTTGGCACTTGCTTACCCAGCTTTGAAGGCACTTTCTCTTTATTCTTTTCCTCTCTCTTTCAGAAGAAAACCTGTGTAACTTTTCACAAAATACCTGCAAGTAATAAATGAGCAGCATGTTCTGAGGCTACGCAGATGTGAAGTGCATGCATTGGTAGTGTGGCAGTTAAAGCACTTACCTACTGAAAGTAGGTAATTTCTGTCAAGTGCTGTGCTGATAGGGAAGACTTTTTACTGGAAAGGAGATGGCTCTGGAGCTGTGTTCTGTCTTTTTGGTATCAACTGTTACAGACCTTTAGAGTAACTCGTTTTTGATACTTCAGCCCCTGTTAGATTCATCTTTGGTGTGAGTGTGACAACAGTGGGTTTTTGTTGTATACTATCCCTGCAGCAACAGCACAAACTTTGTATCCTGTTTCAAGTTAGAGAAACACAAAAGAAAATCTGGATTGAAGTAAACTTTTGGTATCATCTAGTTCATTCCATCATGGAATAGGAATTGTAGTGCTGACAAATATAAGTCCATCTATTTTTGAAAGTCACCAACAAAAGCTGCTTGTAGCCTTCATAAATATCATGCTCCACTGTCCACCTAAAATTATAATTTAAAAGGGTTTTTTTTCCCCAGCAGATGTTAATTTCTTTTGCTTCAAGTGAAGTTTGGATTTTGTTTTTCATTCAGTGTAAATAGACTGAGTAAATAACTGATGAGGATTTTTTATGCATCAGTCTGATGTTACACTTAGTCTTTTAAAGAGGTTTCTATTCTGTCTGTTCTGATTCTTAATCAGAAAATATAATCTGAAATTTCTTTACACCTTTCTTTAAAGTAAGTTGTCCCGTACTCCAGAGGCAATTGCCTGAGTGATGAGTACCCTGGATTTACTGCTATTCATAGAATATCACTGCTAACATGTACTGTATAATAACATATTCCCCTCCTTTTATCATAATAAATCCCTAGACTGTTATTTTGCAGTACTGTTATCAAATCTGTTTATTCACAAGACTCTGCCTTCATGCATCTTAAGCATATTATGTTTCCCTTAGCATGTAAACAGTAAGAAGCCGTTTGACTATTTCTCTAACTTACCATGAAAAACCTCTCACAGAGGTTTTATAAATTTATAAATTCTACTGCAACCCATGTTTTGCAAGCTACAATCAATTTGTAGTTTTGTTTCATTATGTAGATCATTTCTGTAAACACTGAGTAGTTCCAGAGTAAAATACAGGAGAGCCTTAGAAACTTGATGTTTTATTTGAGTGATGCAAAGGTTTGTGCTCTGAGTACTGGTGGGTGAGATTGTAACCATGGAAGCTTTAAGTTAATCACAGGTTAGTTTTTACTATGTATGAGCTCATTCCCACAAAATCTTGCACGTTTCAGGCAACTTGTTAAAATCCTGCATTTGAGGTCAATGATCCATTCTAATTTCTACCTTGAATGTCATAGCTTCTTTCTGAAATTATATTTACAAATATGCCAAAATATGCATATTAATATTAATCATATCTGTCAATGAGTTGCAAATTTGATTTCATATCATGGGCAGGTACATCTCCCAGCATGGAGCTGTGTTTGTTCACTGGAGGTGCATAGAGCTAGTCAGAGCTTTTAATAGAGTGTGCTCTCTTAACTTCATTACCAAAACAAATGCAGTGCTTGTTTTGCACAAAATTTAAATGAATGGTTCTGTTCAAGCAGAAATTCAAAAGAAAAAGGGGGGAGGGAAGGGTACAAGAAATAATAATGCTGAAACAAAATGTAACAAACAGCTGATGAAAGGAGGACTTATTTTCCATTATCAGTACTAAAGAGAAAAGAGCTAGGAGGCAAACTTGACTAGTTCACTGATCAATTGTAAGATGCTGGGAGTTGAGGGAATGCTGTCTTAGGTAATGAAAAAAAAATTACTAAAATCCAGTTGAATTTAATAGAAATTGCTGGCACTAAAACATTGTCATGTACAATATTTATTTGCAGGAACTGGAGAAAATACCCTGTAAGGGCTGAGCAGGAATACATATGAGTAAGAGGCTATGCAAATTTTAAAAGAGTGCTTATAAATTTGATCCAGCTTAGGTTTAGCTGTGGTCGATTGCAGAAATCTAAATGACATTTTGCATATGTGGTATGTACCTGAAAATGGACACCTTTAGAGTGGAGTTGAAACTAAACTTGTGAATAGAAAAATTCAGGATTTTATGGTGCATTTCCTGAAAGGATGTTAAGGCAATTCAGAAACTGAAAAGAGTTGTGAAATCAACTGGTTAAGAGGTAATCTTTCACCTTGGGTACAAAAACATTGTAGGACTTCTATATTTTGTTATAGCTATTCAGAGATGCTTTAGACCAGAACCCTGCAACTGTTTTCATTTGAACTATATAGAAAGTAGTTTCCTGCAATTTCTTATGTGTGAATAACTGAAGGCATTATTTCATGCATCTGAATATAATTGGAATTTTTAGACTGGACCAAAAAGCAAGAAATACTCTTGCTAATCAGTAAAATGCTTTTATTTTAAATTCTATACTTCATGCATGATTCAGTCTCTCATATCTTCTGTTTAAATTTTTATCACATATTATGTATGCTTATAAAATAGTATTTTCACTGAGCACAACAGATACTTCTTAATAAAAGCTTATAGGTAAGAAAGAAAAATGTGTTGATAACATAATCACCTAAGCTGCAATTGGTGAAGTGAACAGGAAAGATTTTTCTCACAGCTTAAGATAAAACCTTTCAAAACACTGAGGGGAAATACTCCCAATCTCCAAGCTCTGAAGGAGTGCTCACTGGAGATCAGGGTTTCAGCCCTTCAGTCCAAGTCTGAGGTGTTTTGGGCTCCTGGTGTTCTGGAATTCATTTGGGTCAGGGTTTCCTTCTGTTTAAAGAAAACAGTCATGCAGGAAAACTCTGCTTACTGTCTGTCTCTAGTCAAGATATTTGCTTATTGAAGGTATATGAAATACTGCAAGAAACCACAAGGTTTTCCATTTTAACAATTAATTCCTGTTTTTCTTGGAATCCAGCTACAAAGCAGGCTGCTGGCTTTACTAGTTAATGCCTTTCTTTCTGTGAGTGAAGAAGTCTTAGCACCAAAATGCTACTATAAGCACAGTCTACAACTCTTAAATTGATGAGGAGTTTCTTTGTTTAATGAGAGAAGTTGTGGCGGGTTTTTTTTAATAAATACATACTTCAAATGATTCTCTCAAACCCCCATTAAACCTGAAGAGGTGAAGCAGCAGAACAGCAACAGCTGTTCTTGTGGGAGTCCTCTGTGTTAGGAGCTGTTAGTGGAGATTGAAGGTCAAGCACAACAACTCTGTTCACTTGCTTTCCTGCCTGTGTTCTCCCTCCAGTGCGAGTCAAGGAGCTTGCCATGCCTATTGCACCACAGAAAGTAAATAAGGGTACAATAATATCATATCTAATAATGCTATTTGCAATTAGAATGTAAGAGTTTGTTGTGGTAACTGTAGTAAAATGTGGTCTTTTATAAATAGCCTGGTATGAAGTGTATTAGGGGAACCCAAAAGGAATGGGAAACTCACTTTTGCCTTTTGGCTGAGCACTGCAGGAGAGAGAACAGGAGGTTGCAGAGACCAGTGTGGGGGAAATAATGAGGCAATGACAGCACAGCAGCAACCGTGGCCAGAGAGATGGAGGTGGGAGGGGAGAGCGGACAGGAAAGTGTTTCATCAAGGGAAACTGAAGTTTCAGGGAGGACAGTGAAAATCTCCCTAATGTGAAGCACAGACAGGAGCCCCTATGTAAAGATATGATTGATAGTAAGAGCAGTGGCTCTAATTGTTGTGGTGTAATTAGAGTTGTTTATGGGAAGCTGTTAAGATTGCACATTGCTTTGATAATCGGTATGTAGAAAGAATAATTTATGAACAGACTTAAGGAAAAAAAACCCCACAGACAATCCCCCTCTTCAGCCTATTAAAGAACAATGTTGTTTGTGCCAAAGATCTGAGAGGTGACAGGTCTTTGGATCAACATCAAGAAGGAGAGGAGCTTGTCTGTGGAAAACAGATGTGGAGGACACTGGACGTCAGTTGCATGACCTATGATTTTGTTACCAGTAGAGAATATTGTGCCTTCCTGGGAGACTGAAATGCTGTCCTTGAAACCCAGCTGAGAGGGATTGGCTTGGCCTGTGCACACTAACTCTGCTTTGTTCCAGAATTCAGGGCTTGTTTACACTGAGAGAGAAAGTTGTCAGTAAAAGGCAGATGGGTTTAGGACTTTGCTTTTGCTTCGCAATATAATGAAATAAATAAATAGTAACAAAATTGTTGTTAACTATGAAAACCCTTGTGATTTGTTTGGTAATGTAAGGACAAGGTTTTCATACTACTCTTGAGAAGTTATATTTTCAGTTTCAGTTGTGTTTCAACTGCAAGCATGACCAAGGACTTTGCCTTCTGATGCAATATTTTATTTATAATTTTGTCAATGACAGCTTTCTATGGTTTTATGAAAATAAACAGAACTGCCTTTATTGTATATTTATGTTGATCATGTGGTTTTGATTACATTGTATATTTAGTTCTAAATAAGAATAATGCCTGGGTTTGAGTCTCTTGCAACTAAATTCAGTGTTAAATTTAGCTTCCATGGTTTTCTTTGGTCTGTTTTTCATGTTGTAACTTTCTGTTCCTGCCAGTCGATAGTTGCTTTAAATTGAAAACTGGTAATATGGGACTCATCACCATTTAACGTTTGTGCAGGAATAGCTGAACAAAGATAATAATTTGATATTATGAGAGAGGAAGACAAAGACTATTGCATGTTAGAGTAGAATGCTGCAAGCGAGCAGTTTCTGAACAGATGGATCCTCCTGGATCTGTGTGCTGCCAGGGATTTCCACCATTGCTGTGGTCAGTTTTTATATTATGTGTAAAGCAATAGATGGTGGAGGGGACAAAAACAAAGAAGCAAAAAAAAAAACCCAAACCAAAAGACAATCTGGGCAGCTGATATTACAGCAGTCTTCACTTGGAAAAATGAGCACATTGATTACAGGATTCAGGGTTGGATCTCTTTGAAAGCTACAAGGGATTGTGTACAGAGTTAGGGCTTCCTCGTGGCTCTGAGTAGTGTTGCTTCATTTGTGTCCTTTGCTATTCTGGTGCCCTGGCCTGCCCATCTGTGTATTTCTTTATGGCATCATTAGCATTTACTTCATGTACCACTGCTTGGAATTTTGCCTTTTCTGGCCAATAGACATAGGAAAATGCACATACACTGGGACCCTCCACCATTGACTAGAAGGTGTATCTTTCTTGGAGGAAAGAGCACGCATTAATACAGAGGAGATGGTGCAGCACTGGTACCTTTTGTTACAGGTCTGAATAACACATGCAGCAAAACTTAAGTATGTTTCTCTAGTAAACATGAAGATCAATTAAAAGAAGTTTAAAATACTGAAAAATAAATGCTCTGAATGAGAAGAGTTGGCCACAGATGAATGAATGGTTTCAGCTCACATTTAATGCTGGGCTCATTCAGCCATGTAGCTTCTGCTTAACGTGAGGCCTGTGAACAGCTATGAGTATACACTCCGTTTTTCAGTCTTTGCACAAAATTTTAGTTACGATATTCAAGCCTTGATTTCTAAGAAGATTAGCAATATGTCTGATCACAAACTTGAGATTAGTGCTCCGTACCCACGTAGTTAAGGAGATTACTTGAATACTTCAGATTTGCCTTGGATCTTGTCATTTCACTACAGGGATTGAAATAGAGAGAATGGCTAAGTAAGACTTGTGTGGGTACTTACAGGTACTGAAAAAGGCACCATCAAATGATTTGGATAAACAATACGAAATTCTGTAATCCTTTAAAATATTACATCCTGGAAAGAAATTTTCCTGACATTTAGGAATTCACTTGAATTTAATAGAACTAGATTTCTTTTTTTTTTCCTTCTGTCAGGTCATGATTTTTATTTATTTATTTTTTTTAATATACAGCACTAAATTCTGGCTTTAAAACTATATTTTCAAAATTACTAGCTGTCATTTGCTTGAAAAGAGGATTATTCGTGTGATCTGTGCTTCAGTTTGCCTCTCATTATTAATTTTACAGGCAACAAAATGCTCTTTGGTTCAGGCTCTCTATAAATTCCCATACAGGAGATTTGAATGTAAGCTTCTGAACTTATAAATGTAATAAGAAGCTTGAACACTTATGCTTTGGTAGTTTTCTAAGATGCAGGGAAACCTCAGCTTCTGGAAACCAGCCTTGACAAACTTTTAGAATTGGGCCCATTTAACTTTGCAAATATGCCTGAGTGACCTGGAACCTCTTAACAGCAAACAGAAGTGAATGATCTAGACAGCTGCTTAGTGTTTAGGTCAAATTAATGATGGGAATAATTCTAAAAATTTCAACGCAATTTCCCTCCTTGACTTCATTTAACATTCAGTAAACTGGTCACAACTCCAATAGCTATAACTTGCTAGTACAGGATTGGCATAAGGTCCAAACCAAAAACCCTGTGTGAAGGCCATACTCTTGGTTTGGTCATACATATTTCTTTGTTGGGCTACATGTTTTGTAAAAATCAGCGGAAAATATACATGATGTGTGCATTTATATGCATATCTATGTACGTGTGTAATATTTATAAGTACACGTAGCAGGGGCAAAGACTTGTGTTCCTTCTTTTTGTTGTGATCTAGTTACTCACTGTGGCCTCTATGAAAAAAATTGAATCAGGTTTGTTGAAAAAAATTCACCCACAGAGGATGTGAATAAATTGTGCTACCAGCTGTGGGTGCGCTGGAATTCAGTGCTGCAGTGTGTCAAATAAGAGGAGCAGGTTGACCACAAAGAGATAATATCTTCCTGAGATATTCTTTCAGACAGGTTTGTGCTGTTTGTTTAATAGACATGGACTGCTAGAAAGTTCAGTACAATAATAGCCACCTGAACAGTGTTTTGTAACCAGTAGTGGAAGCTGTGATGGTCTCCTGAGTCCACTCTCTGTCTCATTATTTGCATTAATACAATTTTCTAGTGCATAAAATGGAGTAAAATGTTTTCCTGAATGTATATACTTAGCATAAAATGAAAGCAAAAGTGAGGTTTGACTATGAGATACCAGGAGTGTTCCTGAAATCACTACAAAGACTTTCTTTGTGTCCTCTCAGCTGTGGCCGTTGCAGTTAATTACTGGCACTTTCCCCAGAGGTGCATTGGCAAAGCCTTCATTGTGCTGGTGCAGCAGCACCGGAGTGTGCTGAAACGGGGGTATTATCTCATGTGCTCACAGGAGAAAACACAGGCATGAAAAGAAATCAATGCTAACCAAATATGGAATTGTGAAATCTTGTAGGGAAAGTTAACATTTGGCTTCCAGATTTCTAAGGGAATATTGTTATGGAAAAGGTAAAAAGTCATTTCAAAATTAATTGTAATTTTAGTGAGAGGTATAAAAAATTATTCATGAGCAGCACTGGACATTGAGAGTGAAGAAATATTCACAGGTTTGCAGTAAGTAAGAAATGTAATGTTAGAATTGTAGAGATGAGAAACAACCTCTTTCAAAGCTAAGCTCAGGGTCAGTATGCTAAATTAGGGACTTACACAGCTTTTGAAGACAAGGAAGTGTTTGTTACACGGTTTCAGCTTCAGGATTGTGCCTCATCATGTTGTGTTGTATCTAATTGGTTGTGCTGGGAAGGAAGCTTTTGTGGTTCTCTTTGGTTCCTGACCCTGTGATAGATGGATTGCTGTCCAGATTCATCATCCTGCAGTCTATTCCTTAAGGAAGTGAATGATGACCATGTCACAAGCATCTTGCCATGAAGCTGCCATTACTGGAGGTTCCTATTGATATCTGCTAGCATGGGTTGTTTTCTCTGGCTCTGCAGCTGCACTCACTGCAGTCTGTCCAAGGACAAACAGTCCCCTGGTGGCTTTTTAAAAGTATTTTTTGATAATGCCAAGGACATTCCACCCAAAAAAAGAAAAGGGAGCCAGATTTCTTTTGACCAGTATGAATAAGACTTCGAATTGTTTCACGAAATTGGTCTGTGAAAAAGCCAGTCCAAGAGAAAGAATGTATACATGGAAACAAAATCATAGAGGATTGACAGAATTTTTTTGCTGTGTTTTCTGAATAGATAGAAAGCATTTTATTTTTTTGCCAAAAATACAATTACGGTGACTGTATGTGAAAGTCTCTTGGAGGTAATACTGATAGAGTACAGATACAGCAAGGAACTATTATGTTCTTATGTTATTTAAACAACATTTGTGTGGACATTTTTCCTCTTTCCTTCCAGAAGAGCAGTTTGAGAGCGTCAGTCTTAATTAATAAAGATATATTTTAGAATAAAAAATAAACATATAGATCTCCACTTGAATGAGCTGTAAGTACTTGAAAGGTTTTGGCAGAAAAGTTACAGAGTTTGAAGTTCTAACTGTGTTCATTTGCAAGTAAATATTTTACTGTTGAAATATTCTGTTATGAAGGATGGCTTCTTCTTTACTTCTATTGTTCTAAAATTTGTGAAAGGAGTGTACTTATTCGAAATCTGAATATTCCAGCATTTTCTTTAGTCTGGTATAATGACACAGCATTTTATTACTTAATATTTAATTACTAATGCTACTTAAAATTCTTAAGTGTATTCCAGGTGCATCTGATCTGAAAGTGAAAAAGCAGTGCATAATTACCTCCATAGGACACTGCTTCAAGGGAAAGTCAACAAAACAGGCACAAAACTTTAACATGTTCTTGTCTTGCATTAAGTTCATCCCCTGCAGTGTAATATAAACTAGAAAGGATGAAAGCATCACTATTTTTAGCAGTGCAAAGGACGTGTCTTGTATATGTCTCCTTATTTAACTCATCTCAGTGACAGTTATTTTAAAAAATGGGGAATTTGGAGTCAGAGTGGCTTGAGGATAAGTGAAGTTAAATACAACCCAACAACTGCCATGAAAAACATTAAGATGGTTTAATGCTTGAATAATTTATTATTGAATAAATAGGAAAAGTCTAATCCAAATGAATGAGAGAGCCAAAAAAAGACTTTACAAAAGTGTTCAGACTTGAGGCAGGGTGCACATCAGTTACTGGGACAAGGCCCTGCAGGCTGTACTGAAGTTTCCCAGTCATTGTCAAAGCAGCCATCAGGTTGCTTGTGTGTTCTCAGAGATGTAATGATTATTAGCATGTGATTTTGAATTAGGGACATAACGCTCCATGTTGTTAAACTATATTTTGAGATGTATATGTATATGTGTGTATATATATAGTGTCACTATTCATTTGTATCTGTTTGCATTTCACGTGCCTGCAGTTGTATTAATATTGTTTTATAGACAATAAAGTAAAAATTAATATTATACTCTTTAAAGGGTCTTGTGGGGAGGCACCCCTCTCTAATACCCATTTATTATTGTGCAAGCATTTCTTATTGCAGGAACTGAAGTGAAGTACACTGATTAGTCTTATTCTATGATTCAGTCTGTTTTGCTTCTATCTACAGACTCTGTACTGGCAATGGCTCTAAAATAATTCTAAAAAAGCACTGAATGCAGGGGAATAAAATTATTCAAGCACCATGTTGGAGACCAACTTCACAAACATGTTTTTCTGTGGGGTTTTGTGTGTCCCTTGGGGCATTAACCTAGTAAGGCATCTCTAGCAAAAGCAATTTGAATAACTTTTCTTTTTATCTGTAAACTGGTGCTGCAGCCTGAAGAACAGCAGAAACAAGGTGAGAATATGTATACCAGGGGAGCTGCTGCTTAGCTTGTAGGCTAAAATGTGTGTGTGTGTAATAAAGCTGTGATATAGCAACAGTTCTTTTAAGAGTGAATGTTGTGAGGTGGAGGGGGGAGAATTTTTTCTGTTCACCTATGGGCTGCTGTGTAATGGCATTACTTTCTATTATTTCAGTAGTGAAAACCACACACATTTCAAGTTTTTTTGAGGGGTGATTTGTTTTTTCTCAAGAGCAGGTGCTGGTGCCTGCATGATCTTTTTATGTCAAAAGTATGAGGTGTATGAAGGAAAACAAAAACATGAAATCTACTGGGAAAACTTAATGCATACAAATTATAGATAAGTAAAGAGTGAGGAAAAGAAGCTGACTGTAAATGACTTTCAAATTTATTGAACTGATTACAAATAGGTTGCTCCAATCAAGAAATGTAAGCATTCTAATATCATGATGAAATCATTGAACAGTGCAGTGCCTAGAACCTAGGCAGAATAAATTTGACAGCAGAAAATCACTAGTATGTCTGGGCATGGCACAGTGTGTGCTATCCAAGCTTGTACTCTGTTTTTTCTCACTACCAAATCTAGAGCTAAAAGATGAAAGAGATAAGCAAGATAAATTTAGTTGAAGGCAAACAACAAAACAAACAAAAAAACCCCCTAATTTCTGTGTATCAGCAGGTTTTAGGCCACCAAAACTATCCATTTTGGGTCAAGCAAGAATGTTACCACTTCAGTTCTGATCTGTATATTCTGAATTTTAGATTTCACCAGTCCTGATGTTCTGTTGAGAGCTGAAAGGGTAGGACTTGGGTTTAGCTGCCACAATATTTATGCTTATTCAAATTGCTTTGTAATTTTGTCTTTGCTGTTCCATGTTCATGGTGGTGTTTGTATTATGCCTTTTTGATTCAAGGTTTTCTGAAAGATAGTTCAAGATTTCAAAAAAATTTTAACTTCTTGAAATACGTGACCTTCAGTGGCAGAGTACAGTTGTGTCTGAATGATTTTGATATGAAAATCAGAACTAGAACATGTTTCTGGAGCCCTAAGAAATGCTGCAGCTCTTGGGAGAAGACAAGGGGTATGATGAGAAGGAACTTGTGCCCAGTAGTGTTCTGTTGCAGCCCTGGGACCCTGTGGGTTGGCATTCAGGTCTGGTGGTGCTGCAGCCTCCTGGCCCAGCTGGGTGAGGCCACAGTGCACCAAGAGCTGTGCCAGAGCAATGCTACTGTGAGCACTTGGCCATAAATAGATTGAGGGAATTGCTGTGAAACAGTAGTTATGACTGCCTATGAAATTTTGAATGCCAGTGATTTTACTAAAATAGCTGTGGTTTTCATGTGGTACTGGGTTTTGTAATTGGAATTGATGTTGGGAAACATGACAGGACCTTCCCTGTTGTAAGCAGGCTTCAACTCTGCATTTTGCTTTGTTTCCCTGTTCCATATTACACAATTTAACTTGCATAACAACAAACCAGGCTGAAGCCTCGGGTCCTTAGTGACTTTTCTGGATAGCTCTCTTCATTAATATGAATTGAGTGGCACTGTCCAAGAGGAGAAGGCTCAGTGTTTTGTTTGTTTGCTTTAAATTGAATGTCCTTGAGATGTATTACAATGGAAATTCTCTTACATTTCATCCCCAGATAAAAGTTTTTGTTCTTGATATTAACAACAGGGTTCCTACGAATGGCTAGATTTTTTTCCCACAGGAAATGAGAGAGCAAAAAAAAAGTGTATTAGTGGATCGCAGGGTGATTGAGAGAGATAAATTTATTACCTGTTCAGCAGAGTATCTTGCCAAAAAAGAAATATAATTGTACAAAGAGTTGGTGAGAATTGTCTCTGTCTGCCTCTGGCTGCTTAAGATGAAGAAAAGTGAATTCAGAAAGATGGATTGTAAAGTGCTATTCCTTTGAGGTTGAGGGAATATACCCCAGAAAGACTGGGGGAATGGGAAATATCAGACGGAGGGTGACTTAGGGTGTTCATACATCACTGAAGCATGAGTTGTGTTGTCCCTCTCATTGAAAATTAAAAGTGGGAACATTTGTAAAATAATCCAAAAAAACCAAAAACAAAACAAGCCACACAACATTGTTACATGAGATCCACACAGTGTGCATGTGATTGGAATATTCTGACTATGGAAATGGATTTTCTAGATGTAAAAACTTGTGCCAGTATTCTTATTATTATTCATATGAAATTTTCTGCTCATGGACTTGTGAAGTGATTTCAGCTTTTGAGAATATTTTTATTCTGTTATATATTTGGTAACGTTTTGAATAAGTAGCCTTTAACCTATTCCTTTGATCATGACCTCTTTTATTTGCTCACATGCTATTAATTATTTTACAATATGTAATTGGTTACTTAAGTAATAAGTTATAGCTCTTTACTTGATTGAAATCTTGGAGATAGTGGTTTAAATAACACTAGTCAATAATGACAATTAAATAATGAAAATTAAAATATTCACTGAATATTTGAGTATAGTCTATAACCAGTATTTATATATGCAGCTCTGTGGTTTAGATAATATGCATGTGTTTTCCATAAAGAATAACTTTTTTGCTCACCTTTAGTGCAGGTAGAATATTCTTTCATGCTTTTTTAATAAATAAATATTGTCAGTCTTCATTGTTAAAAAGAAAAAATTCAACGTCTTCAGTAATTTCAGAGAGATCAAGGTCTGAGAGTCAAGTTTCTGTTAATGCTGTGAAAATGAGTGGCCTGCAAGTGGAAGGATGCCATGACTAAATACTTCCAGTTTGCTATTGAGATGCTCAGCTGTTCTGAGCCCCGCAGCTCCCTCTCCTCCAGGTTACTGCAGAAACAGGCAGCTCTCAGCAGGCCTGGGTCCGTGAGGCTGTGTTAGCCTTTTGGATGGGAGGCAATTTGTGAGAGAACAGACAAGAGAGAGATTATGAGCAGAGGCAAGGGGGCAGATACAAATAGCTGGGAAAGGTTAGGACATGTGTTTGCTTGCCCTGCCAAGGGATGATTTGGGAACTCCTAAGTGCCAGGTGGCATAAAAACATGTTTTGAGGATTTAATCCCTGCCTGAAGGAGTTTATATTTTTAATATGAGAATAGAAACACCACATATACATTATATAAGTTACAGTTAACGCAGTAAGAGATTTAAATGTAAAGCATAAATCAATGTGAACAGAGTAGAATTGTAAACAAGGTCAGGCTACCAAACAATGCAAATTCCCAGAGGAAACAAAGAAAACTTGCTACTCTCCCATATCTATTATTTCAAGGAAATTATTTCTGTCTACAATAGAATCAGGTTAATAGAGTTGTATTTCTTAACAGGAGGTTATGAATCAGAGTACACTGAGTGTGCCTGTAGCCAGGAATTACTCCAGTGGTCCTCCCTGCAAGAAGGACACTGAGGTGCTGGAGTGTGTTCACTAAAGGGCAACGGAGCTGGAGAAGGGTCTGGAGTGCATGTCCTATGGGGGTGTTCAGCCTGGAGAAAAGGAGACTCAGGATGACTTTATCAGTTTCTACAACTACCTGAAAGGAGGTGTGGCCAGGTGGGGATGGGGCTTTTCTCACAGGCAACAAGGGACTGGACAAGAGGTAATCACCTAAAGTTTCATCAGAGGAGGTTTAGATTGGATATTAGGGAAAACTTTTCCCACTGACAGGGTTGTCAAGCATCAGAACAGTCTGCCCAGGGAAGTTGTTCAGTCACCATTCCTGGAGGTATCTTAATAATATTTGCAGATGTGCCACATGTTTAGTGGTGGACTCAGTCACCATCTACCTGAGAGCTGCCTCTGCTAAACTGAGCAGAGCTGTTTCCCTGGAGGAATTTGGGAAGGCCAAGAATAGTTTGTGTGAATGGCGTGGTTTTTGATGACTTTCACATACAATGTGTTTCAGTTCTGAAGTAATGCCTAGATAGCCCAATATCTGTAGGAGGCACTGTGCAAAGGAATACAGGCCAGAAGTAGAAACAATAAAGTCAAGTAAATGCCACTGAATCAGACATTCAGACAAGAATGGAATAAAATTCCAATATTCCTGTCTGAATAGGATACAGAGCACAGAGCTGTATTAAAGCTGTGTTATGTCCTGGGAAGAGTAATGGTTTTTCAATCTTAAAATATTTCAATTTTTGTTATCTTAAAGATTAATAATTTTATGGAGTTTTTTTCCTCACTAAATGCGTTTAAATTTGTTTTGATCTAACTGTAGTCTTTTCATAGGCTTCCTAGTAAACAATTCCAAAGAAAATGGCTTTTTTTGATAAAGGAGGAAAGACATTTTCTACATTTGATGTATTTTAGCTGTAATTATATCTGCAAATTGTTTATCTGGTTGACAGATGAATGAGCTAAAACTATTGTGACAGTGTGACTCTCCAAGTGCAGCCCAGATCAGTTTTGTTAAGAGCATTTTGCTGAGTTTTTTTTTTGTTCTTAACCTCTTTGCTGTTTCCTGGTGATGAAATATGGCAGTGTTTGTTTCTGAGAGAACTCCAGGCTGCTCTAACATGCTGAGGCTTGTGCTGCACTAGCTGTTAGTTTTTGTAAAGCCTTCATGATTCAAGATCTGCCTGTCAGAAGATACTGTAAAAGGGTATAAAAATAACTACTTCTATATAATTAAAAAAAAAAGAGGAGAGGGGGAGGGAGGGCTTCTCCTTATATTAATGGCAATGAAACCAATATTGAATGCCTCTTATCATGAGTCACAAGCATTCTGAGCCTGATTTTGGGGCAAATCTCCAGCTGCATATAAACAAACAGCAGCAGAATCACAGCACGTGTATTATCTGGGACGGTAGTGCTGAATGCAAGAAAACAGTAAACTCATTCAAGTCGATTTCCCCTTCTGTGGAAAGCAAAGATTTCTCAGCCATTAAGGCAAGGCTGGAAGCTTCTTGCTCTTGGTTCCTCAGGCGCACAGACAGCGGCAGGGAGGGATCCCTGAATAGTACTGACCATGGCTACTCGACTTGTGCTGCTTTACATACTTTGTGCAGAGTGTCACACCAAGTGCAACTGAAATGGATGAGTTAGGATGTGTAGGAGAAGATTATTTGTAGCAAAGATATTGATCTAAGCTTTTTTCAATCAGGGAACAGTTCAGTGGTATCTTCTTGATGCATCTACTGAAGTTAGTAAATTCAGGAACTTTGGCAACAATCAGAAAACAGTCTTGCGCTCTCAACTGCAGGATGTATTAAGTGAATTCACTAGATGCATTCTTCCAAATTAATCTAATAATATCAGACTTGGCACGCATATTCCCTTCTGTTCTAAAGGAAAAACACAACATAAGGCGCTACTCATTCTGTAGAGAAATAGTAATGGGAAATTGATACAAATTGTTACTATGACAGTTGCAACCTCCCTGCACCCATGGTATTAAAACTAAGTTCCAAGCAAAGTAGGAGCTGGAGAACAAGAGAAGCCAGACATGAACAACACTGCTCTGTATTTTAAAGGAATAGGGCCACCTCTTGTTTTGTTGTTGATGGATCACTAACAAAATCTCAGCACAACTGCACAAATTGATCCTGTGATTGCATGTGCTGTTGTGATCAGTGCTGTCAGCTCAGCCTTCTCTGAGTTGTTTCACAGGGGAGATCAAGTATGGTAGCAGGTCTGGTTGAAAACCAGCAAACATACAGCTCTGAATTAGTTTTCTTCTCAGATCCCTTTTCCAATGCTGTTTGTCATCAACTAATGTTATGAATATCCTTAGGAAACTAAGCAACAAAACAAATTTTGCTGCGTGAGCCAGAATCAATATATTTTAAGTCACAACCTCTTGGCAATAAAGATCATATTTTAAATGACTGTCATTAAAACTATCAGTGCTCTGAGGTAAAGTTGGCGTGCAAGAACTTTGTTCCTGATGCAGACATACATAAATGTCTCGGCTGACAGGTTCTGATGTGCGTTGTTCATGGGAGTTAAAGGCAGAGCAAACACTTGTTCTCAGGCCAGAAACCCTGAACTCAGAGGGGTGCTTATGTGCTATGTCTAGTAATTACTTTGACTCATTCTTGGGCTTCTCTGAGCCTGTTTCTTTGATGCACTAATTTGCCGGTGGAAAGGGTTTTACAATGAAAGAAATGACTGTGATTTGGTAAAGTAAGGAGTCCTTTGTTGAATATCATTCTCAGCAGCCCATCATTGATTTGCATACCTTTTAGGTGGGTGCAAGTACAACAAATAACATTTATTTCTGTTATTTATTTTGTTCTTATTTAAACTACAAGAAAGAAGGAAAATTGCCCGGTGGTTTTGTGAAACAAATCATCTCATTCTGAATAGATCTGAGGTGCCTGTTCACTGCAGGATGGTGAACAACAAATCTTGCTTGGTTTGCACGAATCAGAAAACCAGACATTAGGAACAAACTGCTTAGCAGGTGTCTAGAAGCTCATAAAGGCTTTCAACATGATTGGATCCAGAAGAAAAGTAAGTACTTCTGTGTTTGAGGTATGGTACAGCTAAGAAAATATTTGTTGCATGTACCCCAAAATTGTAGTGGTGTCATTCAAGACTGCATTGTTATCAGGAGCAGCATTTGCAGGAGGAGCCCGTGGAAGGGTGGACATGCTTGTCCCCAGTGTTGGTGTGTGTTTTCTTCCAGGAAGAAGAGTTCTGAGAATACTGATATCAAATTAGCTGGAGCTTCCCCCTAGCTAAGGTGTAGGAAAAATAGAGTAATTTTGTTAGCCTGCTGTGAATATAATCCCCTTTTCTATTTAGGTGTATCTTTCTGTTATGAAAGTGAGCCTTGTAGCTATGCTGAAATGTGAGCTATAAGGAGTTTATTCAACCTTTTTAAATGCATGAATTGCTGTGGAGGGATGGGGTGGGTGTCTGCTACAGAGATAGATGATAGCAGACTGATAGACATTGCAGCTACTCACTGTCTGCTGAGAATTTTTGTGCCTTTGAAAACTAAATTTTCCTGCAGTTAAGCTATTAATCTTTTTATCCTGATTGCTAGGGTTTTTTAGTGTTTGTTGGATTCTATAACAATATTAAATATATACAAATATGTTTCAGAATGAAGACAAGAAGTGTTCTGGATTAAACTTGGTCTTTCAGTGCTTAGCATTCATCCTTTCTTATCTGACTTTATAATGCAGGCAGATATGTTGAAACTGCCTTTTCTACAGTGTAGCTAATGTAGAAAACCTCAGAAACTCTGGTGAAGTGATCAGGAAGGCAACTGCAATTTAGCAGCGATATGCCTGAATGTCTTAGGTCTTGTTTATCCATCCTTCAATCTCTAACTTCTTTTTCTTTTTTTTCCTAATAAAAAATAACTGAGGAACATCAATGTGTTCTCAAGCTAAGCAGACTTGTTTGTCATCCACAAAAATCCACAACTGCTTGTATTTGATTTTTTTATGTGATATAAGATGCAAGACCAGCATGAGTATTTTAATACACATTTGTAGAGATCCAGAAAGAAACTTCCAGTGAGAAAATGAAGGAGCATACACTCAGCTTTCCTGCACTTAGACATTCTGGCTTTTTAGGAAGTTCTGAGAGTTGGTGATGAAAAAAAAAATCAAAATGAGCCATAAATACTAGATGAGTTTTATACTAAATGAGACTTGAAGTCTACCAATTGCAGAATAAAATATAAAATGAGGAATTTGGGAATATATCTGTCTGGAAAATAAGTCTGCAAACTTGGTGTGTTTTCAGAGAAACTTGTGTGATTCTGTATTAGCAAGACCAGGGAATATTGCCACTGATACTTTAATCTTGTTAAAGTAAATATTCACATTATCTCTGGTTTAAAACAATTTAATTGCTTTATTTTCTAGTATTGATTTTGTCCATGAACTAAACAGTAGGTTCTGCCCATGCTCTGGTTTTCCCGGGGATTAGTTGGCATATTCATACTTAGTCCTCGCAGTGCTCTGTTTTCTGGTTGATAAGATCTCAATTTGAGTGTGGTTTTATGTGTTTTGAGTTCAGTGGAATTTTCTTACATGTGTCTGGAAACGCCCACTTTGACATTTTAAGTAGACAGCATTTTCAGAAGGAGATTTAAGCCTTTTAGGAAAGTTTAAAATAGGAGGTAGAGATCAACATTTTAGATTTATTTCTAATACAGTATATTTTGGAATGATTGTTTATCACAATGTTGTGGTGTTCACAAAGTATTGAGATTTTTAAGACTGGTTTTATTGTGAATACTGTGGGGTTTAAAAGGATTTATTTCTGCACTATATATAAGGATTTATATTGTCAATGTTTTGATTTAAAAAGAAGCTGGCCTACTTTTAGGGCTTTGTCTATCTACTGAAATCTTGTGTGTCTAAAATCTAAGTCTCATATACTTTAGTACATCTAGTTAGTAATATCAGCGAGGTAAAAACAGCTCTTCTGTGTTCCATATTTATTCTCCAGCACTGAAGTGCTGAAGGAGAAGAGAAGGGCACAAGGTGAAAAGCCCAAGATTGTAATGGGATGGCTCAGATGTGGATTGGCAATTTTCTGGAGTGTTGAGTAAACATTAAATAAATGGAAATCTTAGCAGTCCCCAGGAAGGGAGGTCTTCAGAGGAGTATTAAATGACTCAGGAGTTAATGAATTCATTTCTGGTGAATTCATTCACTCTTATCTAAACCAAATGTCTCTGTCCTCCAAAACAAGTTGAATTACGAGTCAGAATTCAAAGTTTTTCCTTTTATAAAAGAATGCAAAATAATGTGTCTTTAATACCCAAAATTCATTAATTATCAATATTGTGCAATATTAATATTGACTTTGAAAATCCTTATTTCTGTACTAAAAAGAAGGAATCCCCATATTTGTTTTTCCATTTTCTAACCTTGGCATTTTTAAAAACATCCACTTCAAAGTATTTAGAGAGTTTTAAAAGCCCATAATTTATGAAGTAATATAAGGATGTTTTTGTTAGCAGGAAATAAATTCTGAGTGATTAACACACATTCTTAGACATGATTCAAATTTAATTTCGCTGCCGCATCTGTCCTTAAGTGTTGTAACTTATTGAACAAAATAACTGTGACAGAAACTGCAAAGCTTGTTTGATTGCTTGAGTGACAGTCCTGATTTCTCAAGGGTAAAAACAGTGAGTGTATGTACACTTTTGCTTTTTGTTATAAAAATCAAGACATCAGAAATAAATTTTATTGTAAGAGTACTGCACACAGGATAGATTTGTAGTTCAAATGTGTTGGAAATATTCTTCATACGTTTTTTGTGCCAAATGCTGCAAAATTCTAATTGCTTATCTGCATGCAGGCCATAGAAATACTTCAACCTAGCGGTTAAAAACCTACCAATTTATTATTTAATCCTGGTCTTGCTGCTTGTAACAAGAAATTGGAGCAAAAAAAGGAGATTGAGAACACTAAAGGGCCAAAGTATTTTGATACCTGAGGAAGTAAATGTACTGCTTTTCCCATGTATCTTATGTTGCTTGTGGGCGGTCCCGTGGTGTAATGGAGAGCACTCCGGTCTCCGACTCCCAAGGTCGTGAGTTCGAGTCTCAGTACGGACCGTCCCCAGCAGTTAAAGCCTCCCTGCCATCCGATCCCATCAGATCTCGGATGCCAAGCAGGGTCAGCACGGGTTAGTACCGGGTGCTGTAGACAGTCCTAAGGACTTCACTGTCACTGTCCAAGCTTGCTCAGCCGTGGCAAATGGACCTCAGGACTTAAAGGGTGGGGCCAGTTCTGTGCACGCTGAGCCTCACCTAAAAAATCCACTGCACAGGCTGGAAGGGCACACCCACGTGGGGAGAGCCCTGCCCAAATCTTCGTTCGCGAAGGTTGGCCATTATTATATGTTGCTTATACATTTCAGCTATAACTTTGAAAGAACTATAATGTGCACGTTAAATTTTCATCCAGTCAAGCCACCCAATTATACAATATCCATTTACCTGTCCTTAAGGCATAGGGATTGTGTATGCAGATTTCTCCTTGATTAGGGAAAAGAAAAAGCCAAACCAATAAAGGAATAAGGAGCAAAATTACCAGTTGTTTCTGTGTGTTCATGGATTTTGTGATGTGGTCTTTCTGTTTGTTTGATTGTCCCTTTTTTCAATGTCTGTGTTTATTTTAATAGGTGTGGAGAAATTCAGCTTGGGTAGATGCTCTCTCCGGAAAGCAGCCACTCACTCGAAGTGTGACAGGGCAACGACTTAAGATTTAAGCAAAGAGGATTTTTTGAAGAAACTGGACACAAACGGCAGATCTGGAGCATCCCAGAGTACTCCAAGACTAAAGTCTACATGTAAGTCATTGAATTTTTTCAAACCCTCAAATGTATTGGTTACAACCTACACCTGATAGGGAATGGCAGAGAGAAAAGTGAGATCTATGTAGGGTCACACATTTATTGCAAAAGGTTGGTAGTTTGGATGCAGAGTGGGACAGAAATGCCAAAATCCAGGTTTCCTGAGAGTCCTTCTGTGGTGAAGTGCAGGCTTCCAAGATCCACAGCCTTGCTGTGACCGTTATCCATCCTGTCTTTGAGGTTTGCACTGCAAGGTTAATGTCTGTGAAACTCGTGGAGGCAACCTCATGCAGGAGCTTGGAGTCTTCAGGTGCTTGCAACCCTTGTTGGTCTGAGGAGCAGTGGATTCCAGAGTTTTATTTGAGCTGAGACCTTTAGCATGGATTTTTCTTCTCTTTATTTATAATGTACTTTTTGTTCCAGATAACATATACATTTTTTTTAATTTTCAAAAGCTCTACTGTAAATTCTCTTCTTTTGCATCACTGCACAGTTTCAGCAATGGCTGTAATAGTGTAATAAGGGGAAACAAATAGGTGAAACTGTGCAAAGTGTTAAAGGAAGTGATTACAAATAGCTCTCATGGGGAGGAGTTCTTGGAAGAAAAACATTCTTTTCCAAAGAGTTGTCTCTGGCTCATTGCAGATAACCTTTTGCTTTGACAATCTGGGAAGGATCTTTATGCCCCACAGGAAGCACTGTATTCTGAAAGCTTTGCTGAGCTCAGAGGCTGCTGAGGCGCTGTCAATACACAAGTTAACTATATCTTTTTATTGTCACTGAAATGGAGGGGTAAGACAAAAAGCCCTTATCAAGGGCTTTAAGGAGTAGCAGGCAGGACCAAGGAAACTAATTCTTAGTGTGTGACATCACAGTGTGTGCTCCTTAGGGACATCACCTAAGGAAGCAGTGATGTCTTGGCTTTAATTTTGAAGCATTCATACAGAAAAAGTTCATTTAAAATGGCAGTGCTGCAGAGAAAATGAAAAGCCGGAAGTCTCAGTACCTAACAATTAATTTTTCTGCTGCTGGTTGGTATGCATGTCACATTTGGGTTATAGACTTCAGTTGGTTATGCTGTCACAATGCACTCTGTGGTGGGAAAATGAACACTCCTATATGCATCTTTTGAGTTTATATTTCCTAGTAATAAATAATTTTGTTGGACTGGTAATAGACCATTATGAGCAACATCAGTCAGCTTAGCAGCTCCTGTTCCTTGGCAAAGGCTCTGACTGCATAATTCTTTCTGTCCCTTGTATCATTGGAATATTGAACTGCAAATTGGCTCGTGTTCAAAATCAATCTCATCCAGGCTCCTACTTCTCTGGGACTGTATCTTCTGCTTAGATCTCATCTAGCTCTCTGGCAAGCCCATATGCCACACCTTTTTGATGTCAGCTGGAGTAAGGCTCCATTAGGGAGTTTGACATCTATCTTAGCTATCTGACTCTCTGGACTTGGCTTTGATCAGCTTCTTTAGCAGTTGGTTTCCTCGTTTAGTATTTTTGTGGACATCTGTGTCTATTTTGTTGAAACTTGAGAAGAAGTGGTGAATGTGGCTGTTCAGGGAATCAGAGATGTCTGTGGCAAATATGAAGAGCAGGACAAAATTGGTGTGTATTCATCACTTAGACTCAATTCTCAATTAATTTAGAGGGCTTTCTGCTAAAATCTTAGTATTATTAACCCTGAATTTTATTTAATGACAAATGCAGATGCTGTGTGTTAGAAAAGCTGATTGTATTTTTACTGCAAAAGACTAAGTGTATGAAGTTTAAAAGAGTTTTTATAGCTTTTGCATTAACCTTTGGAACTCTATATTCTGAACGGAAGCAAAACTTTTGTTTTGGTAGTACCATGACCCAGTTTGAAGGAGAGGAAAAAAAAGTACAATGAAAACTATAGTTTTCAGTGACTTTTTAGGTGGAAAACAGACTAAAACTGGTCTTTGAGAGACTGGCAGAAAGGCTGATCTGAATGCTGCACCTGGCTTTCTGCATATTCATGTGTGACTGTGGATTGTACCTCATGTAATGCAATGGGTGCTAAGCGAGCTAAGGAAGGAGGCAGCTGATGCTCTGCAGCTGTGATCTGAAATCACAAATTGTCACCTTACCATCACTTGAATAGTTTCCCTACTCCAAAGGTTTGGCACCCAATTCAGTGGTTCTGCTTGAGAAATAAGATGTTACTCATTATAATCAAGGTAAAGACTTGAGCACTCCAGCTGCCATACTGGTACAATGTGAAGGCCTGACTCGTGGGCTCACTGATATTGAGATCTAGCCTAGTCCTTGAGCAGCAAGCTGAAGGCTGGCTGCTGCTTCAGACACTTTGCATGCTCTGCTTACACACAACAGTCCTCTAATTTTCATCTCTATTCCTTTCTAAAATCTGATGACTGGGTTAGATCCTGTTCTTTGGTGAGAATTCTTTGAGACACTAAAGATGTAAATATTTAACTTTAAAAAAAAATTGACATGAAGCTACTGTGTACCAGTGCATTTCAGATCTTGGGATTTCACTGCACAGATTTCATAACCAAATTAATTGAACTGTTTGTTTTTAGTGATTATTTGGATAGAAAAAAAATGTTCATTTGATGTGTACAGATGAACAAAGCAGTATGAATTATCATTTGAATCCTAGTCATTTTATCCTTATAAAAATTAAAAACTGGGTTCCAGTAAGTACAAATTGCTTTCATAGATATTTAATTAGTTTAGGAAAACTGGCAAATTGGAAATAAACTACTTTGGTCCTCGTAGCACTTGTGAATATTTCACAAGGATAAAGACTAACAGAGTACTGGAGATGATGCCAAATATGTTTGAGCCAAGTGTAGCTCAAATTCATAATGAGAGCTTTCCAAGCTGCTCAAATGTTCCTTTTCATATCCGTTTGACATTTCTCTGGCTTGACTTTGTTCTTGCCTGCAAGTTTCTGTGCAGTCTTTAAAATCAGCAGTCTCACAATGTTGGGAAAGTAAACATTATGCTTGCAAAGTTACAGTTCAACCAAAGCATTTGAGCAAATTTAAATCATGTCCTGACCTCATGCAGCTTCCCTGCAGAAAGCTAAATTTCTCCCAGAGGACAGAAGAGGAAACTAATATGAATCCTGACATGTAGTGATTTCCAGCAGATGAGACAGGAACACAGCAGAACAGAATTATTATTAAAGGATTATTTTAATTAATGTTTTGAGTGGCTTTATGTATGTAGATGCCGTAGGAAAGGAGAGGATTATGAAGTTAGGTACATATAAATTAAAATAAGTGTTTCCTTACCTTTTAAGAAGAATTATTATTTAATGTTTTATAAATGTATCAACCCTACCATAGCTCCTTTGCTCACTCCTTGAGAGCTGACATGGAGTTTGTAGTTTGAGTGCTAGTATGTACCATACTTTCAGCAGAACTTTAAAATTCTTTTAATATAGTTTGTACTTAAAGTAACTTCCTTTTAGTTTTTGTTTAACCTGAAGAGTTGTTGTTTGTTTTTTTTTCAAATTGGTGTTAGAGAAAAAAAAATTTTAATTGAACTTCAGCTTTTTTACATTGTCCCTAAATGAGTCTAAGCGGTGCCATGCAAAATATTAAAGATTTTCATCTTTGATCTGTTTTGTGGATGGATGTTGACAAAAAAGCATCTTCAGGTACACTTGGACAATGCAATATATGCAGGTAATAAGCACAATTATTCAGCTATTTCACATAAATGTTTTTTTTTTCAGCAGTGTTGCTGGGGATAGTATATATCTTTGAATACAAACCTGAGCTTGAACTACAGACTAAGAAGCTCAAGTTAAAGGATGTCATCTATATCTATATCTCTCTCTCTATAGGTATATGTGTATATGTATACAATAACTGCCATATTTATTAACTACTTAATATGACCCTACTGTGTTTTCCTTGTCCCTGCTGTTACCTTCCTAACAGTCAGTAATAGTTGTTCAGTACTGGGGTGGAACCACCAGTCTGGCCTTCCTGATTGTTGTAATTCTCTGACAATGTAAAGACCAGTTCTAGATTTTTATTTTTAGCTGACATTTGATGTTCACCATAGGACATTATTTGCAAGAGAAATTTTATAAGTTATAAGGGATGCTGTTATGAATCTTGAACTTCCCAAAACATGATTCTGTAGGTAAGTAAAGTCGTATCACTTCACTCTTGTTAGCCTGAGTAGGCTCTGGCTAAATAACAAAATGTACCTTTTAACAAGCTTTGTAATTTTTTTTGTGATTTTGGGCATTGTTCACCAGATGATTGAACTAGAGTTCACTTATGATTTTTACTCCAAAGTTTATGGTGGAAGCTTGTTGCTTTCTGTTATTTTTTTCTGCTTAGACTATGAAAGTCTTTAATTTGATTTAGTGCTTGGCTCTAGTCAAGGGGTTCTTGCTGTAAATCATGTCTAGACCCAATACCTTTGAAATTGTGCTCCACTAAACCGAATCCTCCAGGTTTCCTGTCATACGTTTTCATAACCCCTTTGGTGTGCCAGTTTGCAATACCAGTTACCAGAGCTGGAAGTACCACTTTTGCTCTTGGAAAAAGTGCTCTGTTCCATATTAGAGACAGCCCTACCTCAGTCCGTGGCATCATTTGCTACAACACATGGGGAAGTGCTGCTCTAGTGAGTTGCTTGGGCTCAATGCAACAAATTGGGGTGTGTTCCCAGCTGGACATATTTGGTCTAGAAATGTATTCCAAAGGCATCTTTTACAGAAGTCTTAAAAGGCTGTTTTAGTGGCTCTTCTAAGACTATCATTTGTGCTGAAAGAAGCAGTCACATGCAAAATTCATAGGACCTTCTTTTCCAAAGCAGTGCTCCTTTCTCTGCACAGATTGATTGTTGAAGCTGACCTTAAGGTAGCTGTAAATTCTAGGAATTCTCAGCCTGTCTGGATAAATGACTTGGGAATGTGAGCTGTTGGTTTGCACCACATCCTCCCTGCACAGCTGTTAAGCTTTGCCATTGCTGTTGCCTGATTCCCTGGTTCCATGTTGGCATAGCAGCACAAGCAGCAGCTGAGCTGGGAGGGTGCAGCTGGGACTGCCTCCCACTGCAAGTCCCATTCACTCACCAACCTCCCTCACAACTTCTTGATGGTAGAATCTTGTTTATGTGGGGTCCTAGTCATTTTTTTTGAGCCATGCTCTTATCTTTTAAGGATTCATCTATTAGAAGATTTTTATTTTATCAATATGGAAAATTTATTGTATGTTGTACTTTTAATTAATGGTTTAAAAACAAAGCTACTGAAGTGAGTAATTTACATTTAGATATCAGATTAAACTTAAAAAAAATCAATGAAAAGTTTTTATCTGTCTGTATTAAAGATTGATTGTTTTTTTCCTCCGGTATTTACGAAGAGGCAACGTTTTGGTAAAAGTTAACTGAGAAGAATGAGAAGTAATGCAGATCTGAATCCTTAATACTACAGTTCAGGAATACATTCTCTTTCATGCTGTACTGGAGCAGTTTTAAACTTCTGATGAATTTGTGGAGTTTTTATGTTCCATTCAATTCAAAATCAGCACAGCTATAAAATGAATGAAGAATGCAAGACAAAAAAAAAAGAAGAGGGTTTTGTATGCAGCATAGTAGAAAACCCCTGCATTTTATAAAGCTCTATTACACTTATTAACTTTAAACTTGATGATCTTTTAGAAGGATTTTTGTTGAATGTTTGTAGGGACAAAACTGTTCAGTTGATTGATAGTGAGCTTCACAGTAGAGAGATTTAATCTGGCAAACACTGCTCTTGCTTATTTTCTGAAGATGTCAAAACTTTCTGTAATTATCTTGATTTCCAAACCAGTTTAATGTAAGTATTTCCTGTTATTGATTTCTATTCTTGATGTGAAAAATGAGTGAAAATAATTTGAAAGCCCTTTTGATTAATTGCTCTGTAGTTGTGCTATGCACTTTGTATAAATAGACTGTCTTGCTCCTCTGGCTCTTCAGATTTGAAAAATGCCAGTCAGTACTGAATTAAATTTAATTATTAAATATTGTAATGTAATCCACACAGAATGGTTGATCTGTGGTAGATAATACTGTTTGCTTTTAACTCTTATTTCCTATAACTATTTAAAGCAGTCTACAGCGAGGGCTGAGAAATCAGAAATGATAGGAACATATTTTAAAAGGCTTGATATGAATCAAAAATTGGGGGTTTAAGGTGTAGTAATTCAACTTAATTCTAATGACAGTAAATTTTTCTGCTCCTTCTATTGATTTAATCCATGTGCTTGAGGCTATCATATGTTTTGGATGCAAATGTGCTTTTCCTACTGGATTCAATATATCTCAGTACACTGAAAAGCAGAATTAGTCATGGAAATTCTCAGCACAGGGCTAGAATTTTGTTGGTATTTGTTGGTATTTAACCTGCTTAAGTACAATAATAAACATACCCTATGCCTTGCACAGTGTGGGGTGGGGTGGGCTGGTAGGACCTGCTGCTGCAGTGGGTGAGAATGTGGAGGTGACCAAGCCCAGGGAGCTTCCGAACTAGTCCCAGGTAATTGCTGTGCTCCAGAGCCTCACCTGGATGTTTGTTGGGAGTTCCAGAATGAGCCCTGAGTGAATTGCAGAAGGAATTTTTCCTTGCATTCACCCAGAAGGTTGTGCAGGTCAGTTTTGTAAACTACTCCTTTATCATCATAAGCTGTGAGGCAGTGCTGGCTGCACTTGAAGACAAGACATAAAACTTAGTGGCCCCATATGTTGATACATGTAGTTACAAAAAGGTCTTTTATTTTCTTAATCTGTAGCCCTTTTTCTGCAAACCAGTCTGTTTAGCCAGGCTTCTGTATGGAATGTGATGTCCACGGTACATTTTGGGGATTTGTTTTGATAGATTGCCAAACATATAAATAGTGTTAAGGGTGTTTATTGTACAGATTTCTTTAACTCTTCTATTGCTAAGGCTGTGGCAGATTCTTTTTATCATGTTTCTACCATGTGGGGATGTCAATAGCGAGAAATCTTTTTGTCTTACTAGAAGTTGTTACAAGCAGCATGCATAGTTGTCTGACTTTGTTTTCTCTGCATAACACAATTTCTGACAGCAAATTCTGTGTGATTTTTTTTTCTTTGAGGGCTGAATCTACTAATAGCAAACTAACAAATGTGTTCAAAAATAAACTGTTAGAATAGCAATAGTTACTCAAATTCTTTTTCCATACCAAATTTATACAAAGTAGTGAGGTGCTTGGGTTGTAATCCAGTGGCTGCTGTTTGAAAGGTAACAACTTCTTGATTTTTAGGAATTATTGATTCTTTAGGAATTATTGATTCTTTAGGTATAAAAATACAAAATCTGAGAGAGATGAGGCCCTGAAATTATTGTTGCATATGTTATTTTGTAGAGTCTTTTAACTTCAGGGGTATACCCTTTCCAAAGCATACCACTGCAGAAAGCTACAATATGGAATCCAGTACGGAATTCAGCACAGCAAAATGAAGGCAGTGTGGATTTCAGGGCAGGTTGTGTCACTGTTCCAAACACACTAAATCTTGGCAGCATTCTGGGGTTGGGATACAAATTGTAATGAGGGTCACTTGAGTGGAACTGCTAAGATGAAAACTAAAGCCTGTCAGATTGTAATTATGGAAACTGGCAAACTGTGAGATCAGAAGTAAGCAACTGTGACTCTCCAGCATCTATGGAATGGTTTAGAAAAATGCACTCTGGAAATTCTTCAATATCCTGTGTCTTATGTAAAAACAGCTGCTTTGAATCTGAGGACTTTATTTTATGTATGGAAGCACCAGATTGAAGCACTGACCAAAACGTGGAGATGCTGCTCCTGAAGTTTTCATTCCGTTACTTTGCATGATTGTTCCAAGCCCAGGCATTCTGGGTGGCTCAGGAGTGTCTGGTTCCCATGACTGTGGGTCAATGGTATGCTGGTTTAAACTGGACTGGAGGGGCAGGAGCTTTCATTGGTATGACTGTAGTGTGCACACGTGTGACAGAACAGAAATCTTAGAGCAGAAATCACTGGCTGCTCCCACACTGATCTTGACAATGATGACAGAGTAACAGCATCAGAACAGCACTGATTGTTAGACAAATACTCGTGATTTGGCTCTGGAGTTGCTTGTTGTATATATTTCTTAAGAAGTTGTACTTTCAATATAACCATGTGCTGTTTGTATTTTTTCCTGTGAAAAGTGATGATATGAGCAGGATAATGGGCAAGATGAGCTTCAGGAGTCTCTTTCAACATGATTGATTCTGATTCTTTTGGTACAGTTTTTCTCTGAGTATATGTTCATTCAAACTTTTCATAGTATGGTGTGTGTATATTGTTTTGCAAGCAGTAGACCTCCTGTTTTGTGAGGATCTTTGAGAGAAAGGACACTAATTGAAAGGACCATGAAATGGATTTAGAAGTGAATTGATTTTTGCTGGGTTTTGACATACTTTTTAGTGCCGCTAGCATGAGAATGATGGTTGCTTCTAGCAACTATTCAAGGGCCCAGGCTCTGTTAGAGTCACTTTGAGAGACTGCCTTTGACCTCAAAGACTGAAACTCTCAGAGAGGAAAAAAATGTAATTTGGTCTTCAGTTTTATACTCATTAGCCAAGAGTGAATCCTCCCAAAGCAATTTATGAAAGATAATGAAACAACTTAATTTGCCATCAAGTTGCTTCAATTTGCATTCTTCTCAGTTGCATTCAGTCTCAATAAAATTGGATCATTATTTATCTCTAATTTTAATTCTTAAACTAAATTGTTTACCAGAAGGAATTTTTACTGTCTCTCTCTCCAACAACAATCTATTAAGAACAGCGTAAACACTGAAAATAAATCAAAAGCAAATTGAAGCTCTTGCTGACTTATTGAACTTGTAGTTTCTTCATATAGCTCTCCTTATGCAAGGCAAAGAGACTCAATTATTTGCAGCTAATTATATGCCACTGAAAGAATTTACCCTTCTATAAACTTCAAAGTGGGGAGACACCGTGTGTGGAGAACTCATACCAGGTGTAGCAGCGAGACTTGACTCATTCTAATGGGCTGTACATAATAATGTAAAAGCAAGGAGAACAGAGATGTTTCAGATTCCTGGACTGAGAGGGGAAAAGATGAATGTTGTGATGGCACAGTGGATGCTGAGAAGGCTATGGAAGGTGGCAAGGCTAAATCCTGCCCTGTTGTTGTATTTGTCCCCTAGCCTAGGCAGCTGCCTGCTTTGTCCAAGTGCGGTCATATCTGGGCTTGCAACTCAGTGCTCTGGTGTCCTTGTTGTCTTATTGCAGCTTTGTTCCTGCCATATTTTTCATGGAATATTAGACTAGGTAGAACTGTAGGTGGTAAGGAACACATAGGCTGCTTTCTCAATCTAGTGCTACTGTGTGGTTATGTGTATGAGACACCCAAGTTATGCCAAAATTCAGGGAACTGCTCTGCTGTGAAAATTTTTTTAGATATGCTGCAGTAACTGTACAGCTTTTCTCCACGGACAGTGATATAGTACAAGGGGAAAGGGTTTATGGTACCCATTTCCAGCAGTAAATACTGGTTTAATGTAAATCACTGATGTAGGCTTATTGGGGACTACATGGATGTGTCTATAGACAAATGGATTGAATAGCATGATCACAATATTAAAGCTAGAGCATTAATTACAAGTGGTTGCCGAGTTCACAATGTAGCATCATTGTCACAATGTGGAATCCTTACTTTTTAACAGATTAAAACAAACTAACAAAAAAGTAACAAAAGGAGAGCAACACCCCCCACACTTCCCCCCTCCCCCAAAATAAAACCCCAAAACCACTCAAACCTAAACAACCTAAATTCCCTTATTAGTTCAGTAAAATAAAAGGAATAAATGGGTTAACAGTCTGAAAACTGTGAACGTATGAGTCAGAGTAGGGCGCTTTACTTATCTGCAGTAGATTTACTCTTCATAAAGATGAGATTCCTGGAATATAGCAGCAGAGGAATTAGTGCACTAGGATTATACATGTTAGTTACCAACCTGAGGGTAAAATGCAGGGTGATGAAATGGTAATTACTGCAGAGCTGGTAACAACTGTGCTGCATTTCTGTACTTGACTGCCAAGACAATTGTGTTGCTTCAAATTAAAATGTGTTTAGGAAGAGGAGATGTGGGAGATAAAGTTTGGAACTTTCTGGGGTTGGAAATCTGTTTCTGAAGGCTTATATTGCCTTTTATATGATTGACAGGTTAGACTGCCTGAGCCATAATGTGATATGATCATTGCTATTTTAGTTACATTGCATTATCATTTTAAAAAGAGAGCTGCAATGAACAAATGTAGATAACTATAAGAAGTGTTTTATTATAGTAAAATTTGTATACTCAGAATAATTATCTTACTTTCATTATTCAAGTAACATATTGTATTTTATCACAGTATTATCCCCAAGGAAAGATAACCAGATTTATCTGTTGCAGGCACTGGTGACCCAAGTGCCTACAAACCTGCTTTAGTAAAAAAGCATTCAGGTATTACTATATTAAATGATATTAAAATGAAAAGTAACTGGAATTCTAAAAATATTAGAAATAGATATAAAATACGATATGCACATTTTATAATCAAGTCTCACTTCACATTGTTTTAAAACCACCTATTTTGTACACTTGCATTGTCTTACTCATTTGTCTCACTATTTGTCCTCCTCTGGACACAAAGTATTTGAAGAAAAAACTAATTACTAGAGAACTAAAACGTTTCAAGTCTGGAGAAAATGGAAACATTGAAACCATAGCTACACTCTGTATACACCTGGGACAAGAAAAAAGCTCTAGAAGGCTTTTAAAGTGCCACAGGTACATTGTCATTTAGAGCCCAAACTCAGCATGAGCTGTGACTCTTGCTCTGCACGGGCAAATCAAGTAAAGTCCTTGAGTTGCAGCTATTTATTCTTTTGGAAACTTCTGTCTCTAAAGTCACAGAAAATTGGTATAGTCAATGAAGGAGTACAGAGAGGTGATCCAAATGGAGGATTAATTTTAAGCAGGACTTGAGCAAGATGAAAGAAATAGGTTCTTATGCTCAATATGAAGCATGGAATTGATTGTTCATTTGTAGCTTCAGTTCAAGTGTTGAGTATGGTACTTATGATAAATGTTTGGTCATAAGTTCCTTCTTGTAATCCCCACTTAAAAATGGAGCAGAATATGGGTTCAGTTTTGCAAGTGATCATTCTAAGAGAGGTCATTGTCCAGAAAATCAGAGGTTCATTAATGTTAATTCTGAGAATTAATGTGTCCCAGAGTAACTAAGAATGAGAATGACTGAAGTGAATCTTAAGGGAAGGGAATTTCAGTAGAATGGTAGANCTTTAAAGGACAAATTATTTAATCTCAGTAGCAGGTAAAACAGAATATATTCTAAGCACATATTTTTGGTCAAACTACTGATGTCCAAAAAATGAAGTCAGCCTGTTCATGTCAAATACAAAACTCAGGTTACTAGAGCAGGTCCCCAGGTGAAACTTAGAGGGGAGAGTTCTTGGCTCCAGGCTGGAGGGAGGTGTTAGCAATTCTGTGGGAGGTGTCACAGAGCTCTTAATTGTTTGCAGAGATTTCTGTACCTAGCCCTAAACCTCTCTTCTTCTAGCTTGAACTCTCCACCAAATTGGTGAAAAAACAAATAAACAAACAAAAAAAAACAAAAAAAACCCATAAAAAAACTCTTGCAAAGGACTACTCAGAAGGCTTCAGGGAGTACTCTGAAAAAAAATGATGCATAAATTACTATTTTTAAACCCTGCGGTTTATGAGATCAATCTGTAAGCAAATCATTAACAATGTTGCTTGTTTTTTTTCATCAGTGAGAATTTCCTTATTTAAATCTGCATCCTTACTATTTTAATAATTGACTCTTAAAGACACTCAAGCTTCATATTTTCAGTCACACTTTTTCTCCTTTGCATTTAGTTACTTAGAGCAGAATCAGCAGTTCACACATGTTCTGGGGCTCTGTATATCAATAGTCTTCAGCTTTTGAGGTTTTAACATGTATTGGAAAATTGAAGATTACTGTTCAACAATTTTTGAAGATGTTCAGTTTTTCACAATGTTCCCTTAGTAGGGAGGTTCTCATTTCTGTACTTCAACCAACACCAACAACACTGCTCAGTATTCAGGGCATTGTAACCATTAGTAATATAGGTGCAAATGTATAGGCAGTGAAAAGTATGTGCACACAGAGAGAGACAATGCAAATGTACACCCTGGCAGTTACTGTGCATATCAATTGGTCTTGCATGAGACACAGACTTTGTTAAAAGAATGTGAAATTCCACAGAGAATAGGTACTATTAAGTAATTACACCCATTAGCATGAAGGACACTTGGCTTTATCTCATTCTCATCCCTTTTCTTGGAGAGGCAAAATGATTATCTCATAACTCCCTGACTCGCATTGTCATATCTTATTACTTGACCAATTTAACAACATGCAGGGCAAACACACTACAAAGCCAAAGCTCTCAATGTTAATTAGTCAGAAGTAGATAAGGAAAAGAATATTTTAAGGCTGAAAGAATTTGTGTCTCAGAAAGCACCCTTTTACAGATATGGGATATTTCTTATTTAGGAAACATTTGTAAAATATTTGTATTACAGAAAGAAATATTGAATTTTCACTGACTTTGTCTCGCATTTATATTTTCTCCAGCTCCTTAAAATCTCTAATAATCATTTCTGTGGCAAGATCCTTTTTTATACTTCACTGGAACTGCCTCTGGTAATGATTAGGTACTTTCATGGTAGTGACAAGCACAGCAGAAGATATGACTGTGTGACTAGTACAGCCACAGAGAAAATGAGTGTACGCAAGTACACTAATACACTTTTTTTTTGACCTATCATCATCATCTATGTTAAAATACCTAAACAAAGTACTAAATTAGAATTGTAGTGCCTAGAGAATTTTTGTTGTTCAAGGGAAAAGGGTATTTCTAGTTGCTGATCCCGGTCACCTAACATTCATCCTTGTTTCAAGAGTTGTCTTTCTTTGTTTCTTGAATCCTTTATTATTGCATTTATTTTCCAAGACTTGATTTTCACATGAAATAGAATTTATCTGTGAGTAATCAGGGCAAGATAATTGGATTTGAAATCAAGAATTTTTCTTTTTTAATACAATGGCTAAACTGGACTCTCTTCTAAGGTCCTAAATGAAGATTCTTTTAATTTTGTTTGTTTGTTTTCAATTACATACCTTTGAATGACATATCTTTTTGACATGGAGTTAGAGTAAGACTGTTATCCATGTTATGCCACTTCAATGGATATTCTGTCCTGATTCCATTCCATATCCTTATATGTTGTCCATTGCAAAGAGCAGAACTCAACCTTGGCTTCTGCAGGAAAGACATTCCTGTGTTTCAGGTTGCTAAGCAGAGATTTGTATGAGAAACATGGAAGTGAATGTGACAGTTCAGGCTTTGCCTGGTCACGATATTGAAGCAGATGATTAACAGGAGACTGACACTTGATTCACTTGTGGAACAGGAAACCTCAATGAGCAGTAGAGGACATTCTTCATTTCACAGAATCCAGAATACTTTGATAAAGCAGAGATTCAATCATGTAATTTTTGGAGGTTTTGTTTGTTTGTTTATTTTGATTCCTTTTGACCTTTGAACTAATCAGTGTGGCTGTCACGGAATAGTTGGGGTTGGAAGGGACCTCTGGTGATCACAAGTCCAACCCCCCTGCCAAGGGGGTCTGTCTACAGACACTACAAGCACTACAGAGCCACATTCTATGTTTTATCTTAATGGTTATTTGATAAAACAAGAAATAACCTTAAGAGCAAAGTCAAGAACTGATGTTCAATTCCTTAAATGCTGTTTAGCTGCAGTCATAGTGTCTCCTCATTCTCCGTTCATTTCTCCACTCTGTGCCCTTCACAGGAGGTCTGTTGCCCACTTCAAGACAGTTTATAATTTCTTAGTTTGGGAAGGAGACTGTGGATTTAAAATTTCAGTGCTGACTGCTGAAACTGGTCTTCCATATAAAAGTTGCAGCCCTCCTAAATCAGCAGAGATAAAAGATATGAATTTCCTGAATGTTAAGAAACCATTCTGCTGAAACAGGAATGAATGCTTGTTGGAGCATTTCTCCTAGTTTAATATCATAGAATACAGACACAGTTGATTCCTTGGATCTGTTTAACCTTGGTAAGATCCTTAAGTATTTTGATTAGATAGCATAACACTGCATTCCACAATTTTGTGGATTATGTAATTGCATTTAATGTCTAGAAATCAGAGTTGAGCCTACAACTTTATATACATATAAACACAGAGAGGATGCTGTTTGATATTTTGGATTTCAATTCATTGGTTTTGAGCAAACCTAATTCCTTGGTTTAATTAAAAGACAAAACTTCATTAAACAAGTCGCAATATATGAACTGATCAATACCACATTAAGCAATGATATATCCTTTTCTGTATTTCAATGTTCTTATGTTACTGCATCAGACCTTTTAGGGAAGGGCTGGTTTTGTACTAAAGGAAATAAATCCATTTATGGTATATAAAAAGTACCATCTAACAGCCTACCAAGTTGTAAAATGGAGCAGAGGCAAATTTCTACAATGGAGAAGGACTCTGCTTTCCTAGAAAGAAGTTGCAACAGCTTCAAGCTGTGCCAAACCAAACATCCCCGTTCATTGATAGTCACCTGATCAGAAGCCATGCAACTGCATGTTGTGAAACCAATAACTCAAGCTCAGGAGACATTATTTAGCATGGTAATTAAATGACTGTTTCTGTTCTTAGTACCATTATTTTCTCAACTGCCCTGAGTGTGGACATGATTATCTCTTGCTACTCATGAGGAAACCATTCTAAAGGCCTTACTTTAGATGCAAATATAACATAGTAATATGGGGAAATACACTAGTGTGTGATCAGAATAATTATAGTTTTATTTGCTTTTCAGTTTATTAGTTTAATTGTTTTATTCCTCCCTAGGTGACTAGTTATTTTGTGTTATTGGAAATAATTTCAGTAAGATATTATATTAGCAGCTGTGAACATCTTACTCAGATAGCCTTTCAGCTGAAATATTATTTAGCAGAATAATTCAATGTAACCTTTCAGCTGAATTATTTAATGTGTTCCAGTAAGTTATTCTTTTTTTGTGCCTTAGTTATCCGTGTTATTCATAGGCTGTGGGAGCTTTCAGTCTGTTCTGGAAGGATGCACACACTGTAGTTGTACTAGTTCCTGTCTCAAGGATCCAGTCTGAGCTATTGTCTCTTATAGTCCTGTTGGCTTCCCAGAGCACTTTCTTATCAGACATATACTTGCAACAATCCTGCACTCTTGATTTCTTGGCCTCTTAATTGCAACTCAGTAATAAACAGGTTCTGATTATACTCTAAAACGTAGCACTTCTCAGTAAGTACACATCACAGTGGATCATCTGTCTGGTAAATACAGTCAGTATGATTTTTTTTTTGTTCTGATACAGAAGACCTTTAATCTTTAATTGCTTTTAGTTAGCTACAATTTCATTTTCTCTTTAAAGCAAAAGCAGCTGTTTTTTTCCAAGATTTTGTAACTGAATGATTTTTCTGAATGATCACTAGTTAGAACCATAGAATCATTTAGGTTTGGAAAGACCTTTAAGACCTTTGAGTTCAACCCTTAACCCAGCACTGCTATCTCCACCACTAAATCATGTCCTCAAGTGTGTCCACATATCTTTTAGATGTCTCTAGCTCCAGGGATGGTCACTCAACCACTTCCCTGGGCAACCTGTTCCAATACTGAACAATGCTTTGGGGAAAGAAATTTTCCCTCATATTCAGTCTAAACCTCCCTTGATGCAACTTGAGGCCATTGTCTCTCATCCTGTCACTTGCTGGGAAAAGAAGCCAATCCCCACCTGGCTACAGCCTCTTTTCAGGGAGTTGCAGAGAGTGACAAGGTCCCCCCCAAGGCTCTTGTTCTCCAGGCTGAACAGCCCCAGCTCCCTCAGCTGCTCCTCATCAGACTTGTGCTCCAGACCCTTCACCAGTTCCATTGCCCTTCTCTGAACTCAATCCAGCACCTCAGTGTCTTCCTTGGAGCCAAAACTGAACACAAGATTTGAAGAGCAGCCTCAGCAGAATGAAACATTCATATTCTAAAGCAGTAATGTTTCAGAGAAGTATCTTGGCAAAAAGGCATTGTCTCAGCCTTGAAAAGCAATGAGTGTGAGAGTCTGCAGAGGTAATTTAATTTCTCTAGATGACACCAGTTAGCCTTCTAATGAAGCAGTATGTGTAGTTCTGGTGTGCTTGAGAAAAGGTACAGAAAAAAATTGAGCAGTCCAAAAAAAATGCCTCTGGAATTATTTTCTAACTAGTTGGAGTGCTTTAAGTGAGATTTACCTTTTGCACCCTATCTTTTCTTTTTTTTTTTTTCCAGCAGCAGAGTAAGAGGTAGGAAAAATACCCTGTAAGTCTGTCTGAAAGAAAATGTCACAATTGTCGGTACTTGAAGTGAAACAAAAAGCCATACAAGCTTTCTATGTAATTGTTTTCCATAATGGTGATGGTGAGTAGCCATTGGAACAATTCCCTAAAGGAATTGCTATCTTTTCCTTTGGTTAAAATTTAAACTACTTATCTTTGGATGATTGCTTTCCTTTAGGAACAACTTATTAGGCTGAATACAAGTAAATGAATTAAATATAGTAGTTTTTCATGTACAGTAGATTCAACCTTCATGTGCAGTAATTACTTCTTGATCCATACTTCTAAGTTAAATGCAATTGCTTAATACAAGGGATGTAAATTGTTAACGGACATGTGTCTAAGAGGAGTAAAATATTCAGAAAAAAATTCCAAGGCTCCAAATACTGCATTTCTGACAGAGGGAATGTTTAATCAAAGGAAGAAGTTAAATATATAACCAAGTAAAGAAATGGGAGAAACATTTTACCAAATCTATCTGAAATATCATGAAGATATTACTAGACAATGTAAGTAATGGTCTATTGTACTCTTAAGACTGTGGGGATAGGCTGAAAAGCTGTATTCATTGGCAAAACAGAGGCAAGGTAGATGGTAATTGCAGATAATGGGCTAAAACCAAAATAAAACAGAGTCTAGATTTTGAATAAAATGTTTAAAACCCACAGAGAAAAGCAGTAATTGAAACAAAACCCATTTCCAACTTACACATTTGAATAGTGGAATAAAATTATGCTAATCTAAAATATCGGCCTTATTGTGCTTTTCTGTTCATTATGCTGCATGCATAAGTATGAGATGCTTATTATCCCTTTGATAATAGTCCTTTACTTATCTGCTTCAAATTGGTATGCTCTTTCTGAGGACTGCAAATGCTGTCTTTTGAAGGATCTTGTTTACCAAATGAGTTTTCTCTGCTTCTTATATTGTATTTTAATTTAGTTTTGTTTACATCATGTAAAATGTATTGCAAATTATATTTACTAAATTGTATTATGGGCTATTTGATGCCTGTATATTTCTGGGTGCGTTCCACATCATCTCTGGAGGATTCCATATCCATTTGCTGAGAATTATGCTACAGAATAAGAGGTGGTCATGACTGGCATCCTATCTCTAGTCAGGAAGCAGTACTGGGCACGCCAGAAAAAGATGAACACTGTGCTCACAGCACACCTAATTATGGCCCTGGGAGGTAATTGCTTTGGGAACTGTAGTTGCTGATCATTTCATATAAGTGCTGTTAGTGCTGTTGTGATTTTCACATTACTTATTCCTGTGTCTAGTATTAGTTTTCTTGTGGTAAGATCTTTTTTCCTGCCAAGTGTTACTAGTTCAGAGTTCTGAGTGTTCAGCATTTTGTTAATGTGAAATAAATACTGGTCACACAATGAGACAAGGCTTGGTACTTGCAGTGAGTTCCAGAAGCATCCTGAAGTATTTATTGTGGCATGTGTTATTCCCTGGATTTAAAAATCAGCTCATCAGTCTAATGCTGAGCTCTTATTAAGTTTGGCCTTCAAGAGCTATTATGGTCATGTCTCAGTGTAACACAGATCTAAAAATAGCACATGCAATTCTACAAATCTTAAATGATCATCCTATCCCAGAATCATAGAGTTATTTAGGTTGGAAAAGATCTTTAAGATCGAGTCTAACAGTCAACCTAACACTGCCAAGTCTACCACTAAACCATGTTGCTAAGCACCACGTCTGCTCTTAAATACCACCAGGGATAATGACTTAACCACTTTCATGGGCAGCCTTTTGGTGATACTCAATCACAGAACGTGAATTAAGGTCAGTTTTAAAGTTCAATTAAACTGTACATGGATAAGTTGTTAAAAAAGTTACCCTAGTGCCTTCAACCCCTCTCACTTTTTCACTCTTGTTCTTAGTTTTTATGTACTTCAGTACCACCTGAAATAATTTTTCTAACACAGTTTCAGCATGAGGGCCACAGAAAGCCTTTCTTTGCCTCCCATGTAAAATTAGCCCCAAGACCTTTGGTCAGAGTCTTCATTAGCGAGACAAGAATTTGAGCACCCTTGGGCAAGAAGTAGATACACACTTTGATCTTCCTTTCTGAGGTTTACTTCAAAAACTAGACTATTATACAAAAATTTCATATTTGTTTTGTTTGGGTTTTTTTTTCTCTTTTTAAAGAAAGTTGCATTTGCCTGATTCTGAAGGTGTGATCTAGTTAGACTCTGAAAAGGACTATCAGATGATCCTTTGTCACCTTAAACTATAAACTGGGCACTGAATTCCTGCATGGAACTTGCCAGAATTGAGTTTCTCTGGGCATGTCCAAAATTAAATTTTCAGACCTGGAGGGATATTAAAAGTTTAAAGGCCACAAAAAAGCAGAATGCATGTATTGTAGGTATGGTGAAGGTAGACAACATTTTACTGGGGGTGAGGTGGCAGAGGTTCACTTTCTCTTTTCTTAAGGTGTGCCAAAAAGTTTATTTTAATCACCAAAGAGCATACTTTTGAATGGGTTCTTGTGTGAATCAGTGGAACTATATGAGCTTGAATTCAATATATTAATATATTGGGATATTCTGGTAGTTTTTAAGGAAAATGATCCTTTGCATTTCCTACGTGCATTCTCCCTACTTCATATTTTAGTAGAGTGAAATAAAGTTGCTGACAAAACCTAGAAAGTCTGTTATGGCCCAGGCCTCAATACTTTGGGATTTCTATTGTGTGTGGTAATAGACCAGAGCATTATAAACACCTGTTCAACAAGGATTCAGAGCAACAAATTTGCTGAAGAGGTTTAGGTGACAGCCAAGTCAGTTGTCAGTGCCTGCTGAAGGCAGAGGTTGTCCTGTCAGAGTGGCGCTCTCAGCAGGCTGGGTGTGAGAGCACAGCTTGGAGAGTTGGGGGTCTCTGCCCACCAGTGGGTGCTCAGCTGAAAGCATCGTGTCTGACTGTGAGGGAGAAGAGGATCTTGAATCCATGACTCGGATTTCTGCCAAAATTTGAGGATGTGCACAAGTTGGTCCTTGGGGTTTGTTGCTTACTTTTAGATCAGAACATCTAGAATCTCCTTTAAATATCCTCTAGGTCATCTAAGGATCCACTTTTTGAGGCTCATCCTAAGTACTTTGCTAAAGCACAACAATAATTATTGTCAGATGCAATGCTTTCTCACAGATGCTGCATGACCATTTTTATTCTCTATCATCCAATCAAATTCTACCCTGAAAGTGTAGCTGGAAATTTGGCAACCATTCTTGGAGCTATACTTTATTAAATGAAATCTGCAGCTGCAAAGTTTTAGTGATTTTTATTTTGGAACGATATCAAAAGCTTTGCATTGTGTAAATGTGCAAAAAAGACTTGTTTAAATTTGATCGGTGATGCATAACCCAGATTTAATTGTGCCTGGGTTTCTGTGGTGCCCAAATCCCTTTCTCAGTGGGGATGAGTGTTGAATCAAATACCATTTAGAGCCTTGTGTGCAAAGTACAGATCAGTCTGAGAATGGTGTGAGAATTTTGTTATTTAATCTGACGAGCACTGCAAGTACGGAGTGCTAAGCAGTATTGCTTTGACACACTGAAAAGCAGTCGACCCAAATTCCTTCAGAGGCAAGTTATGTTTTATTTTAGAAGAACACAACCTTTATGTCTACCTGTGCTGCAACTTTCTAACTGTTGGACCTTTTAAGATCTCAGTGTACTATGGTAAATGCACAGCCACAAACTTTCAGTTTCTAAGACCTTCTCTTAATATTTTAATATTGTTTACTTTGGTATCCTTTGGTTTTATTTGATAGATGAAAAATCACCTTAAAAACTTGAAGTGTTTTGTTGGAAAAATCTTTCAATTGGAAGGAAGTGATCAGAATGGACTAATGAAAAATAACTGTTTCCCAAACAAATACTGTCTCAGCCTTATGTTGATGGGATTTTGCAGGGGTAGTCCACTGATTGTTCAAACCCATTTTCAACTACTCCAAATTTGATATGTAAATAAGGGAAAATGATGGTCCTAAAATAAGGTCGGTTGAAATAATCCATCTCTACTTAGCAGTTTTATTTGGAGGATCAGCTGCTGTAAATTATTCATTTTGCTTTTGAACAAGACAGATAAGGAAATATTACAGTGCATATTGTAGCCTTTGGATCGCCTGTGATGGCAGAAATGATACTCCCAAGAGCTGTTCTGCTATGCAGAAGAAAAGCAAGAGACTCATAGCACTAACAAGAAGCATGTACTTTTGCAGATTAGAGATTTTGACTTGATAATAGGAGCAATTTATGTCATCCACATATTTAGGCCACCTGTGAAAACTAAGGGCTTGGAATTGCAACATCATGCCATGAATACAGAGTAGCATGAGTGCTTTCAAGCATAAAACAGGAGTGTGTTTGCTAATTTGCCAGGATGTATTGGCTGAAGTGCTTCATGACTTTCTAATTTGAGCAATAGCAAAGGAACAGAAGACACAAAAAATTAAAGGTTTCTTCTATAAAAGATGGGAAAGTTGAGAACAAATTTGATATACTTATCTGATCTGTATTTTAAAAGTGTTCTTGTGCGTACAAAATGTATGATATATTCAGGGACAGTTACTAATTCTCTGTGCTGGAAGAGCATTAAGAGCAAATAAGCTGAAGGGGACATCCATGAATGTTGTTTGGGAAGACGAGGAGAGAGAGTATGATTCTAGTCCTTTCCAGTTTTAGTTTTCAGTCTTTTTAATATGCCATCTTCACTGGATAGCAAACATACCAGTGAAGGATGGTGGTTTCCATCACTATTTATGGATTTGGTTCTCCAAAGGTAAGATCCAGCCAGTCTCATCTCTCTGTATCTGTTAGCTCTGCATTAGTTTTGGCAAATAACTATGGGGTGTGAAGAGGTAGACAGACAGGTGATTTAGTCATCTGTCAATTGTAAACTGGAACATATGTGCCAAGTTCCTTCCTGATTTTTCTCCCAATATTTCCCACTGGATTATGGTTTCTTCAAGTGAACAGGTTGTTACAAATCAGAAACATCACACTGTGTACAGTTAATTGGAAATGCTGTGTGTGTACAGCTTTACTCCAACAGGAAGGTCTGTTAGCACTTGGTTCACCAAATACACCTGAACTCAGCCTGACCTGTTCTCGCTGCTAATGCAACTGGGGCTTAACTAATTATTCTGACTCTGAAATGTTTGTTGGGTAGTCTTGTTTTACTGTCACCTTGGCTTGAATTGTAGGACTGTATACACCTAATCTTCTGCCTAACTCTTGAAAATAGTTAGAAAGTATGAAGATTTTCCTTGTTGCATTTTTTTAATAGATAAATGAAACAGAAAATTATCAGCACTTAAGCAGTTAACTGTGTTAATATCCAGCCAGATTAAATTTGAGTTAATACTGCATTGAGATGAAAGAGGTAATATATAGTTAATACTTCATTAAGATGAAAAAGATAATATGTACTTTGCCACATGACTGTTTCAAGCTGTCTGCAGCCTTAGGCAGACATGCTATACATGACACATTTAAAAGGTTATCTCTGTATCTGGAATAATGTTTAGAGCCTCAGGCTCGAATTTGACTATGTTTGCTTGATATCTACTATTGCAAGGATCTAAAGCAGCTATAAACCTGTCTAGCCAACCTGTTAATCCCAGTTTATAGCTGTTCTTCCGGTCTAGAATTACATGAAGTATTGAGAATAAGGAAAAAAATCTGGTCCTCAGTTTTGTTTATAAAAGGAATTTTATAGATTTTTGAAGTACAATTACGTAGAAATTGAAAAATGATCTGTGATTTATGTAGAATTTTGCTTGCACAGTGAAATTATACATAAGAATCTGCTTGCACTTTCCTTTGAAAATAATCAGATGCACAATCTTCTTATACACAGATGCAGAGATCTGTTTCAGTGTCATAAACCCTTGAAAACTGTAACCCATTGTGTAGTTCCTGTAACTTTTTTCAGTTTAAATTATTTTATATCCAATTAAAAGGATGGGCTCTATAAAGGAAGCCTGTTGATTAAAGTACAGTATATATTTGCATCTAAAATATGAGGTTAACTTTAAAAAAAAAAAAAAGTGAATGGGGAATGAGGGAAGTGTCTATACTCACTCAATAGCATCTTCCAGTCAGGTTTATTCTAAAAAAGGGTACCATGACAATCTATTATATTTACGGTCTGGGTTGATAAAAAACTTTATCTGAGTTAAGAATATTTTTTCTGTTTATTATGATAGAACTTGCAGTAGAGTTCAACTTCTGAAATCCATCTAATTAAATCTATTTTTAGTTCTTATTTTTCATATTGCTAGGTAACAGGGGTTTCTGGAGTGGAATAATTCACTAAGTGAAATAAAACCAAAGGGAAAAAACAAGTCAGAATTGAAGGTCAGTTGCTTGTTCAGAATACTACATGAGGAATAATCTGATGCTTTTTATGTCATGGACTCAGTGATTCTTATTTCCATTGAAAATCACTAAATTGTAATTTATTCTTAAGGGGCTTTGGGAGATTAGTTTTTCATTCTTGCAGGTATGGTAAAATAAATGTGACATCTTGAACTGGAAGTGGATGAGAATGTTTTTGTGGGCAGTGCATTACATTTTTAAGGCTATGCAGTTCCTCTCAACCAACCTTAAACTCTTTCAAGCAAACAAAATGCATTGTGATGACCCATTGGTAGGTAGTTCTGTTTTTCCCCCTGAACATTAAGGCTCACTAATCATTTGTGCTCGCTGAAGTCACTGGAACTGTAAATCACAATTTTTGAAAGAAGACTTAGGGAATTATGTATTCTAATAAAACTGGGCTTGGAATAGTCTTGGATGCCTCACTATTATTTGGAAAATCTAAAGTGAAAGTGGATCTGACTCATCTGATTCCAGCCAGGCTCTCACTACAGTCAATTGAAAGTGCTGATGATTCATCCCATGTATTTTAGATACCTGTTTTAGCCTAGAGTTGCACTGAATCAGTTCCTGAATTTCATGAGTAATTGCTTGCACAAATACTAATCATGTAAGTTCTTTTGGAGACATGCAGCTTGTAATCAAGATGCTGTATTTCTAGTGCAAGTATATGTGTGACTGTAGAATTTTTGGCCATGACTTTTTTTACATTTTAATGGTAAATCAGCATATAAGATAGACACTGCTTTTAAGACAGGTTATATGTATGTTTTTAAAGGCATAGATTATTTCAAAATGCTTATCTAACTTTACTGCAGTGTTTCATTATGATAGTAATTAGCATATGTTTTTCATAATCATTGCCTGAAAAAGTCAAAGTGTAGCAGTGAGAGGTTGTTTTGCACTAACACCTCTTTGAGTACATTCTTTAAATCAAAGCGAGTATTAACTGCCAAGATTATTTCTAGGCAGTTTAAGCCAATATCCATTGTTCACTGAGGTGAAAACATCCATTTGGGATGATAGGTACTTTCACAAATAAAATTAAATATAGGTAGAGATTTTAATTTGTATTTCATCCTTTTCCTGGATGGTGGTGGTGTATTGCTTTACCCTCAATGTCTAGAACAGTAATTTGAGCTTCCATCTACAGACTCGGAATCTTATTCTTATGTTAACACTGTACGATGCAATTAGGATTTTTTATTGAAATAATTTGAATGTAATATTCACTTCCAAGGGAGTTTCACTGTTATTTGGCATCAATTAACTTGACATAAAAATCATTTATTACAATTCCCATGTAAAGTAGAAATATTTGTCTTATGTGGCAAATTACGCTCAGCTCTTTTGATTTTTATGTTGATGTAATTTCATTCCACTGTAACTAATTTAACATTAATTAGTGTCCAGATTAGCATTTCAGTGCTAATACATTGACATTGGGAATTGCTAGGATTTTTCTTTTACGCTATTTAGTTGCCATATGTAGTTGGGATTAGGGGAACACTTTCTTATTGGCAAGCTGATAGGGCTGCCTTTGTCATACTCTGTGTTCCTGAATAACTTAGTGGATGGGTTTCTCCATGCTCCATTGATATGCTCTAACATAGGTGGGACTGGTATCTCTGAAGGGCAGGTCTCCTTTGAACGAAATTGTGTGATCCTTTGCTAATACCCTTTAAAAATGCAGAATTCACTAAATGCCTAAGTGCAAGTGCACAGCCAGTCATTCTATCTTATTGCCACTAAGCACAGTGATTCTCTGTCAAGATTTTTACTCTTTAAGGCAAGTTTTCTGTAGTCTTGTTGAGTTGAAAAGTAGCCATCTGTTGACTTGCATTATTGTAGACAATGGAAATGCTATAAAGAAAATATGCTGTATTCTATTAACCTGAAATTCTTTAACCCTTTAATTTCTGTCATGTTATGAACTATGATATTCAAAATATATAAATAGCAGAGTCATAAATACATATAAACTTAATTCTGGAAGGTGGTACTGGAAGTCTACCCCAGCTGTGCACCTTCAAGCAGTGAAATTGCTATCAATGACTTTGCAACAACAAACTGGACTGATATGGACAGAACTGCACTAGAATGTAATTCACATTTTCTTACATTATTCCAGTTTTCTGCTTATTATTTTTGACTTGCATTTAGTTTCATTATGCAGCAAGTGCAGGCCACTGCTGATGGACCTGGGACATTCACCCAGGGATTCTTGTGTCGATACAGAAAGTATTTTATTTATTGCTGAAATAGTTAAAGCTGTCTCTCCACATAGGCCTTTGTTCCACAGCTGCTTGAACAAGCTGCAGTTCTTGTCCTAGTTGTGAATCTGCCCTTTGTCTCCACTATGAATAGCCTGTGTGAACATGCTGCTGTTTTGGAGGCTGTGTTTGTTATTTGATGAATTTTTTATGCAGACAGGTTTGGGGTTTTTTATCCTGCAAGTTGTTCATTGCTTGTCCAAGGAATGACTTAGGCTATAGATAAAGTCCCCTGAAAATGTAATTCTTGATGATCAAAGGATTGGGATGAAGAAAGCAATATGCAAGCTTGCATATTCCTTATTCATAATACAGACCCACAGGCGAGGTCCTAATTTATGAAATAAAAATTACTTTCCATACTTTTGTGGCTGCCTGAAATAACAGGAAGTCTGAGGCTAAATTATCAGAAAGGGAAATTATCAGAAATTATGATGGCAAAGGGACTCGTATTCTGAAGGAGGAGAAATTTCCTGTTCATTTCAAATGTTCACTTAAGGAATATTTAGCATTTCTTAAAACTGAGTCATAGGAGTCTCTCTCTAATCCACATCAGCAGGCCTCTATGTTTTCATTTTTTGTAGTTCTTCAATTTGAAAGCCTTTGTTTTTGGCAGCGATATTTATTCATTGGGTGATTCAGTCGGTACTGGGTAGCCCCTCTCCCTGTTGTCCTTACAAGGATGTCTCTCCACCTACAGTCCCAAGAAACGAGCTGCCAGCCTGTGTGTGATTACAGTGAGTTAATGACAGCTGAGCCAGTGACAACTCAGTTGTGCAGAATTCCACTGTAGAAACTGTGGCAGATTTCTTTGGAAGCAGTTAACAATGGTATCACTCAGTGGAAATTAAATGGAGTCAGGCCCTCTGTGTCTGAGGAAGCAGTAGGAAATGAGAATGTCCCAGCAAGGCAAATTATAGCAGTTTGGAGGTTATAGAGTGAGTAATGTCTCTGGGCAAAAAGAAGAGTTTCAGGAAGAAGAGTACACAGCATAAGACAGCATAAAAGAAGAAAACTATCTTTGTGGGGTCTCTGAAGATTAGTCATTGAAAAGATATTCAGAAGAGAAAGGCTGATGAGGAATGGTTGTCACTCACAGCTTAATTAAAACCCAAAAGTTAGTTGTGTTACTTCAATCTGAAACTCATTCTCCTGAGTAGAAAATGTCACTATCTTAAATAAAATGTGTTCCACCTAAGCATGATCCCAACACTTGATTCAAATGGGAATTTTATGCTCATCTCTGAATAATGCATTGTTTTGTGTGTGTTTGTTTCCTGGTACTCTTCCTGAATAATTATGGAAATTTGAAAAAAAAAAACCCTATGCGCTCTTACAGACTACCTTTAAATTTTCATTCTTACTACTCCAATGATGGAAAATTTCAAAATGGACACAGAGACCCAGAATCTGCCATGTAGCAAAGTTTGATTTTTTTTTAAATTATGTCTTTATTTACTTTGGGTATTTAATTGCAATAATATAAATTGAGGCTGTTATTGCTGGGACAATGCATGTCTTTATTATATGTGATACAAGCATTTGTTCTGATTGCTGTCATCACTATCCTGCTGTCACCATATGAACAGATGGTTTTGAAGATTTCTGAAGGAAAAAGGTATTAGGTCCACAGTGGATGACTTTATGCTAGTCAGCCATATGCTGGGGTGCTTGCTAAGAAAGCTGCTGGTTTAGTCTCCTTCAAAAGGCATCCAGTTGCATATACTGAAAGTGCTGTGAAAGCTGAACATTCAGGGAATTTTCCATTTCCTATGTGTAGGAGAAGCAGGGCTTCTGCAGCTCCCCAGGATTGGCCCAAACTGCACACTCATTATTGCTGTGATGATGTGCTGTTAGACCAGCACTCCCCTGTGTGTTCACGTGTTTACTGGGAGAGGAGCAAAGCACCTGAAGGCTGAAGAGCCAGCTGAGTTGGTTACCAGCACCCTGGTGCTCTGCCCTGGTTACCAAGAGCTCACACTTTGTGTCTGAGTGGCGCTGGTAGAGGTGGCTGTGCCTCATCAGGTGCTGTTGATGGCCAGCTGGATGGCTGAACTGCTGCATACAAATAATTGCTTATAAATCTAAGCCCTGGTGTGCAGGGGCTGAGGAAGGAATCCAGCCCTTTGGAGCTGTGTCCATGCCATGAGTTTGCTCTACTGTGGTATAACTGATGCTGCTCAAAGGGTAAGTTATTAATTGTTCTCAGGGCTCCGGGCAGGTACTGCACGAGCACTGGAGGAGACCCAACCTGGAGATACTAACGTGATTTTCATGACATTTCAAAACTAACCCATAGCAAAACCAGAAAATAAATTCAAGACCATGCCATTTCTGATCACAACCTCAATCAATAGCTATTCCATCCAGACTTTCCCTACGCTATTATATTTCATCTAGTTCTGTTATAAAGCTGATACATAAAGATTTTTTGACCACCAGATGTTTCGTCGGTCTCTTTGGCAGCAGAGCTATGGGAGGCAGCCATGGGACTGTTCTGCCTTGAAAGTAGTATTGTATCATATGTTAATGATATATTTGCAGTTGCTAGACACTTTAAGGATGAAGTAGCTTTGTTCAGTGTAATATACTGTATTAAGAAGTAAACAGCCCATGTAAGCTATCATTCTGTGATAACTTGAAAGCTTTGACCTGCAGCTAGGTAAATTGTATAGCTAACCAAATGCCAGACTTGCTAAATGGGCCTTTATTTACCTTGAAATAGGATCTGTTTGAAACACAGGCTGTTTCAGGTAATAGGCATTTAGCCTTCCGTGTGCGTTGTTTTGGTCCTTTAGTACAAAATAGTTGCATTTTACCATGAGATGCAGCAGTAAGTGAGACATAGTTTGTGTGATACTGCAAGTAGAAAATATAAAAAAACAGCTGAGATTTTTTCCAAATAAAATTACTTCAGCAGAACACACTTAAATTACTCTGAAAGAAGTAGGACAAGCCAGCAAATGGTAGTGAATTCAACATGAAAGTTTGATTCAGATCACATGGATAATTCACACTAGACATTCCTTCTCTTTCTAGTTCAGGATAAAAGTCATGCTAAAATTCTAATCAGGACTATTATAAATTGCTGAATTCTGTTTTCTCCTTCTAGAAATAGCTTTGTGGTTCTCTGTACCTTATCCTTTACCTATAGATATCTTTTTATGAAGACATTTTTAAACTGCTTAAAACTCCCTTGTGCTGTGTAACAGTTATTGTGTTGTTATTGTTTGTTTATTCTGAAATGTCTTTTGTTGTTCTTTCCCCTCAAAAATATTAGCATAGTAAATTTTTTCATCCAGGTCTTCTGTCTTCCTTGAAGTTTTCCCATTTTTTTTAGGATTTGGTTCAAAGTGTTTTGACATCAATGTGAACTGTCCCATTTCCCTCACAGCTAATTTTTGGAAAAGTCCTTACATTTTTATACACTCTGTATAGCTAGAAAACTCTTGGTGTCTTGAGGAGTAGGTCTGGCCTCTGTTCTAGAACACTTATTTTAGTGTGCAGAAAGTGACTTTACTCTCCTCAAAGTTGTATAATTCACATCATGAGAGAGCTGCTTTCAGTGAGTGGCCCCTGTGGAATGGGGCCCTCCCCAGGCTCTCCGAGGGGTGGCTGCCTCAGACAGGCCCTCACTGGCCCCTCGCTCACGTGCCCAGGGGGATCTTTCTCTCTTGTGCATTGCCAATATAGAAGATATTAATAAGGATGCTGGACTAGAATCTTTCTCTCCATGAAACATTCAGCAATTGTACCCTTCTCCCAGTGCTGGGAGCTGTGATCCCACGAATTCCTGAGATTTACAGATGGAGTAAAATACAGACATCTTGTGTCTCCACCCCCTCGGTGGGTGTGTGTCTGTCTCTCAGTAGTATGGTTGCTTTCAGGCTGAAATGGTTTAGCTGAAATCATTCTTGTATGCATTTTATTTTAGGAGCACGTTTTTGTCTTACAGCTGCAAAATATGAATTCTTGTGTTGCTTGGGTGTTGTTTTACCACAGTGTTTATGGTTATTCATTTATTTACCTGAAAAATAAATGATAGAAATGCATTCTATTATTACTATGCATTAAAGCAATTTACAAATTCCATGTTTTACAAATCAAAGTTGTTCTTATCTGTAAGCTAAAAAGACACCTTAATCTACAGTAGCATCTTCTGTGAAATATCTTGCACAGTTAAAATCTTGAACAACCAGACAGTTTGTTTCCTAGATGACATTATATCTGCAAATACCAGTTCTCCTTCCTCATGATCTCACCGTTGTATGCACTGACCGAATTGCCAACTAGTATGTTGAGTTGAAGGCAGTTTCTACCCCATACTCTGCTTCAAATGCATTCAGTCTTTGAAATATAATTTATTGTGTAGCTTTACATTGTATAATTCTTATGTAACACCTTCAGAAAATGCTTAAGCTTAGTAGGAAAGTTCCTTGATGCATTTAAAAAATAAATAATTCAGCAGAAAGAGGTTTTTTTCCATTTTCTAAGCAAGAAGTTAAGTGAGTCAAACTCAATCCAGAAAATATACAGCACATGCAGTAAAAAGTAGAGTTATCTATAAAAACACCTGGAAAATGAAAATCTGGTTTATTAAGTATTATCATTTCCCTTGCAACATTTCTTCAGTGTCACTTTTTGAGTAAATTCCTATTGTGCAGCATGATTTAAAATGTATTCATTATCTTCCTTTTCACAGTTCTTTAGAGTGAAGTTTGTTCTGTACTGTGCACTATTAACCTAACTCTTCTTTGTTTATTCCTTTCAATTATGCTTTATGCTGTAGAAGAAATAAAATTTTAGAGTTGCTGATAAATTTTTAACAGACAATATGGGATTTCTGTTAGTGCTTATAAAATAGTTTTATAGTCTATCCAATGTTGAGGTTAATGCAGCTTTTCCAGCAGCACAAATTGATTTAAGGCTTTCTTTTAATTTCTCTTATTACATACATCTCTCTTACCTTATGTAATAAAGAGATCTTTGGAAAATGTTGTTCCAATTCTAGGGTTTCCACAGAAAGTTTTCCTTTCTGAGATCTGTGATTTTAATCTGTAGAATTGACTTTGCAGTTGCAACCTATAAGGTCCAAAGCTCTAAACGTGAAACATTTCTTTGGACAAGACTTGGCAGTAAAAGACCAGAATTTGTTTTCTGCATGTAGGTGTCCAGAGTATCGTGTATTGATGGCTCCGTTTCCAAAGCACCATCAATCTCCTATACTTGAAATATTATATGTTGATTATAGGATTAACTTCAAGCCAGGAGATATTTCTTTCTCAACAATAAGAAGAGAGTGGTAGCTTTCTCTGAGGAAGTCAATCCCTGTCAAGGTTACACAAGAAGTCTGAAACCAAGCAGAGGTGAGTTTTATGGAGAAGACCTGCTTCTGAAGGCAGGTGCTTCAGTCCTGGGGGACCCTGGAGAGATGTGTACTGGAGTGAGATGGGAGAAACCCAATGAAACATCCTCTAGTGAACTGCCTGCATTATCCATGTGTTAAAAGCTATTTCTGAAATGCACATTGAAACTCAGGGCGAGCTTCAGGCACTGCCCAGTCTTAGAGTTGTCATGGTTTAGCCCCAGCCAGTTACCTTGGTCTGTATTTATTCCTCCGCTAGTGTGTTCAACCGGCCACCTTTAAGATGTCCTTTCAAATTCTATTTGAATATGTCACTATATGTTATTCCATGGACAGAGATCCATCCAAATTGACATGGAGGAGATATGGCTAGAGAAATTGAGGGGTATCTCTTTAAAACTGTTTACTATCAGAGAGCTATCACTTACTGTCAGTAACATAGTGGGTTTTACGTGACAAAAACAAGTCATTTAAATTTTATTCGCATTGTTCCATAATGACTTCATGAAATTGTTATGATACTGACAACTGATTTTTGAGAAGTGAGATACTACAATAGTTTTACTCTAAGCATTAAGGACAAAACAGTTAAATTTCTGATTCTGCTAATCTGCATAAAAATGTGGAAATGAGAACTCTCGCACCTTCGCCCTATCTTTGCCCTCCATGTCCCAGACAGATTGGCCTTTCAAAGAGAGATCAGCAATCACATTACACAAAAAATTGCAGGAAAAAAATAAAAAAGACAGCATTTTCAAGCCTAAAGGCAAAAGACTGTATAATATTTCATTCCATGCATGCTATTTATCCAGGTGGCTTTTCACTTAAATAATTGAATTAGAATTTTTTCTCTGTATTGTCTGCTATATGTTGCCTAACTGGGGATATTAAAGATGCTCAGTAAAGTAATTTTTATTATTATTTCCCATAAACATCATGGAAACCTACAGTGATTTAAGTTCTCTCAACATGTAATTAAATAAAGACTGGGAAAATTATCTCTGCTAGTGCACAGTTTGAGTCTTAATTCTGCTCCTATTTGCTTCTTTGAAAGCCTGTGTTCTTCAGCTGGAGATGGATTGGTTTTAAAATTATATGAAGCTTCATGGGTAAAACTCTACTATGTTTCACAGTTAAAATATCATTTTAGAGTGAGATTAGCTTCTCTTCAGATTCTATTGTGAAATATTTTGCCATTGAGTGGATGTTCTTTATCACCTTCCCATAGTTTAAGCCAGAAGCAGAGTTTAAAGCCTATTTTCTCATGTACCACCCACTAGGAAATGCATTGAATGTCATAAGAAAATCATTTTGGTTTCAGGTATTTTTTCCTGTAATTCAGGAGCCAGACTCCAAGCAAACTATGGAATATTTTCCACTGTTTGAAGTTGCCACTTCTCTCAGTGAAGTCTTATAAAAATTCTCAGGCTTGCCAACATGTGCTTCTGAAGTGTCTGCATGGAGGCACATCAAATGAATAGGGATGATTTCAAACTGCACTGTGCAGCCAGATTCTGCCCAGGTATCTTTTCTAATCCAGTAACTTTATATGGGCAGTACAATGTGCCCATAAGCATTGCCAAAGCCAAGCACCAACCCTTGAGCTGCCAAACTGGCAATGAAGTTTTACGTAGAGTATCCATTTGATGTAATTGCCTACTATCATTTCAGTGGCAAGCTGCCACTGGGTGAAACTGTTTCTGTACCACAGTTCTTTCTCTTCCCAGTTGTATGCAGAGCTTTATTTCTTTCTAATGAGTTTATAATACTGTGAGCATTCAAAAAAAAAAAATCTTGAATATCCTTTCCTTTTCCTTGTACAAGGAGCTGTTTACAGCTAGATGTTTAGCAAGGGCAAAAACTGTGTTTCAGGTATTTATTTGCCTTAGTGAAACTGTTTTGATATAATGCTGTGAATGTATGGGCTCTCTCAGTGTAGTTTGGCTAATTTGAAGTTTCAAGATGGGGAACAGTCAAAAGATGTTCCTGCAACCCACAGCTGGTGTCAGCCATGCAAGTTGTAAGATGTACTTAAGTCATTTGGTCGAGGATCAGTGTTTTCCTTCATTTCTTCAGAGTTTAGCAGTTGTATGTCCTTGTCCTAGGTGCTAAGACAACTTCATTTTGTTTTAGTAGTAAATATGTAATGAACTGCAGCTTGCAAACTAGTTAGGAGGAAGATTATGGCTAATTACAGTCGTTAATGAATTCCTTGCTTTGCTCTGCTTGTATAAGTATTTAGTCTCTGTTCAATTTAGGCAGTTATCTAAACAAGTAAATCCCACTGAGATTCACCAAATCTGGGCCTGGAACCTATGATGGCAACTCTGAAAATTGCTTAAATAATGTAAATGTTGGTAATAACAGACACTTCTAAATGGCAAAGTGGTTTTTCATGAGTAACTTTCAATAATTTCTAGATTAAAAATATGCTCCAGTTATCTACTCTTTCTACTGCCTGATTATGCTGTCTGCTGGATTTATAATTGGGCAAGCACAATCATAACTAAGCATAATTTTTCACTGTGAAGTAGGTTATAAAATCAGGATTGGTCAGAAAGCTGAGCAGTCAGAGGACTTTTGCCAGAGCAGCAATCTGGGGCTTGGTGTTTCAGAGTTCGTTCTGGTTGTCGTCAACCTGGGCAATGACAGGTGGTGGTATCTGTTATTTGAAATGAGAGCTTTCTGTGTTTCCTTTGCCCTTTAAGTCTGCATTTCTGTTACTTTGCTTATCATTTTTCCAAAACGCAGATATGCCTCCAGGGAAAACAGGAAATATGTTCTTAGTTGTGTTCTTGTAGGTTTCCATGACACCGTATAACAATATGAATTTTTATTTCACCTCTAATTTATACCTACTTGGAATAACTTCTTTAGAAATAACCTCCTTTTCCACATTAAGGTTCAAAAAATGTAATTCCTCTCAAATATGCATATGGCACTATCTTGTGGTTTGTGGTATTGGCACTCCTTTGCTGGGTACAGAATGAACTGGTTGCATTTGGATTTCCCTGGGAAGTGAGGGCGCTTGGCTTCTGGGAAGTGCCCCTTGCTTTCTTTTGAATCAGGCCCTGGATTGCTGACACTTTCTTCCGTGAAAGTAAGGCAATTCCCTCCCTAAGCAAAAAGATTGGTGCTTAGTGGCATCAATCTACCCTTTAGAGTGATTGAGCAGTTGTTTTCAGGTAACTCTTGCGCAGTTTGGAAAAATTCTCTTGTCCCTGCTTTTAAAACTAGGTTGTTTCTATGTCCCCCTCCCTTTCCCACTCCTTTTGTTAAGTAAATATTTTAGTTGATTTGTATTGCAACAGAACATTTATATTTGGACAGTGAACTCTTGGCTTTCTAGGTGTTTAAGAGCTGTGTCACATGTGATGCTCCTGAGAAATACCTGCAGTATATATGGGGAGGAATCCTAGATCCTATGTACACGATATAGAGGTTTAGTGTAAACATTGTATTCTTGGATACATCATGCATTGTGCTATGAATAAACTGCCCCTGAAGGCTTGTTTGCATACTGGGGACCAACCAGGTTTTGGCAGCATTAACCTGCATTTCTTATTGAGATTCATATTAGGCCTGTGTGTATGGTGCTAGCTACAGGATATGAATTGCAAGCAATTCCTCTTTAGTTATGTTACTTCTGGATCAATTGACCTCTATCATATTTCCATGGAAGAGTTTATAAAATAATAATTTAATGTACCAGTTCTTGATTTAGAATCGTTTTAAAAGAAAAATGAACAATTCTGTCTTCAGCCAGGGTATATTACACACTGCAAATATTATACAGATGCTAAAGCTTGGTGAACGCATGGGAGTTTCATAAATAGTCTATGTGGAAAACATTGTGACCAATGTTCATACATATTTACTGTGCTATGGTATTGTCAGCCCCAAACATTTCAAATACATGAAAATATAGAAATATGTTTTCAATATCAAGCATAATGGTTTTGGCAAGGAAAATAGTATTTCTTTCTTTTTCTGCTGCTAACTCATGTATAACATATTGCACAAAGGAGAAATTCTTTTTAATGAAAGGGAGATATTAGAGGCTGCATTTAAAGTATCAAATCAAACTTCAGATGTCACCAGGATGCCATTAAAATTGCAAAACTTAACAACCCTGACTGATCTGTTAAGTAAAGCCTCTTATGTCTGGAAAATTATGAGTCTAGACATGGAATTACAGCATGTCTATTATATGCTATATATGTCCTATATATATTATCTATATAATATATAAATATATATTATATGCTATATATATATTACAATAATTATTGTCTCTGACTTTCCTGAAAAATCTTTTAGATTCAAAGTTTAATTTCCCCCCTCAATTATAAAATGGCCAAGATTATCTTAAAATTAGGATCCCTAAAATTAGAATTCTAAACGGAACAGGAAAATTGAATATTGCTGAAAGAAGTTCTGGATTAGCACTTCATGGAGATTTTCCATGTACTTTGATAGAATCATTTAATCATAGAATAACTAAGGTTGGAAGGTCTCCATGAACACTTGTCTTGCCAAACCTCAAAACCCGATCAGGTTGTCAGAGCTCTGCTTCTTCCTGCTCTGAATATCTCCAAGGCCAGTGATTTCTATTCATGGGAACAGAATAAGACCAAAGCAAGTGTTACTCCCCAGTTTCATGTAGACTTGCCCAGCCCACCTGGTGCTCCGAGCTGCCCGCAAAGCATTGTTGGAGACACCATGACATAAAACATCTTACGAGTCTGAGAAATGTTTTGAGCCAGATCACATGTGGGTGTTTGATTCCGGACACCTCCCACTGGCATGGCTGGATAGAGGCATACCAGGATAACTCCCTAGTCTTCGACTAAAGACTCACTGCTCTCCACTGCTTTTTCACAGCTGGTATTTGCTTTCCAAGGACTCCAAATCTGTGCCAGCAGAGCTGGCTGGTAGTGGTGCAGCTCTGATGTGGCTCTTACACTGTGCAAGGGCCACATGGCCTGGGATGCTTTGCAGTCAAAACAGCTACTTCTGCTGAAGGTCAGGGGTTAGTTTTGAATCAATAAAGGTGCTGATTGAGATCATGAGTCATCACTGATAGTTAAAAAGGAAAGCTTTTATGTTGTTTCTTCAGGTGGGTTATTGCCCAAATGATTTTCTCCATTTTTAAGAGTTTGAATTCAGCTTATTGGTCTAGGTCAGGGAACTCATAGCTGCAAGAGCAGATTTTTGGCTGTGTGATGTTTAAGATGAGAAGTTTATGCCTGTCTATGTAATTGTTTAAAGGTCTTATTTCTTTAAATGGGAAGAAAACAAAAATATGTAGGATAATGTTCTGATCTGATTAAAATAAACTGGAATTTCTGTTAACATGCTTCTGGTGTTTTCAGGGATTTTATCTTTAATACTGGAGTAAAGCACAATCCTGAGGCATAAAATCCATTCTCCAGGCATTTACCTTTGGGGTAAAGAAAAGTTAAAAAACAAAGCCAAGGATAATCAAAGGTAGGACTTTGTTAGTATTAAAAAGGAAGGAGATACTTAGTGAGAAGCAAGGACCATAATAATCAAAAGGCAGGTTCTTTCCATCTCCAGTGAGCTTTACACCCAGCCTTCTTTGCAATATAAAGAGTGCACGTTATATGTAGACAAGGATTTCAGGAATACTCTTTGAATAAAATCCTAAGCCCCTTTTCTCCAAAAAGCATTAAGCAGGAGGTATTAAGAAGAAAATGCAATTTTAAAATGGAAAAAAGCTTTACAGACAGGTATATCTCAAAGGAAAGTTAGTCCATTATGACCTGGAAAAGGATTAGCAATTATTTATAGTCTTGAAAGTGTTTGTAATGTTGTTATTAGAAATTTCTTTGTAGAAAGGAAATTATTTTGAAATACGATTGAGAAAGACACAATTAAAATGCAGGTCAGGTATATTTTTGGGTTTGCACCTGTCATATTTTGAGCCACCCTGCAGCAATGTATATATAGGGTAAAATAGTTCATGAGAGAATGTTTTTGAATTTTAATGACAGCTTCAGGGGTTTTATGACCTAACAGCTCTGGAAATAATCCTACTGGGTTGCAAAAATTTTCAGTAAAAATTGTATGACAATAATAATGATGGGCTCTCTGTAGAAAGAGAAAATTGATTAAAGACGTATGGCATGTTAAGCACTGACCTTGGAGAAACTGAGGCTTTTGGCCCCAGATCAGGGAGATCTGCAGCAATTCAAAGCAATAACTGTTGGACAAATACAGTGTATTTTACAGCTGTAATTTGAAAACAGCATGTGGCAGACTGGTGTAATTTATGCCAAAGTGTATTTTTACTGCATAACTCATTACTCTTTCCAGTGGGAGCCAAGAACACAACCTGCACAGGCACTACTGAAAATCCAAGTAGGTTGCTAACAATTGCCTTAGGTACAGAAATAGCTGGGAAAGTCTGACCCATGAGGTACCATTGTCTTGTGACCAGGGAAACAGAGTTTTCTTTTGGAGGGGGAGTGAGCACCTGTATGTTAATGACAGAACTGAATGAGAATGTTGGACATTCTCTTAGGAGACAATTTCTTCCCACAAAAGTTTAGGGCGTGTGTTTGGGTGATTACCCAGTTGTCTGGTTTTTCTGGTTGTTGGGGGTGGGTTTTTTTTTCCTGTAACAGAACCAACAGAATTGAAAGAAAAGATTTGAGGTGGCAGACAATGATTTTCATGTATTAATTGTTAGGAAAGCACTTGTCTTCAGAGAAATAACTGATGCCAAGAGTATTTTGAAGTCCATCCTAGATTGCTACTGGCATTAGGTAAACGTGTGATGTGAGATGGAGCAGTGAGCATTGGAACTTCTTCTGAGTTGTCCTTTTTTTCCACAGTGACAGGAGAATTTGGCTCTGAAACAACTGAAGTTGGTCTGGAATTGAGCTGAATAGTCAAGAGTTTTTCTTTTCAGTCCCTGAAGTTTGTAGATAGTGGACTAAAGAACAGTCTCTCTGGCAAATATATAACCTTTCTTAGTAATCAAAGGTATGAAACAGGACTTTGCTAATCAGAGATGTAACAAATATCTTCATAATACAGTGCTGTCAGCAAACAGCTGCAGCTCATTACATTGGTGTGTTCATTAATGCTCTGCAGCATGTTTTCAAATAAATTCCAGTCAGTTACTGTAGATGGATTTATTCACATGAATATGTGAAATATTCAACAAAATATTATTCTCTCAGATGAATGAACAGACTTTAATTGACTTGAAAATCTGTGTTTCTGTCAGCAGAAAATAATGATCAGATGTACTTTGCTCATGTAATGTTATCTATTTAATTTCTTTTGTTATTAATAACACAGTGTCTTTGAACATAGTGATTTAAAAATTATGCTTGAGGTATTCAGTGGGAACAAAATACAACCCTGATTTTATGACAGCAGTCACTTTTACACGTGGGAATTGATATTTCCACAAAAATGAGACTTAAACAGGGCACTTTAAAAGGACTGATAGTAGAAATTAATCTGTGGGTATTTCTCTCTAGAACGAATGGTTTAATTCTCACATTCAAGAAAACATGGGAAGGTAATTGCAAATTTAGAGTTGAACCCAGATTCAGGCCAAGGTATTATTTAATGGCCCCTTGTTTTCTCCAATAAGTGACTAAGTCTCATTCTATTCTAATTTTTTTTTAAATTTTGTAATACATTTCAGACTTTTAACACCTGATCCACATGACTACCCTGTTAGTTTCTTCAAGCTGTTTTTTGTATTGGTCCTGAATTTGAGAGTAGAAGAGTTGTGAGGGTTGTTCACAATCAACCTAGTTCCCATTCACCAGTATTGCTTCTGAATGAGCTGTGACCAATGGACTCTTCTACTCTGAGTACTAGTTGATCAGTGCTATTTTATAGGTGTTTGCATACAATTTGCAAACCCAATGATATGAAGAAATGAACAAAAGAAATAGATTGTAGTTATATAGAATTAAAGAAATAAACCACTGGCTGTTACGAATTAATTAATTGGCTGTAGTACTTGTCTTCAAATAGTCTGAAAATGTGATGCCCAGTACTTGCTGTGTTTTCTCAAAAAAATTATGTGGTTACATCCTTAAAAGATTCCTTTTCTCTAGTCCCCAATTTGCTATCTAGTGTCCAGTGAAATATTGTGAGTTCTTAGGGCTTAGTTTTCTCATTTTCTCCGAGCTCCCACTCTGCTGTGGCCTTGAGCTCAGTCTAATGGAGATTCTGCTTGTGAAAGCCTATTGTAAACAAGAACTTTCTACGAGCCTGAAGGAATAAACTGGGAAGCCATTGAACCTTTAATGGCCAAAATGTGCTATAGTCACAAATGGGAGCTCTTTGTAGATTCTTTCTCGGTGTAGGTTTCTCCTGTTGCCAAACTGCCGTCCCAGCTCCATTGCCCCTTCCAAGGGGCACCTCCTTCCTCTGCTGCCGCACCTGGGCCGGTCTGAAACAACGTGACTGTTTGCAGAGCTCCCTAACACCCGTGAGCACCGCTGGCTTTTTCCTCTCCAGCTTCTGTGTGGTTTGGAAGCTGCATCCTCTGATATCAGCCCTTCCCGCCGCGCTGGGCACGCCCCACCGGGGCCCGCAGCGCCCTCTGGCGGGGACAGCCCCGCACTGCGCCTGCGCCCGCGGAGCTGCGCACGGGGCGGGAGCAGCGAACCTGCCGGCAGCGTGTCCGACTCTGTCTGTCCTCGGAAACCTTTCCCTCGAATGCATAGGCTGCCCGACTTCAGTTCATCGAGTGCGTGTGCACTTCAGCTTTCTCTGTTGTCGTTGCCTTGAACTGTTTCTGTGTTTGCTGTTACCCGCTAAACAACTGTATTAGAAGCACGAAGTATTTTCTGGCTAATTGGCATCTTTTGTGTGAGCATCTTGGTGTGTTAGCATCCTTCCACCACTTCTCTTTTGCATCATAACGACAACAGATGACTGAAGCAGTGTTTAAAGTGCTTGGTCAGCCCATGGTACAGCCAAGGTTGCACAGTTCTCACTCCTCTCCTCAAAGACAATCTGTTTTTGTTCCTTTCAGAAAACAGGGTTGTTTGGGTCTTTGAAATTATAATGCAGACTTCTGTTCAAGGGGGCACGTTCAGAGATCTGGAAATCAATTTCTCATAAACTCAAGATTATTATTAATAATATTAGTAAATTTTAATTAACACTGAATATGAATCCTAAAATTAATTTTATTTACTGAGGGGTTTTGTCAGGGTGACAGACTTGTGCATTAAGGCCCAAAATTTACATTAACTTCAAAGCAATACTGCAGGGCACTTGTAATAACTCTAGATTGCATTTTCACCAAGTGACCCAGTAAACATCCACACAGTAGAACTGCAGTACTTCATTTTAATCTGTCAGTATGGTAAAGCATGAAGAAATTCCTGTAGATAAACAGTGTTCCTGTAGATAAACAGAGTGTTTTCTTCAGCAGACACAAGTCTTGGTGTAAGGTCTCTGTTCTGAATTTCTAAATAGCCCTAAAAGGTGCACCAAGAAGAGCAAAACAGAGATGCCCACTATGCCTCAGAGCTTGTTAATTTTCCTATCAAAGGAGAAAGCCTGAAAACTTATCAACAGCCATTCTGAGAGGGCTTTGTTGTAACATGGTTTCCATCACTATTTGTAGGCTAATATTTTTTCCTTCTGATTATTGGAAAACATATTTTGATTGGTAAACTTTGTTTAGAAAGTCTTTTGTGAATATAATACTCTTTTTTTCTTCTCTATGGCTTTTGTATATGTGTTTTATTTTTCTGACTTTTTAAAATGAGGAAAAGATAAAGTGATAACAAACACTTAAATGAATTTATTTTTCCTCTTAAAATGTGCTTGCCAGCTGGTCACTGTATTTCTAAGCAGATTTTTTAAGTCAGCAGAAAAGGAAGACAAACTGTCCTGGAGCTGACAGTATCAAAACCATCAAAACAGAAATGAAATACTTGTCCTGTTCTGATTAATGCTGTGTTCAGAACAGAACATTCTGCCAATCTCTTTAAGTCACATCAGTGGCATGATCTGATCATCTCAGTCTCCGTAAATAACATGTCTATAACATTAATGGGAATTTGAAGTCAAGAACTGAAGGAATAAATTCCTTCAGTCCCTACATTGAACTTAACCTCCTTCACTCGTATTCCAGATTTAGTCTGGACTCGCCTGACCTGCAGTCGTTTTTCATGAGTGCTTTCCTTGTGACATCATAGATGTGCAGTGATCACAAATGGAATGGGGAAAGAGGTCTTCAGGGAAGGTCATGACTGAAAGCCCTTTTTACAGCTTCTAAGACAACTAATACAGCTTTCAATATGTTTTCTGTCTGGTCCTAATTAACCACTGAGATAGAGAACCTTTGGGAATGAGCTCCATGAGTCACCGTGGCACCTGTATTAATATCTCCACTGCTCTCCCAGCAGCTGGCACTGTATAAGCCTTTGAAGAAAGAGCATAATAAAATGCAGTCTAATGGTCAGAGGCTTAAGGTACTGTGCATTCAAGATTCACCAGGTCTTTGAGGTCTTCTGAAATGTGCTTCACTTAACAACCCTGTAGATATCTTGAAACTGCAAAGAGTGTTGCAGTGACAGGCACTGGAGCATGGTCTCTTCCAACGTTATTAATCTCTTACGAAGATTTTCAGGGTTTCAGAGTGCGTTATTACCTGGTGGTTCACAAGAACTGAGAGGTAAGAACTGTGCCATAAGCCTTTCCAGCATATCATAATGGCTGACCAATGTTCTCCATGAACAATATTTTTTGTGACCCCAGGTTGCAGGTACCTCCTTTCCTCTCCGAGCGCAGGTATGGAAGGGAGAGACTGGGGATTGCACAGACAGCACTGATGGTGCAGTGTGCCCTTCAGCAGTCTGCATTCAGCCAACTGTACTGTCTTGTGTATAGCTCTTAAGTACTGAAAGCCATTTGGGTAATGAAGGCACTTAGGAACACTGGCATCAATAGAACTAAGGTTAAGTAGCCATGCAGTTTTTAAAGTGGGCTTAGTGTTGTAATTTGCAGAGGCACTTGGGAATATTACCTGTTAACCCATTTTCTGCACACTATTTTGAAAATAGCTTGCTGTGGTGTATCTGAACTTTCTGGTCGTCAGAGTGTTTGTGTCATTTGAACTTAATAGCATAGTAGTGATTTTTGATTTCATTTTTCTAAATTTTATTTTGGGTATAGCATAGGGTCAGTTTAAACCAAGTTACAATGTACATATAGTAGGTGAAGTCCTTCGCTAATTGACATAACTCCAGGAGAGTCAGGGGCTCTTTGCCAGCCTCCACTGGGGGGAATGGCTGGGCAAGGCAAAGTTAGTGAACTCTTCTTCTTGATTGTCCCGTTAATCCTCTTATATTTCCATTTACTTTTGGTTTTTTGGGTTTTTTTGTTGTTGTTTTTTTTTATGAAGGTATTTCTATTTTATATGCTCATATAATAGCATTTCTCAAAAAATCCACTATAAATAATCTAGCTGCTTTTATTATCTTTGTTTCCACCATAAAACCTCATTCAGTATCTGAAGAACTGCTGTCTAGAAATGTGGGTTTGTGCAAGCATATACATGCAAATCTTGGCAGGTTCTTTTACATTGTACTGCTCACAAGCAGAAGGGAACACAAGAAAGCCAGTGGTCACCAGTTGGAAAAATAATTTCTTTAGAACAGCAGCACATGTGGAATAATGTGTTCTGATTTCACTGTGAAAGTCATCTTGAAAATGCTTTTTTATTTAAGGCTCATTTTGGTACGAAGATCAATCACCTTGATCACACTAAATGTACACAGAAAGTTTATCATGAATACATTTGAAGCACACAGAAACACTGAAGTCTCTATTTTCTAGATGATTACAGGTCTGCAGTTCAGTGTGTGTGCAAAGGCAATGTAACAACTGGGTATCTTAACCAGCCAGGCTCCCACTCTTGAAAAAAAAAATTGCACTGTTATAGAAAGGGAAGAAAATAAATAAATAATGTGACATTTTGATTTTGTTTTTTTTTTAATACACCATTTTCAGAAAAACTAAAATAATGATGATTGAACAGCAGCATTGTACCCAGTTTAAATCCTCACAACGATGAAGGTCAACATAGGATTCTGAGATAAAAAAGACAGATTAAATATTTTGAACATAAAATGCAGTTGATAATGAAATCTATAAATGGAAACCTTTTCTGTGTTGTATAATGATAACACATGACATTTTACTGTCCATATAACCTTCAGCTTTTCTGTCAATATTATTGTGCTGCACTGATTTCAGAAAAGGCATTAAACACTGTCAGAATGAAAGACATGTTTTAATAATAAAGCAATTATTATCCACTTATGATGTAGGAATATAATGGGCTTTTAATGTATTGAATCAAACACTATCTGCTTCAATAACAGTGTTTCTAAAGCTATCATCTATAATTTATTAAGAATGGAAGAATATTTGATGTCAGGAATGTAAACTAAGCCCTGCAACAAACACTTCTTGCAAAGATGCACAGATATTCAGCAAATTATGACTGAAGGGTCCAAGTATTAGCATCAAGTAAGGTTTGATATTTATTTTATTTTTAAGATGAATGTAATTTTTAAATTTCTAAAAAAGATGAAAGCACTTTGTAAATTTATAAAAAATAATTGATCAAACAGCAGCAGCAGAAACCATTGGTTGCATCAGCATTATTTAAGAGACATTTTGTTCAATAATCTCATAGGACTTTCCCACTTAAAAAAACTTGTCATATAATTTCTAAACACAAAGCATGATCCTGAATAATTAGACGAAATCAAGGTTGAGTCATTCTGTCCTGCAGTTTTCCACTTTTAAAATCTGAGCTTCAGTTTGTAATTTGTATACCAGTTTGTAGAAAGATGTTAAATTGTTTCTACCTTGTAAGCTCAGCTTTACCTAAGCAAGTGTTTGTGGCTAGACTTTTTAATATTAATAATATTCTGTGTTCGTGCTTGCAACTGTGTTGTCTAATGCATTTTAAAAGTTTTATTGAAAATATGATAAACAGTAAGGGCAAATTACTTCTTGCTGGTTTAGATGCCTTTTAAGAAAACTTACCAGTGTTGTTGATGCCTCAGTCAAACTACACAAGTGCTATAATACAAGATATTTAAGAGACTGATTGCAATGACCAGAGGAGGCAGAAGTTTTGATAGCCATATATTTGTACAGAGAAAATTGCAGCTTTGCTGTAAAACTAACATCATGGCATTTTGTGTTCATTAAGCTATCATGAGAGAACAGAATTCCTCTTGAAAATAAGGACCAGACTCTGCAGTGACATGAACACTGTGCATTTCAGAAAAGCCAAATGAATTTCTGCGTCGTGTTTCCAGCCTGATTAAACAGAAGGGTAGACTATTAAGGCATTACTTTTAATAAATACACATTTTCTATTGTTTTTCAGCATTGAAGAATATACTTAACAAATGATCAAGCAGGTTTTAGAGTAACATGCTAAAAGTAAAGATAAATTCACAACAGGAGGATCCTTCTTGCTGGGTGCTCTGATACCAATGAGGATGGTGTAGAAAGCAGTGGCAGGAAATGGCTCCAAGGGTTTGCACTAACTTTCTGTTATGGATGTTTTTATTACACTGCAGGGTAAAGCTACAGCGACCTTGTTCACTTCACTTCTTATTCCTGCTGTTTATTTGAACATATAGTACAGTAACAGAGTTTGCAAAGACACTAAAGTCCTGATTTTGTCATCTAAACTGTATAGATACAAGAATCTTCCAGAGCAGATCATCTTGTAAAATGAACCTCTGTGATACAACATCTGAGAGTATGTTTGCACTGTAATGTACCAGAGAAAAAACTAAGCTAGTGTTAAATGAGTTTCTAATGAGAAATAGTCCATCTGTGGCAGGATGGTAAATCATCTTCACTCAGAGCTGGGCTATTACAAATTGGTTTCTACTACCAAAACCAACCATTGATTATCTGTACTGTGCAGATGGGCAGGAGGCCTCAGTGCTTGAGTCAAGACTGCAGTGGTAGAACATGTTTTGTCCCCTGCTTCAGGGCAACCTTAAAGTCAGATTTTCTGAGCCAGAGCTTTAGACTGATCTAAAAATTACTATACTTGGTCACTAAGGTATATACCTTTTTGAAATCATAGTCCCTCCTGACTTTGTTTTAGCTAGGTTTGGAAAGGACCATTGTTTTCATTGAGCAGTCTATGACATTGATGCAACTGGCTATCTTGTGAAGCAGTTTGGAAGATTAGTCAAGTACTTAAAGAGAGGTTCTAGAGTGCTTGTTAAGTTCCAATTATTCACCCTTGTCATTAACAATGTCTGTGTAGAAAGTGACCTTCCCTGCTTCTGAGGTTTGGTTCTAAGAGCATTCTGATCCCACCAGCCATGACTGTAATTCATGGACCAATTCAGATGTGTGAAATTAATTTTCAACTTGAACCAGCAACTGGGGTTCAAATCTGCAAAAACAGGTGCTGCAAGGACAAAAGTGGATCATATAATGGTAGATTGGCTAAAAAAAAGTGTATCATCAGTGACATGATTTAAGAAAGTATTTTTTCTATTTTGTAATGAGAATTTTAGTACAGTCAATTTTAGTACACTAGAATTGACTGACCACTGACCATACCTCAGACTGGAAAGATAATAAACCAAATCTTCTATACACAATTACAAATACTAAATGGAAACATTTCAAAAGACACAAAACTAATGCTTTCATTAAGCATTAGTTTCATTAACCCAGTGCAAATGGAATCTAAACATGTGTAACAAGGTGGTCACATTAATTAATTTTACTATTTCTACAAGGAGTTTATTTTTTAAATCACATCAGAGTATTTGCATTAAATTTCAGTTTTGCATGTTGCTATGATAGTATCTGCAAGAAATCAGTTAGTGCTGTCCTTGTAACCTGACCTCACAGGCCTTATGAAATGTACAGGTATGTGCATGTCCTCCCTTTGGTGCACCAAACAAAGCTGGATCTTAACCTGGACAGAAGATGTTGCTTCTACTCTGTAAAGACAGCTTCACTATGAGTAATCTGTAATAGCCAACCAGCTTTTTGATTTTTATAATTTCCCTTGATTAATTTATGTACATCCTGATAAAATGTCTTGCTAACCCGTTAAATAAGCCTTTAAAATCTCTGAACATCCTGTTTTCTAAAGAGAGCACTACCTGGCTCCTTCCTTCTTCTAATTGACTTTGGCTCTGGAACATGTCCTCTAGAAATTATAGGGCCCTAAACATTGCCTCCCCTTTCTTGATAAAACAATAAAATATGAAATGTTAGAAATGCAGTCTGAAACACCGTGCTCTTCAGAGGAGGAAGGATTTACAGGCTCCTTAAGAAGAGGCAGACAGCATAGCTTAGAGCATCACAAAGTCCAAGGATTCACGGTAATACCCTTCCTAAACATGAATAGAGGAGGTTCATATTCAGATGATTAAATGATTAGAGATGAGGGAAGTGTTCCATAGGAAGGGGATTTAAAAGATTGAAAGTTGTTACTTTGGAGAAAAATTGCAGAGGATAAAAATATATATAAATAAAAACATAGTGCTGTAGAGGAGGTAATTACTTTTGTTATGTACCAGTGATCTGTATTTCCAGAATAGAAGAAGGATTTAATCAACTTTAGAAAAGGACATGCTTAAAATGATAAATGTAAATCCTTTATCTTTTCTAAAAAGGTCTCAGAATAGTTGATTTTAGGATAGTCATACACTTACTGAGTTCTAGGCATAAGGTGATGTCAAAAAGCCTGCAGGGCAGAAGTCATTCACAAATGGTTCCCTTTTTCTGTTTGGTTTAAACTGGGATATTCACCCTTAAAGATAAAGTCAGCCATTTGTTGGCGCAGGTTTTTTCCCACTGAAGTGTTACCTTTGGAGCCAAGTCACAGCATGTTGTTTTGTTCTGGAAAAAATAATTGCTCTGTTCCAAAGGTATCCCTGTGGCATCCCTGCCAAGAAACAAATTCTCTGTGAGTGTGCAGCTTGGTCAATTCACACATGAAAGCAAAGCTGCAAAGGACACATTCCAGTCCTTTTTCATCTTAAAATATTCACTTGTTTGTGTTCTTATGATCCAGACAGCCTGACCAATTTTTGCCTCTTTCTTGCTAATTACTATGCACCTCAGATCCACGTGCACAATAAATCACTGCAGGTGCTTACTGGAAGGTCAGCTCAAGGTAGCAGAGTGGGCTTTAATTGCACATGGTATGACTTTTGGAGGTAGCATCTGAGTGGCAAAGACTTATATCTGTAACACAATCAAATTAAAAGCAATATCCATTTGGAAAAGAAAAACAAATTATTTCTAACTGACAACTATTGCAGTGATAATCTTTAGCTTTAAACTTTTTGCTGTTACAGTGCTGTTAAAAAAACCCAACAAACAAAAAAACCCCAAACCACAACCCCCCCCCCAGAAGTTGAATATTATTATAAAGAGATATCTTTTTCCCCAACTCTAAGATGTGTTTATTTTTGGTCAAACTAATAGAGTATTCACTTTCAAGCTCATACTGATCACAGAAAATGTCATGCCTATTATTCAAAAGCTGAAGAAAGACAAAAACAGGTCTGTAATCTTAACTACAGTGATTGCTATTGCTGCTTCTATATTTCAATATAGACCTTTGTCAGAAGCACAGCAATCTGGCTTACAAATGAAGGCATATTTGTAAGAACTTAAATGACTCAGGCTTTAAAATAAGTGAATATGGTCAAAATATGAAGTTGAATGAAAGCTGATGTTATTGCTAGCTGCTATAATTCCATTTGTTAGCAGGAAAACATTAAGGAACTATATATATAGCCAGATTGAGAAAATGTTTTATTTAATTATGCCCCATGCATAGTTAAAGGGTATAATCAGAATGGCACATTAGACACTGGAGTGTTGTATCCTGTAGCTGGGGGCAAGTGAAGCAAGACAGGACAGCCCTTTTCTGCTTTTGAGGCCAAACTTGGGTATTTTCATGCAGTGCCAGATGCTGCAGGTATTCAGAATATGGCCGAGAAGGAGCACATGATTGGGGAACACATTCTGCTCTCACCAGTGCTTCTGAGCCAATATTTTAAGGTTCTGTACTGCTTGTTCTCTTCCTCTTGTGGTCAAATCTCTGACTGATAAATCATTTTTTTCTTCTGCCATTGGTAAACTAGTATATAAAGATAAAAAGGCATTAGGCTTGATATATCTCTAATATGCCCAGCAGGATCTAATAGTGAATGGGCATTGTAGTAAGAAATATATTCATAACCTAACTTTAGACTTTCTGCAGCCCAGGTCAAACAAAGATTGGTTGTTAGATCTGTTCCCTGAAAAGCTGACATTTTGAATTGTTTTCATTTCAGAATAACCAATTCTTTTTTTCTTCAGAATTTCCTTTTTGAAGGAAGTAAATTTTAGTTGGTTTGAAATTCTTGAAATTAATCAATTTAGAAGTCCAAATTGGAAGATTTCTGGCTTAGCCATAAAGATGAACTCTCAGATCTCTCACACTGATAAAACCAGCAAGATTTTATAGTCGTGGCTGGACAGAAAGATTAATAGCTTGGGAAGATTCTCAGATATAGTGCTGTAAAGCCAAGAACAAATCCTGTGAATCCTTGGTATAGCTGAGACCATGGGAGCTAATGAGTTCACACCTGCACAGCAGGGCTGATGGGTGTTAGGAATGCTCTGCATGCTTTTCTTCTCTAAATCCTTACATAAAGTTTCCAGGACTTCCAGGCAGTATGAAAGTTTTGAAGCCTCATGGTCTGCCAACTAAAGGTTGGGACAGAAAGGGAAATTATTTTGTGCCATGGATCTTTGAAGAAGTGCTGTCTCCAACAAAAATTCTGTCTTTTTGGCAGGCCCACACAAGAGCTCATTGCTGGCCCTGGGTGGGAGCTTGAGAGCCCCAACCAGGAGTGTGTGGTGGGATGCTCAGTCACTGCCACCTGTTACAGTCACGCTTTCATTGCTGTCTCTCTGTCTTTGGTGCTTGGGCACTGGTTTTATTTATTAGCCATTTAAAAGAAGGTGCATTTTGACACAAATTTCAAATGGTACCAGCCATGCTTCCAAGGCTAACAAGTTACAGACGTCCCATTGAAGCAAATCTATCAAACTTGATGATGTAGTTTTCTCTTGCTAGAGTGACTGGTTAGAGTCTCAAATCCTTGCTGCAGTGCTACTTTTTAAACAGGTAATCAGATGAGCTTCAAGGCCACATGACTGAAAACTGCAAAGTGCTTAAAAATGAGTATTATTTGTGAAATCAATTGTGGTACAATAACTGTTAGAGGTCTCATTTGAATATCTTTGAAGCTGATAGGATTTGCATATAAATGTGTATTCTCAAAGTAATGTGAGAGCTGATGTTAGAACTCCAAACATACTTCGTGATAAAGCTTTGTTCAAGTTTAAAAATTTAAATTTGAAAGGTAATCCTGTCTATATGATCCACTTAATACCCACCATATATAGAGCTAGAGGCAGTCCCTGGAACTGTAATTACTTTGGGGGTGTGAAACTGAGTCTAAGATGATTATAAAAATGTTCTAATCTTGTTAGTAATTGTCCCAAACACTATAAATTAGTATTATAAATGGTTTTATCCTGGGACTTTACTTTCTCCCAGGAGGCATTGGACATGACAGCACTAAAGGGGATGGGAGCACCAGGTAGGGCAGCTTTTCTCCCAGGGCAGCTGCAGTGCGTCTTCAGAATTCCTCAGTTTCTCCTTGTCCAAGTGCTGCAGGTGGCTTCCTTCAGCAGCCTCCCACCTCTCTGCAAATAAACTTTTACTGACTAGAGTCTGCAATGCCCAGAAGACAATATCATTTTCTGCTCAATATGGCCCCTTAGGAAGTATTTGTTAATAATGCATTATGTCATGTTTCCTGCAGATGCCCTTTTTAAACATACTCTGTTATGAATCACTTTTCTATGTCTTTTAGATCTTGACTGTAGTTTTCTATTTAGAGGTGAATTCCCTCAAGGCATTAACTGTTTCTAAAGACCTTTCTCATTTTAACACCCTTCATACATTTTACAGAAAAACGTTTTTGCTCGTATTCTATTTGAAAAGCGTTCCATGCTAAAATACAGAGCAACCAAGAATAATAAAACCCAGTCTGATTAATGCTTTTCTGACTTGAAATATTGGATGACAGAAGATTTTACATTCTCTGCTTTCTGTTTTCTAGTCATACTCCTTTAGGTGCAAGTTTGAAAAATGTCTAAGGGCTCCTTTACCTGGTTTTGTGCCATTATTAACTCTTGAATGTTGGCAGCTCTTGCTTGAGAAGTTATCACTAACATTCACTGACATTGTTAGAAGACAACTTTAAACTGATTGGAGTATTAGTCACATGCTGTTGTTAGTACTCTCAGCTGAACTATAAATCATCCTAACTGATTCATGCTTTGTCACCCTCTGAAGCCTGACCCTTATTTTATTAATCCACAGGAGAAAATACATTAGAGAAGAGTGAATCGAAAGAATAATAAATTAGCTGAATAGTTTTTAATAGACATAACGGGGTAAATTTGAACAGTAAAAATACCAGAGAAGTTTTGTATATGGAATCTAAGGAAATAATTATTTCAAATTATAATATGTGGTTTCATAAATTATATTACTTGCTCTACATAATTTTGTAAAGTAACTCAGCTTGTCTCCCCCAGTAATCAATCTGATCATATTCCCAAATATACCAATTGGTTTTATGCTGGAAGTTGTTCCATTGCAAGTAGGAAGATAGATTTACTTTATGTACCTGACTCTGTGCTCCTGCTTAAAATGCTCTCCCACTTCAGTACTGTATTCTTTGTCACATACCCACACACAAAAAAGCAAAAACCTAGGAAAGTCTACTGGCAGAAATATCTGATACCAGAATGAGAATTTTAATAAAAAACGCCTTTCTTCTTGTGTCTTTTTAAAGACACCTTACCTGTCATACATTCTCTATTCCTAAAATACAAATAAAACACAAATTGTATGAAACTGATGAGTAGCTGTAGTAGAAAGTCCAAGATAAACTTGAAAGGCTCATGGACTAGCAATGGTAAATACACATACAAAGTGTCTGTTGGCTTGCAGTAGTCAGTCATTCCCCTGGAAAAACAATGGACATTGAAATGAAGAGAATTTAGGTTTCATCTTCCTAATGTCCCCCATGAAAGACCTTTTAAACACAACAGCAGACCAACATTAAGGCAGAAATCTGGCATTTGTTTCACTGTGTGTGTGTATGTATTAGAAAAAAACCCAGCCTGATCTGTAATGAATAATTGAACGAGAAAATGTGAAATGTTATTAGCTGGAGAATTGTGTTACTGGAATACAAGGCACAAAAGGAAAAAAAAAAGGGAAAAAATATTTTCTGGGAGTATTCTTTTAGGTGGAATTTTGCCAGGTTGGGAGCTATAAAGCATTTATTCTGCACTAAGACTATTCTGCCTGATGTGCATTCACACAACTGTAGCTGCACAAGCTGGTTGGTCAGGAAGGCTTTGGCTGTAAATGACCACAACTCCTCAGTCTCACTGTTTGCCAGCAGACATGAGGTCAGCATGTCATAAGGTCATTGATTAGGGAATCGGAGAGGGGGGAAGTTGGGCAGTGTGCCTGCTGCTAAACAGGAGAAATGGGAGTGTGAATGCAAGCTGGGAATTTAAACTTGTTCCTTTCAATTAAGTTAGTTGGTTTCTTTCAATTGAGTTAGAAACACACACAATCTGTTAGAACCTCTCTGGTGAGACCATAATATCATAAAGTGCAGTAATTTGATCATTTGTGGTCATCTGAACATCCCTACATTTATCCCTTGGGCAGTTCCATTGACTTCCCTGGAAGTACTCCAGGGAGCAATTAAGCCCCATGCACAGAGAAATACGAAACGGCTTATAGAGAAGTTTGCTTACACTGTGTTGGTATTGGAGCAGCTTTAATGTTGGAAAACTATATTCTAAATATTTTCATCTAGTTGAATTGTCAGCTGCTGAGTTCAGACTCAGGATTGGAATATGTAGTCTTGGAGTTTGTATATTGCAAGGTTACAAATAGTCAAAACAGTAGCTTCAGAAAATGTGCACGTTTTCAGCCGTAGACAAGATTTCTTACGTTGTTTTTGTGTTTAACTGGGTTTAATTAATGTTCTCATGCTGGATAAACCCAGTAATTTATAATAATTGCTGTTGTCATCTGATAAAGATTTTCTTTTGCCTCCAAATCATTTGTATAGACAAGGCCAGTTCTGGAAGAAGCGAGGGACTGCCCTAAATTGTGTGTTATGGAGGAGACTGCTGGAGGAATGCAGCAGTGCCTGGGAGGAGATGGGGATGGCAAGAGCAGTGCAGCAGGACACTCATTGCTTGGGAAGTCTGAAGACCATCAAAGGAAATTACAATGGGGTATAACTGAAAGGAAACACATCCACTTTGAGGTTTTCAAGCAGGTTTCTAATTAATTTTTATTAACCCTAAATCTCTTAAGAGCTTATGGCATGAATTACTCTTTTGTAGTACAGGTATTCTGGCCTGTCCCATCACATCATGTTTTGACTGAGATAAGGAAAAGTCTCTTTAGACTTCTAAAATGCTGCCAAATTAAGAATAAACGTGTTGCTATATGGTAATAATAAGTTTATCATCAGTGATGGGCAAGGAGGTTGAAGATAGTAAGATACAGTTCCACCAAAACCTTTACAACTCTAATAATATAGCTGAGATTTTAATTATGAATGAGTAAAACTGGCACAAAGTGCCCTGAGAGAGCAGTGGCACAGTACAGTTTAACAGAGTAGGTCTGAACAGTTAAACTGAGTCTTTCAACCACCCCTACAAAGTATTTTGGGCAAATATGCCAGAAGGTTATGCAGCATTTCCAGGGAGCAGCTTTTGGAATCTGCTCCATGTTGTCTAATTTAGCAGTTGAAACTTTTGATGTGGAAATAGCAAAAAGTTTATATTCTCCTAAAGGAATGAAATTTTACTTTAGGAAATAGGGTATAATACTTGATAGATTGAATTGAGTTTATACAGTGCCTAGAATACACTAGCTGGTGCAAACTTGGTGAAATGATGGACTGCAGCTAAACAATTTCAATTATTCAATTCCTATCCTAATAAACAACCCTGTTAAAAAGAAACTGAAACAGCTGCCTCATTACTTCAGGAAGGTGTCAGTGCACCTTACAAAATTCAGCAAACAGCCTTTGTCAGAATAGACTGTGTAAATGTAAATTTTATTCAATCTATTAAAAATATTTCATAGAGTCAAGCAATAGTTAACGTCCCTTTATCCTTCCAAAGTGAAATCAGACTGCAGTATATCAGCGTGAAGAATACTGACTGTTTATGATTAAACAGAAAATTAGGGTTTCGAAACCAAGTCCATGTACAGCAATCCTATCGATGCTGTTAGCAGTGCAACAGTCTCCTTTTCTTGAATTCTATTAACTTAAATGGGAAAGTGGTAATTCTCACAGCAGGAAAGCCAGATTGTACTATATATAGGAGTATATTTTTGTAAGAAGCTGACCATAAAAATCAGTCAGGCAAAGTTCCCGTGGCACACAGAGAAAAAGGAAACCTGTGATGGCGCAGCTTGTTCAGTTCAGAATCTGGATCTGTTATACCCAAATAAACCACATTACTGTGCAAAGGAAATATATTTTGGAACTGATGAGGTCAATTCCAATTCGTGGCGTCTATATGGCAGGAATGATTCTACCACCAAGGTTTGAAAGGCAAGGGGCACACACATGCTTATGCAGCTGCAGCCTGCTAAGTGTGTTAGAGACCTCCTCTGTATTCATAAAACCATGAATTGGTGAGTAGAGCAAAAGCTGTGTGTGTTGAGATCAGCTTCGCAAGTTGGTTCTGCTAGGAGATAATGGGAGGGAGCAATTATCCATGTTAAAGGTGAAAACAGAGAAGTTAAATGTACTTATGCCGTAAAAAAGAATTTGTTTGGCTTGTTCCTAAAAGGGAGCCAAGTGTATTGCAGGCTTGACATGAAGATATACTAAATAGAGCAAAGAGATCAGTAAACCTGAAGAATAATAGTGTGGTAAATGTCATGGTGGCATCCCATAGCAATTAAAAATGATGATTTGTAGAGTGGAGTCTAGAGCTTCTATATGCAGTACACTTATAGACTACAGCTATCTGTTGGATTAGGTAGCAAAACTCCTGTAAGAGCTACTTGATAAAGTAAAATCAAACTGATTGCTGATTCTGTATTGCAGAAGTTGCCCATGCAATATCTGATAGATGTAAGGTAGAGTAGAACTTGATTGATGTGCTTATGCTCTGTGGATCTATAAGGTAACAGTCAGCAGGAGGGAGATAAATGTATAGTGATCCTCCGCCAGTTCCATAGCATTTCCCAAAGAGATCACTCCAAACAAGCAAATTGTAGGGGCTCTGACAAGGACAAGGGCAGACATAAAAAAAACCCCAAACCTTACCCAGCAGTTGTAAAGTGATAACATAACACCATTGCTCTGCAGTTTGCTACCCTTGTCTTTTCTCTAAGTTTTATTCTTAGAATTGTACTGGTTTTGTTATAACACAGTAGAAGGAAAAATCAGTTGCAAGATTGGAAGTGTGCCAGCTTCTCAGGTTCCAGTTTCCTACTAATCCTGTTGGTGGGGGCTCTGAGAACCTCCATGTCCCTTAATGACATTCTTAAATATTGAAAAGCATTTGACATTTGCCTTTTTGATATCCACACAATGAGCAAACTCCAAAAGCTTAACAGAAAGGATATGAAACAAAAGGAAGCTTACAGGAAGCCTAGAGAAAGATAAGTTTCAAAGCTGTGATTTATTCCTTTGAAATATCATCTGTTCATTTATCACAGAATATTTGTTTATGTAAAAAATCTGTTTTAGACATTGGCCTTTTCCCGTTTCTAGTTCATGAAGGTCTTGCAGCCTAGTAGTAGGGAAAATATAACCCCTTTCAAACTTTACCACTGGGAAAGTTAATTCACACATCCATATTTCCTCTGAAATACTTTTCAGATTACTTAAATGAAGTTCAGTGAGTCTTAGACACATGAATAATTAGAGTAAGATCTTATAGGCGTTACAGCTGGAACNGCTGGAACCTGATGTAAACTATGTATTGGTTCATTTTCTGCTTTAAGGTGGTTGGGGCTGATTTGCTGGAACTGTATGTAGGTTGACTGCTTTAATTATCAAGCTATAGGAAACACTTGGATTAGACAAAAATATTTTTGCCAAGGTAAAGCCAAGATTGACTTTGAACTACAGTGGTTAAATTGCTTCCCTGAGCAAGGGGACGCTGGGTTTTCATCCTTGTGCCAATGAATATTTATGCCAAGTGGAACAGAATCAACAGGAGTAAATTTAATACCTTCCATTTTGGGGGTATGTTTGTGTGTGTGTTTTAAAACAAGTATCTTCCTATGATATTCAAAGGACGAAGGTGATATCAGGGTTGCAGAGGATTCAAGCTTTGACTCACATACCAAGTGACAAGCACATAATCTCTCTTTGTGAATCTAGAATGAGTGATTTTGATATTTGTAGCTGGAGAACTTAGAAGCTCAAATCCTGCTTACCTGAAAAGAAAATTAGGATCCTAAGAGATGAAGTTTGCTGAAAATGGTATTTACATGTGTAAGTTGCTTTTTATCTGTGAAGTGCTCTACCTGCATGATAATTTACTTGAAGTTAGGGATTAGAAAAGACATTCAAAGATGGTGACTTAGAAGTCTTGAGAACTAACAGTATGTAAACTACTTTAAATTATATATATTCTGAAGTTAAATTTCTTCAAAATTCATTCAGAATTACAAGTCACTACTGGAGCACAATTAATCTATTCCATCAGTACTAACTCCCATAAAACATATAATGAATTGTGAGTGCCTGGGTATTTAGTTAAAAACATTTTTCTTGATGTCATGCTAAGAAAGGCTGTAAGAAATGAAACAGAAGGCAAACACATATAGCTAGGAGTTCAACAGGCTCTAAAGGAGGATAAAATAAAATGTTGTGATTTCCTATGAAACATTACCACCACTTCACACTTATTCAACAGTTCAGAAATTCAGCCAGCAAGTGGGAGATGGGTGATCAAGGTTCAGTGGGCACTTCACATGATAAAGGAAAAGGTTAAGAAGTTATTCTCAGTGTTTTTGAAGACTGCTGTTTGTACCTTGCTTTTCCCTTTCAAAGATCAGCAGCTTCACAGCATCTGGAGTAATGCCATTATAGACTACACTCCTATGAAATAAATAAATGAAGTCATACGGGAATTTTTCACTGCATATGGTTTGCCAGAGGAAATTGTCTCAGTCAATGACCCACAGTTTATTTCAGAAAAATTTGACATGTTGTTAGGTCTAAATGCAGTGAAGTATGACAAAGTTTCTTCATTTCATGAAGCATCAAATGGAGCACTGGAACTCTTTTTTTTTCAAGCCATTAACCAGACCATCTAACTAGCAATATATTATCAGAAAACTGGAGTCTTTTGTTATTTTGGGTTTGGGGGTTTTGTTGTTGGTTGTTTTGGTTTTTGTTTTTGTTTTTTTGTACAAAACCTTCCTCTGTATTTTTCAACAAAGGAAACATTTAGTTATTAGTTTTGCAATACACTGAGAAGTCCTAAGGTTAATGCTGTTACCTTACCCTAATGCTTGGTGCTTGTTTCACCTGGATGAAAACTGTATATAGTGAGATGCCTTTCTGGCTAGAATCACGAAATATTGGCCTTCTGGTTGAAGCTCAGTGCATTGCCTGGAGGAGAAGATTTGTTTTGTTTTGTTTTGTTTTTTTCCTTTGTCCACTCATGCAGATAAAATTCTTAAAAGTTGAAATTCTGAGTAACTGAGCTGAGAGCAACAAGTATAATGAGCAAGTGTAGTAGACAAGCTGTTTCTTGCAATGCTCTGAAGAGTTTGTTTTCCTGTTTTTCATTTTGACCTGGGGAAGTTCATGACATTGCTGTTCAGAGTTATCAAAAAGACTGAAATAAATAAGAAATAATGATTCATATTTAGAGCAACAGGACTGTAGTGTCCTATAGGAATGAATTGCTCAACTCACAATCAGGGTGTCAATACTTGACTGATTTCTCTACCACTAATTTATTATGTGGCTCTTTCTATTAGAAATACAATAAATATTTTGGTCTTTTGTCTTATTCTCGGTACTGTCTAATCAAACTGAGTGGCAGCAAAGATTGGTTCTTACTCTTTGCCTGCATGGTGTACAGTACCATGGCATCACCAAAAGATCCTAATAATACATTAAATAACAGAGATTAGTATTGTCCAAACAGGAATGCAAGGCATGAGGAAGTTTAAATCAACCAACTTAGGGCTTTTTAAATTGTAAATTTGTTTGAGGAAAAGTCTTGAGTGAATCTAGTAGAGCTGAGAAACTAGTTAGACTTTTGGAAATGAGAAATTAGGCCTGCAATATGGATTATAATTAATGATATATAAGTATTTCAGAGGTACAACCTAAAATGTGAGGGTTTATTTTATTTTCAGACCTTTTAAATCTCATTCATTTATATTTTTTTTAATTTTACTTTACTTCTGATTGAATTTTTTTCTTGTATTTTGGAATTGCTTATGACTTACATGACTCGTCGGTAAAAGTCTGTTAATAAACATTGCAGGTGGAAGTTTCTTGTGTGATCTAGTTTATCATAGCTACACTGAAGTGAACTTATTTGAGATAGCTTATCCTAAGACCTACTACCTCCTCCTGCTGCGTTTCAAAGGTGATGTTTTCCTCTGTATGAAGGGGTAGATTTGCTGAGGGGGGGCGGTTTCCTAGAGGCCAGGGCCAGCCTCCTTGCCCTCTCTCCCTGATGTGGCACAGCTGTTCCACATCACATATTGCAGCTGCCCAGCTCTGCACAAACTCCTTTCTCCTCTGCCTTTGTTCCTCTTATTCGCATTGTGGCTGTATCTGTCAATAGACTGAAATCTCTGAAAAGCTCAGGGTATTTTTTATAGCATTTTGCCAAAGTATGGGGTTGAAAATCATCTCAGTCTAGCTGTACTCAGAGAGCAGACAGTTCGGTCAAAGAACCGTGTCTGCGTTCTTGGTGGAGAACCATCACTGTCAGGTTCAGTGCTGGTGGGGAGGGCACCAAGGACATGGGCTGAAATGACAGTGTCATGAACTTGCCAACTGATTCTTGCCAACTTGCTGGGGTTCTGGCCAAACCCTTCAGCATGATGGACAGGACAAGTACAGATGAAGCCTTTGCCCTATTGCAGCTACAGAATGGCTGATGCTGAATAGAAATGACTCCCACTATGGTGTATTACGTTATGTTTTATAAGCAGAATTGAGCTGTCTCCAAGTTACTTGTGGCCCTTGGAACAAGTGTTCACAATAAACATGCATATCAATGAATGTTGTTTTGGTTTTGAGGGGGTTTCCCCCCACTGCCTCCTATTCACCAAATATGGGAATTCTGTGTTTACTTCGATGCTGTTTGATTTGTGGATTGTTGTTGTTTGGGAGTTTGTCGATACTTGTTACCTCATTACTTATGGCAACTTCAGCTTTTGTGCATTTAGTTCTATGGGATTATCTCTTTTCATGGTACGTTATTTTTTTACAAATATTCCTCTCTGTATTTTGCATTTAGAAAAAATCTAGTTCACAGAGGCCATTTCAGGATACACTTGCTCAGGCCAAACAGTTCTAAATTTGGATCAACATTTCAAAAGAAGCCCTTTTATCCATTGTTGAAGTAGTCCAGGTAAATAAACTCAGATAAATACAACCCTGCTATAGAATAACATTTAAGAACTTATAAAGAAAAGTCATAACTTTATAGTACATCTTGAACTCCATTTAATTGAAGTAATTTATTGGCAAAGATTATGGTCAGTCATACTCCAGATGTTTATTTATAGGACAATCTAATTCAATACAATGCTGAGATTAAAGCTACCTCTCCCTTAACCTGGACATGTAATTTTTGTTAATATTAGAATAGTGTATGCATGAGCAGAGGGTGCCTGTATCCCATGCTGCATAATTCTTGTATTCAGAATCATTCTTCTCCTTACAAAAGATTTAATTATTAGGATTGTTCAGAATTCTCTATGGCTTGACTTTAGCAAATTATGTTGGATAGTTCTTGGATGTTATTTAGAAAAGGAAAGTTACAAGAAGTGGTTGAATAAATAAAAGATAGTAATTTTATATGTCCATGCTGTGGAAGAATCAGTGTATCCAGGTTTTTTCTATTTTTTTCAGGAATTGGTTCTAATGTTTTCTCATTACACTCCAACACTGAATAGTCAGAAGATAGTTTGGGTCAGAAACTGGGAGGTCTCCTGTCCAAGCCTGTGCTCAGAGCAGGGTGAGCTATGGGCTCAGACTGGTATTCCTGGGACTTTATTCAGACACATTTGGAAAATTTCCAAGGATGGATGCTGTAACAGTATATACAGAAATATTCACATGATTGGAACTTCAGTATGATAAATACATGCTCTGACTGCTACAGACAGAGCTACACCTTGGAGCGCCGCACTGGGAGGTCCTTGCCTGCTCCGAGGTGGGACTGCTGGAAGTGCTTCATCAGTCGTTATCTCCCAGGGTGCTGCAGGTGATGTGACCAGTGTGAACCACTGGCTACTCTCAGCTAATGCCTCAGGATGTGGTAGTACTGAAAGGGGAGGAACTAGACCTCATTATCCCCATTAAAGAACAGGTCACTTAGCGTGGGGTTAGGCTTTTAGGTCACGAGATACGTGCAATTTAGCAAAGCACCAAGTGGTTGAATTGATTTGGTTTGGTAGTTAAACTGCCAGGAGGAAGAGATTATTTTCTTATGTGCCTGATGAGGGCATATTATACTTGACAAGGAAATGTCAATACTATTATAAATAGCAAAATAATCCTTGTGCAGAAGATGTTTATAAAATATGTTTACATTCGTGCTAATAACACTGAAACCGAGGATAGTGATGAACACAAGCTCCATCTGTAACTGTAAAAGAGTAGCTATATAGATTGGCACTAGTTCAGCTGTCTTCAGAAATTTAAGTTCTTTCATTAAGGATGCCTGAAACAAACACAGTAGAAATATTTACAGTTTTATTTCAGAGCAAGAGAGCCTCACATTGAAGATACTTTTTGTTCCCACTGAAGCATGAGGAGCAGCAGAAGTTATTTAAACTTGCTCATTTCTAGAAATTAAATACCTGATTCTGTTGCAGGTATTTCAAGCTCTTATTAGAGTAAGTTCCAAAGCTAAACATTTCAGTACTGAGTTCTGCAAGTCTTTGTCTGTGTATCCTCTTTCTCTTACTGCTTAACTTGATAGAGAGCTGGGTCAAACATTTGTCTCATTTACAGTAATAGAGTTCACGACTGTTTTATAGCAAACTAGCAAACCCCTAGTACAGCAACCAGAAAGCAAGTTAAATAGCTAGAAATAATAGCAAATGGAAATGCCAGCTCTGTGCTGCATTGGAAAGATACAGAGCAATGGTGTAAGGTACTGACTGGATTATGAATAGCAGGCATTACAGTGCATTGTTACACTGGCCTTTGAAGTAGCCATGGATTTTTCAAGCTCTGTTTATTTTGCTTTTTTGCACGCAAGCTGAAGTTCACTTGATAGGTAAATAAAATTATGAACTATATTTTCTATGAGAGGAAGAAGGCAGGAATGTAATCACCAGTACCTGAAACACAGGCTCTGTGTTTCTCAGCAAATGTGTTACTGAGTAGAATGGCCAGAGATTAGCATTTTTAATGTCCTCTAACAGCATATGACAAATGTGTCATGAATAATTAGATATTACTAACTACTGAACAGTGCTTAATTCACTTACCTGCCGGTACATTTGCCCTTTCTATCTGACAGCTCAAGTTGAATAAATGCTGTCTCTGGCTCTGAACCACCAGCTGTACAGGGCACAAAGGTCAGTCTTTCACATCATAGACTGAAGGCTCTTTACACTGAATAGTAATGCAGCTCCTGAGTCTGGGCTATTTGAACAGACCTGCTGGTGGTAGAACTGGATTTTGCTCTCTGGTTACATGGTGTGTGAGCCCATGGTTCTAGTGCTGGTGAGGCATGAATTAATGTCAACCAACTAAGAAAGTAGTTTCTCAAGAGTATACATCCATATCTCTAACTACAGTGTGTGTGCTGTGATTAAAGGGAAAACTGGAAAAAACCTCTGAGGAAAAACATAGCTTGTGTGGATGATTTAGGCTGCATAAAGTCTCATTGTGTAATTGGAACTGTGCTGAATTCCATGAACAAAACCAGACATTGATAATAGGAGGAAAAGTAAAAGAAAAAGTGAAATGGCAGAGTCATCCATGTGAGGACCACGACAGAGACTTTGTGATGTCTTGTCATGTCTTCCACATCTGTGAGAAAGCAATTCATAATCATTCCAGAAGTCAGACCTAATTTCACGTGTAGTGAAGTTGGTGCTGTGTGAGAAAGGTGGCATGGCCTTGGTGAAGCTGTCTCTCTGCTAAGCTTTGGCTTTCTCAGCATGGGCTGTCTCAACTCTTTCATTGCTGCTTAGCAAAAATACTTCATGCAGGTGCTTAAGAGATGCATTTTCTTTCTGCTGCTGAGGGACCACCATGCAGCTGTTTCTCTTCAGAGGAACAGATCCCAAGTAAGGGAAACAATGTCTTTGATGAATTATGTTCTGATTCCTTGTTTTCTAATTGATACAAATGGACTTAGAAAATATTATATATAAATATTTATGTTATGCAGCACAACTCAGGTCCTACTGGTCTTGATCCATAAAAAAAAAAGTCCTGGATTTTTTTCCTTCATTTGCTGATTGACTGTCTCAGGAATATTTAAGAAATCTGAAGAAACACTTTTTTTTTAAATTGATTTTCTTAAGTCTGTGGGATTCCTCTACCCCCAGGATTAGATGGTACACATATTTTTGTTTTCTTGATCTTAACTGAAAAATTGGGAGATACTGTGTCTGTATTATGAATGCAGGAAGTACAGAGACCAACTTAAAAACTAATTCATATCTTGTTATATTAAAAAAGTCACTACAAAATTTTATCATTCATTATCTCACAGGGTACACAATTCATAAGTCTAATTTAGAATTTCTGATGTTAGTGTATGCATACGATGATTATATTAATTATAAAGCAGTTTAACCACTTCATTAATTGTAAACTGCAAACTGAAAACTAAGCAGAGTTAGAGAGGAGCAAACATAAGGACTTCCAGCATCATTCACGTGCCCGTTGGATTGGTGAGCTCTTCCCAAGTGGGATTATAGCCCTCTCTTGGTTGAGTCCTGTGCTTTTCAATGATAAATTATATTTTTACAGTTAAATATTATGTTATGTTATTTCTGTGAATTTTTAGAGGACTGATTCAAACTTTGGTTGCCCAGTATTTTCACCACTGTTGTTATCATGAATGTAACTTTTAACACATATTTTAGCTACACTTGACTCAAAAAACGTGAGGTCCATCCAGGGGCCAATACACTGAGCAGTTTGTGTGCATTCCCTGCTTCTGTTGGATACAGGACCAGATAGTCTTATCTGTGTGTGATGCTTTTCCCTAGATGCTTCCTACTGGCACTGCATGTGTAGGCTGTTACCAGGAGTGATTCAGGAGGAGCTTAAGATCTGTTGCCTGAGCTACTTCTGGAACTTAGAGATGGAAAGATCTCTTGTTTCTTTCCAAACAGCAGCAGCTCTTTTCTGCTCAGGTGTGTGTCTGCAGGTCAACTTGTTGTGTTGGTTTTCATATCTGTGAAGATTTTGTAGAGTTTCATTATCATTTGGGTTTCCAGAATCCTCTCTATCTCCTCCAAGGAGTTAATAACTTTAATCTTGTCTCTACTATGGAGACTGCTAGTAATGGTCGTCTTCCTTTTTTTTTTTTTGGCACTGTGAAAAGATGAAATGGCTTTCAGACAGTCTGTATATTCAGTCTCATAAATTATTTAAACATATTTGTGTGTTATTTTACCAGGGAAATGCTGGGCTCTTACCAAATATATCATTGTATTTCTTAAATTTTTCTGACATATATTGTTGTATCATTAAAACTTTTCAGCAGAGTTGAAGGAACTCATGCCTGTAGCTAAATGGAAAAGTAATATTGTCATTTCTTTGCATTCACAATAGATTTTCAATGCTATTCACCCCAAGGCTCTTGGTATTGAGTGAAATACACTCCTTAATCAGACATGAGATCTCATTGTAATTGTAAATCTGCAGTCAAAAAAGGCCTTAAGAGTCCTGGCAATGTGAATGTAATGTGTTCCAAGTTGAACAGTTATAGCTCAGTGTTCAGTTTAATGTGGAGTGGAGAGACTTGATCCATACTTGGGATATTCAGAAACTCAAACTTGGCAATTGGAATGGGAATATTAGTGTGGATTGTTTTTACAAGTCCTCAAAAGAACATTTTCTTTGCTTATGTACATTATACACTATTTAAGTGGTTGTCTTCTAAATATCTTGGATAAAATATGAATTTTAGGCTTCCAAAATTAAAATTGCAAAGGACTGAGAAGTTTGGCAAGTGAAGTGATGAAGTCTCTAAAGTTCCCCATCACAGGAAAGGTCTGTGGAAATGTGAGGAGTGTTTTGAGTTGGGATGAGTTTTGATGAATGATGGCTGGCTGATGACTAAGAAAACATTTGTCATCTTCTGTGTTTGGGCACAGCACAAAGTGGTCTTTTGCCACTCTCCACTGCTGCATGTATGGAATTATTTTTTAAAAAAATCAGGTAAAGATTTGTTATTAATAGTTGCTTTGTGCTAGTAGGAATGTTAAAGTTATCAATAACTTGTTATCTGAGAACAGCCTAGATCAAATCTACCTCCTCAGAGCATGGGAACTCAAAGGCAGCTGCAGGACAGACACTTGGCTAATTTATATTTTGAAGTAAGGATTGGCCATTGCACTGACATAAATTCGGATCATGGAATTTCTCCTGTGTTCTAATTCTTTGGCCCCATTTTATTCAGCATAGTTGTGCTAAGGCAGCATGAGCCATTTGCAAAGAAAGAATTAGAGACAACGCTTTCGTTGCACATCTAATCTCTTTTTCACACAAGGAAAATATCTGTATCCTGCTGAAATCTGAGCCTGGATGAAGCAAGGAGGTTTCATCAGTCCTCAGGTTTCTATGCCTGTTTAAAACATTAGTAGAAAATATCTTAAAATCCCAGACACCCAGATGTTCAACAAATTCATGTTCCTTATCCATTCCCATTAATTATAAGGAACACCGAGGTTATGACTAGATAGGAATTGAGGTGTTGGTAACTATACACAATTTCACCAATGCCTTAAATACAGGCATGTATTACCTGTGAAAAGTAAGAAAATAGTTGTTCCTTCATCTCAGCCTTTAGTTTTAGAGTGAACAGCCTCCAGTTGAATAGAAGGACTGGTATTACTTGAGAAAGAAGGAAGAGAACAGGAATAGGAAAATATAAGCAAATGGAAATTGCCCCTGATGGGGGGAAGCACTTAGTCAAAGTTAGGGAAAAATAAGAGGCAAATGAGAAGAAATAATTCCCCAAATCTTGGCTTAATGATGCTTTCTGGACCAAAGGATATTACAGAAATACATCTCCAGTGATTAAAAAGACTCTACTAAGATAAGGAGCATTCAGGAGCACAGTTGGTGCTGCTGAATATTGCTGACTAAATCTTTTCTCCCAAGAATAAGAGCAGTAGGCAATGACGGTTTCCAAGAACATGAAAAACAACCTTTTGTTTAATTAAATGGAGTAAGTTCCTCAGTGAAGCTTTCTTGTTTGAGCTGAGCTTTCTTGTACAGGAACTGCCCATTCAAGTACCCACTGTTGTCATTCCTAACTGTGAATGGTGATGATCTACACAATCTTCACCTCCCGGTGATCAGATAATCACAGAAGGGTGCAAGTTTGTAAACAGGTGGTTTCTTACTTGATATTTCTAATTTTTGTGGGTTAATTTTTTTTCTTTAGCCTTAATTCTTCTTTTGGGGATGTATTTCAGATTTCCAAATGATGACAAAAAGGTGGCATTCCTGTAATGACAACTTATAGGAGCAGTATAATTTTTAAATGCTTTATACAGGAACGTTAAGTGGCAGCATGTGGTCTAAAATAATTGCAATTAATTATCTGTATTTCTTCTAAAGAAATTCTACCATGCTTTTCCAGATGCACCTGCAGGAGGTAAGGATGCATTCATGAGGTTGCATTACATTGTTGTAGAACACTATCACAAATGCAGCAGAGAATGAACCAGCCCTGAGTATTGGGGGGGGATTCCCAGGGAAGTACTGATGTGCTGCTTACTGACCTGTTTCCTGCAGCCTCTCTCTTCTCTGTAGCCCTGAAGCATTTACTGTGGGTTATTGTGAGTTTACTACTTGCTTCTCTGAAGAGGTTATGGACAAATTCTAGCTTGACACTCTTGTCTCCCGTTTCCCTTTTTACTCTTTGAAAGATCAATGGCACCATTATGCTGTTCATGCTTTTCTTCTGTACTCTACTTGCTCTGTAATATCTGTATTTACAAGAATCCAACAAAACCACTAATTGCACGTAGGTCCTCTGTCCCTTTTTATGCATTTTATGTTGATTGACGCCAGCTGAAGTTTTGGACTGATATTTCAAATGTACAAAATAGATGTATCAAGATAATGGAGCAGGTTGTAGCTGGTCTGTGAATATGTGTATATATCACAGCAAATATGCCTCAAAGAAACTTTTAAATCTCTCTTGCTGAGAACCAACAACAGCGAAAGCCAAAAGCCCTTAAATTCAAAAAGTGCTAATCTCTCACTGATCTTGAGGCACAGTGGGACACACTTTCATTGAGTGATCTGAATACTAGTAAAATAGTTGGGAAAAGGAAAGCTTCCTTATTTTACAGTAAGCCACATGGCAAACACTGCCCTAAAACTCAGATTAAAGGCAAAGAATAGTCTGTGGAGTAAAAATAAGTTTTAATTTTGTAGCAACACCTTTGCTCCACAGAATCCCAGTCATATGTGCTATCTTTGGAGCCTACAGGGATGTGTCCTGTGGCATCTCTGGCACAAGCCCAGCGTGGCTGCCAAAGACTGAACCCTAACTAAAATAAGTTGCAGCATACTTAAGTTGATATGAAGCACTTAACAAGAGAAGTCCAAACCTCATCTTTGTAGTAATAATAGAGCAGTTCTGTTATTCATGAGCTTTAATTTCACATTGTTATTGTGCTTTTGGGCTATTACTATTGTAGGACAAATTAATCCAGTTAACAATCCACATATCAACATACATAAGAAATAGACTGTATCTAAGCACATTAGAACTAGACTTTAAGGTTAAAATTTGGCTGTATTGAATGCGTTTCAATATATATATATGGTGTGTTTTTATCCCATAGCACATTGTGGTGTGTTATTTCATGCAGACATAAAAACAGACTGTGCATGCACTGTAGCATTAGAGTCTGAGGAATTACCTGTACATTTGACAGCTTTTCAAAACTTAAGACAGTATAATTCAAATATTAATTGGCTTCCAATGAAGCAGTTGTTTTGAAATCTTCCTTCTTAATATATCTGTAGCACAGCTCTCAGAGGCTTAAGGAAAAGTACTTGGCCTTTTCCTTATCCCCAGAATCTTCATGCATAGATGTAGGTCTGCACCAATTGTCTCATCTCCAGACTAATTATCTCATTTGCATATTTCCTGCTTTCTGCTTAGAATTCTCCAGGGAATGGCCAGGATTTAAATTGTGTGCTGTCAGACACAACTGGTTAAGCGAGGGAGGCACACACATGTGTGTGCATTCTATTTTATTAATATTACTATGAAAGGCATGGTACATTTAGTATTAACAAAATAACATTATGTACTGCTACATATAAAATATTATGTTAGAGATGAAGCTCCTATAATTTAAAAAATGGTAAAATTAAAGATTTTGTATAATCTACTGTGGTCACCTCTTCCACCCTCTGCTATCACTACTCCTACACTTTGAATCTCTTGAATGAATGATCTCTTCATTTTTTATTTAAGGGAATAGAAAGACTCTCATAGTAGTTACATTCTGTAGATATCATGCCATAGAAGTAAACAGTTGCTCCCAGTAGAATGGCACGTAACCTATGAAATAGTGACCTAGTAGACAAGTGCAAATGCGGGAAGTGCTCAGCTGTAGGTCAGTCACACCGAATTAAAGATAGAGTGAGCTCTCATTCCTTTTGTGGCCTGATGTTTAATACGATTCTATAGTTGTAGTTTGCCTCAATATATAAAGTTCAGGGTAAATTTGGGACCCTTAACACCACCTAGATGCTTAGTAAAGTCTCCTCTTAAATAATAGTGACCACTTGACGTTGCCAGGTAAGCCAGCACATTGCTGTTGTATTCTCTTAAGCCTCTTAGGACCATGGGTGCAGCTCGGCTGCTTTCCCTCAGGTACAGCAGGGAACCATGGACTCCTAAATGTATGGAAGGCAGAAACCTTAGTAGTCTGCTCAGTGGAGCCTGTGTGACTCTTACACATTCTGCTCCCCAGGTTTCTATTGAGAGGGTTATTTTACATGCAGAGGGCAGAAATGTCATGGTTCACTGACTAATGGCTCCCAGCCCACTTCCCTCTATAGCAAGATTAATTTGCTATAGAATGAACCAAATAAGCACCCTTGACAGGTAGGATGTGTGTCCTTTCAGTAGCTGAAATGAACAGTTATCCCAGTTAGTGTTGACCTTTCAGTTCTACTGAGAGGCAGCTTAGTATTGTTCCTTCATTTGAGGATGGGTGTTGCTTTTCTTCCTCTGCTGAGATCTACTCTGGGTTAGCAGAATGTGGCCTGCAAGGAAGTGTAGACCTCCACAGAGATGGTAGCCAATCCTTTGTGGTCCTTTTCTCCTCTGAAATGTACCATCACTTATTTTATATTTGGTCTTTCTTTATGAGCCATAAAAAGCACTTTGATTCTAAATGAGCAGAGAAATTTCTGAAGACCACCTGTCTACAGATATCATGTGTGGATTACTGTTCCTAAAAGGAAAACCTCATCTGAACAGCTTCTAATAGGGAAATCTCAGATTAAAATAAAAGGTTGAGATGTGTATGTACAACTACGAAATCAGTAGCAATCCCTGAAACTGCTGCATTTAAGAGGCATATATTGTAATGCATGTTTGTCTGCAGCTCTGGAATTTGTCTGCAGCTCTAGAAAAAGAATTCTGCTCAAAACAGCATCAGTCTGCCTGAATAATTGAAGTCATGAAGAAAAAAACAAACCCAAAAAAACCAAACCCAAAACAATCAAACACCTTCCCTAGCCCCTCAAACAAAACAGGCAAACATCTTGCACCACGTAGCTCATCAGAATGTTGTGGACTATTTTCCTGTACTCTTGTTACCAATGTCTAATGCCTTATACTGCCCATGATACCAAAGAGGACATTCAACTGCTCTTTAGATTCAAGATGTGTGCAACTGAGGTATTTTGTAGTGCTCATTTTTGGTACCTTCACATACAGTGACTTTTTCACCAAACCAAACAAATTACAACCAAAAAACCCCACCCCATCAGCAAAAAATCCCAGTGTAGAATCAAAACCATTAAATATTTCACAGCTATAAATTTGGACTCAGCAAGTTAGTAAAATTGCAAAATTATGTGTAATAGCTCAGCTATTGAAATCAGCATGTCATTCCCTTCCACATAAAGAAGAGCTTATGCTGTGCTCATCCCCAGCCAGCTGAAACTATAAATATGTTAAGCACAAAACCAGCTAATTATAATCTCGGGTGTTTTTTCTTCTGACATATATAGGGCTTTAAGAGCTACAATATGCTTGACTTCTGGTGTTCACTCTGTTTCAGCAATTCTCCCCAGCAGCCCAGTTTCCTCCAGCTCCATTTTAACCTTGCAGTTGCCTCATTCAGACTCCTTATGTGCTCTGGAATTTCTGTCAGGAAAGAAACAAGAGTTGCCAGGGCCTAATGGCTTTGACTTTAAATGTCCTGTTTAATTACAGTTTCCCAGATATTTACACTCTTCCATATGTATGTTTGGCAGTTCAAAGAAAAAGGAATTCCTCTAGTAGTAGCACTGAAAGGGTATCTATTTTTACACCTAATTTTGCTGATTCCAGTATTTGAACCTGTGAAAGGCTCTCTGACCTGCTAAATTCCCATCTCTGTGGTTTAGTTGTTACTTTTCAGTTATAAAAGTAATTCTGCTTTCCATAGAGCATTTTATCCTTGAGGAGGGAAGTATGTGCCTAACAGATAAAGTGTTTTAGATATCATTATTTTAAAATCTTAAATGCAAATATAAATATTTTTACAATATTTGGAATTTGTTTGGACACTTTGTGAAATGTACCGAGGTTTCCCTCTGTAGTCTTAGGCATACTGGAAATCTTGTTCCTGAAACTGAAGGTTTCTAAACAGCCAAGTGATTCCTTTTCTTCTTTTTTCTTCTTTTTTTCCTCAATCAGGGGGTCAAACTCCCAGACCCTTAATCAATTAATTTATTATGTGAGGTACAGTGCCACTTAAATAAGTAAAAACTAATTCTAGATAAGGCTGTAAAATTTGGCCTGGTGCTGTCTCTCCTTCTCCCAAAGCAGTCAAACATTTAATTCAGATTGTTTTTGAAAAGGCAATTTCAAAATTACATGCCACTAGTTTAGCTCTGTCTTCTTACAAGGCAATAGAAAATCTTGTATTGATTTTAATGGGAATAATGAGGTCAGTTCTGAAATCCTGAGAGCCAAGAGTGAGCAGCATCTGCAGTGCCCCTTCCAAAATAAGAACCAAAATGCATTTCCAAGTCTTCCAAAGGTGATTCCTGAGGCTGGATCCAGTGAGCTCTTGTTAAAGTTCAGCAGTTCCCAACTTTGTAATTGGTGCAAACTTGGAGTTCCCTGAAGTGAATGTAGAGTTTAGAGGAGTTCCTGAGCTGCTGCGCTCTGCTAGTTTGGAAGCAAATTATAATCATTCTTATTTTAAAAGTCCATATTCTTATCGTTCCGAGCAATTGAGTAAAATTACATTGCTTGTTAGAAAAGCCGTCTAAAAGAGGTGCTGGATATCATGGTAATAATCAGCTTAATAAAAATGCTTAGACTGAATGTGATCTCACAAAAGCAAAATGTAGCATTGGGCTAATTTGTAAAACCACCTCGTTAACTGAAGTTATTTGTAGCTTGTCAAATATTAAGTTGCTCAAATTGATTCTTTGTAATTGAATTTTGAAGAAATTAACAGTCTGTTGTAGTAATGAATTTAGTAGATTGTATATTTAGTGTATTTTCTCAAAATTAAAATTAAGTAAATAGATGGCTAAGTCTTTCCAAAAATTTTCCTTTTTTTAATGTCTAAAAAAATCATAAAGTTAACTCTCTTACTGCATCACTGCCAAAATTAATTCAAAGCCTAAGTGAGCTTGAAAAAAGCAGAACTCATTTTAAGCAAATTTTGTAGGATGGTATGTATTGTCAAATTAATTCTGAAAATTAAATTACATTGATAATGGTTTTCTGCTATTTGTTCAGTTTAAATTGTATTTATTTTTCCAGTCTTAAATGAATCCACGTTTGTTTTTTTCCTGACATGCAGGACTTTTACAGTAGAAAGAAACCCCAGTTTTATCACTGTCCTCCAAGAAAATCTTCAGTAGATTTCATTATAACTGTATATAAAATGCTGGCTGATCATGGGCCCAAACACAATAAAGATTTGCCCTTGTAGTGCAGAGGTGACTTTGAAAAAGCACCAAACGTTCTAATACCTGTTCATGTCCTAACTTGCTATTCGTTCATAAATGCAAGTGTGCCAATGAGCTCTGGTCCTCAGCCATGCATCAAACGTTGCTTCTAGGTGTATAGAAGTATCCGCCCCTGTATAGAAGCATCCCCCTCCTCTCTGTGATGCTTAAGCAAACTGTGTCTGTGAGATCCACAGCTTTTTAAGATGTCCCCAGGGTTCCTGTAATGAGTTTACCTCCCTTGTTGCATCTCCTGCAGAGCCAAAGCATGGCAAAGAATTTTCAGAGAACTGCTTTAAAAAGCACCTCTCAGTGTCTGGATTAAGGAGCTTTACTCGGGATATGAAGTTGTATTGCAGCACAACATCTTTTAAATAAAAGTAAACTGAAAATAAAAGGATAGGGATTGAGGACTTGGATTTTTTTTTCCAGTATGACATGTAACTACCCTATATAAGATGCCATGTTATCAGTAGCACAGTCTCTTACTATTGATGGGTTTCGTTAGCTTTAATAATAATAATATTATCAGATATAATGCCTGTTATTACATGATTTATTGCATAAATAGGGGGCTTTAGTTCTAAAATCTAACCTTGTTCAAGTGCAACTATATATAGACTAATATCAATACTACTAGACAGAGAGAAAAACTCCCATCATCTCTGAATGAATAATTCATGTGAAATAAGAAGAGACGAAAGGTAATTGAAATTGATGTTTATTTGTCTGGGTGATGAAGTGGAACAAGATCCTCTTCAGTGCTATCATTGAGAGGAACCCAAGGCTTTGTGGTTAACCAATGGCCCAGCGCACACCCCAGGCTGGCTCAGCTCCTGCACGGAGTGTCTGAGGGCAGAGCAGGTGCCATGAGGACACTGCTCTGCCCTCATCGTGTCATAGCTGACTTTTGTGCTCTGGGAGTCTGAAAATGCCCCTTTAGTTTGTATCTCTGGAAGTTTAAATCCCACTAGGAGGATCAATAGTACTGTTTTTGCAACAGTCAGTTCAAATCTTTGTTTTACTGTTGAACAACGTGGTTCAGGGTTCAGTTTTGGAGAATTTTTGTGCGTGGTTGATACTGTATCCGATAGATACAATTTGCATGATCACCCAATTGCAGCATCATCAAGTAGTTCTATGCAATGCTTTCAGGCTCTGTAAGCATTTGATTAAAGTTGTAGCCCCATATTTCATAGCAATACCTTTTTCTAATTGTGCCCTTGCCTAAGTGCCCATGAAAGATGGGAATATCTGTGACTGTTCTTGCAACTAAATGAAATATTCATGAATAATACCTATGAGCAGTAGAGGGGTGATAATGTAAACTGCTGTTTGTTTCGTAACCTGCAGTACACAAGCAAAACCATTTTTGTTCTTGTGTGCTACACAAGTCAAATTATGGGGCTTTTCTGCATTGTAAGACAAAATCGGGAGTTGTGTGGTGCTTATTCTCCAGTGGTGAGTGCAAATGCCTCTTGTGAGAGGCAGCGAGAAGAGCGGGCAGGGGCTTGGGGTCCCCAGACAATATTAAAAAAGCAAACAGGAAAGCTTTGCTAAAAAAAGTCTTTCACTGCTGCTTTGAACCTGTTTGTAAAAACTTTGCTGTCACCTCACTGAAATTTGAATAATTTAGAAATAGAATATTTTGCAGTTTAGTATTTCATGTGGAATTTCCTCTGTACTTTAGTGTGAAGTGCAGAGTCAAAGAAATAGTGGGAAGTGTACATCTAGATTTAAAATCTTCAAAGCAATAATATTTCAGAAACTATCAAAATAATTTTAGGTCAGTTGAAAACTTGCCTATCCATCAGTAAATAGCATTACTCAACTTTATATCAATGGGTTTTTTTCTGTAGGTCTACTGTTCCCTTCTGAATTCACTGATAATTTATGTCTGATAGTAGGACAATGGGAGTTACAAATGAACTGAACAATGACATTCTTAAGGGGAGGAACAAACTATTTTATAGCTTCATTTATTTGAAAGGAAAATTCTGGAACAGAAAGCGTCACACTGTAAATTAAAAAAAAACTATTATCAGGGTAGGAACTGATACTAAATGAAGTAATTTGGTTTGTCTTTTTCTGTGGAGAAAGTAATCTGAAATGTATGATTTGAAGACATTAAGCACTTCCATTTACATTACAGAATGACCCATCCTCAATTCAGAAGAACCCAAATGCATTTACTTATTGCAAATTTAATATAACAGAAATAGTGTTTAAAGGTAGTATGTGCTAATGTATGGTCTGTAAGATTTATGAAAATTGAAGTAAATGGCTTCTGATTAGACAAGAGCTCTCTTTCATAAAATGCCTTTTATGCTTATTTTTACCATGATAATTCAGCAAAAGGGGTGGTCCCGTGGTGTAATGGAGAGCACTCCGGTCTCTGAATCCCAAGGACCTGAGTTCGAGTCTCAGTGGGGACCGTCCCCCGGCAGTTCAATGCCTCCCTGCCATCCCATCCTGTCAGATCTCGGATGCTCAGCAGGGTCAGCCCCGGTCAGTACCGGGTGCTGTGACAGTCCCGAGGACTTCACTGTCACTGTCCAAGCTCGCTCGGCCGTGGCAAAATGAACCTTAGGACTTAAAGGGTGGGGCCAGTTCTGCACACGCTGTGCCTCACCTGAAAAATCCACTGTGCCGGCTGGAAGGGCACACCCGCGTGGGGAGAGCCCTGCCCAAATCTTCGTTCGCGAAGATTGGCCATTATTATAATTCAGCTGGTGTGTCAGGGCTCTGCAGTTGGTTTGAAGGAAGAAATGTACAGATGGAGTTAGAGTCCTGAGTTTCCCCTGAATGATACTCAAGTTTGACAGTGCCCTTCTGTTATCAAACAGTGTACAACAAAGTTTAAGAAAACCTCCTGAAGTTATTGACTACTAATGACCCTCATTCGCGAGCTCTCCTGTTAAATTCTCCCGAAAAACCTCAAAACCCCCAAACAAACAAACAAACAAACAAACTTACTTACTTTGGTTATAGTTAGTTACAGGTACACAATTAAGAAAAAACCTCAATATTCATCATATAAACACCACATATTTATCAGCATTATTGCTAAATAGTTGCAGATAGTTAAAACTATCAAGTTTTACTCAATGGTATTTGATCACTGAGCTGAATTCAGTGAAGTCAGTGTGATGTTTTCTGCCCTTCAAGAATTTACGTGATTGTATATTTTTCATTTTTTTAAAAAGCTTGCCCTGAATACAGTTCCATAAAATGTTGAATCCTGATGAATGGATGTTCAGAAGAAGTCAGACTTTTTCAAAGTCATTTTGCAGTCTTTTTGATATTACTTATTTCTGGCTTGGGAACAGAATTTTAAAGGGCAAGTGAAAGGTAACTCTTGATGTCTTCAGCTGGTTCTGAACCTTGAGGATGGTGTTTTACCTGCCAAAAATAAGGCACCTGCACAAGAGAGAACCAGAATTGTTGTAGGTTCACCAGTTTTACTCCCTGCAAATTGAGGTCTTGAGGTGGAAAATCCCACATCTAACAAGTACCTCCTACTACATTAGTAATTCCTGTAATCATTTGTATGTGTGAATATGCCCTGCAATCATTTTTGTGATCATATTTCCTGTAAAAGATAAGTTATTCTCAACATTATTGTAAAGATATCCAGCACTTTGGAACAGGGGGAATAGATTAATTGCTTGCATGCTAAACAAGAATTTTAAGATACTTTAGACAAGTGTGAATAATAAAATATAAAGTAGAACTATTCATTCATACGTGCTTTGAAAACTTAATTGTGAAGTCTACAAGATATGACTTCTGTATTTTATCCCTTGCTTTGCTGTTGAATTAATACATAGTGCCAATAGCTGTAAAGTCTAATTTAGCAAAATGCCTTAAAGCATTTCTACATTTAATGGCACACTAAAGCATAGTGCTATGCTGAAATGAAATCCAAAACTTTTATGTCTGCTATACAGGATTTGCCTTTTCATATTTGGTAAGAAAGGTGCCTTGAAAGCACATAGTCCAAAATTAAGGAAGAAACTGGGGTTTTGCCTTTCTAAAACTTAACCCAAATTCCCTAACAAAGTGGATGTCAATCACTACTCAGCAATAAAGTCTTTTTCTAATGGTAATTGCACAACATGAAAACAGTGGGAAAACCTTGAAATCTAGACAAAAATAATTAGAAAATATTTGTTTAACTTCTACACTTCTCTCTGGTAACTTCCTCACTTAACCTGGGGGTCACTTAATGTGGTATAGCCAAGAAGTGCATAAATAATCCAATATAGAAGTTGCAATAAGGCACGTGGAAACTCTGTGGAGTTTCAGTGCAACAGGCTAAAAGCATGAGATCATTCCTGCTTCCTAGCTGAGGGTCAGTGGCTTATCCTAGGAGCAGTGATCAGGTAAATGTCTGCTGGCTGCCAATGATTTATATGGCCCACTGGTTATTTGTCAAAATGAGGTAATTTTCTGTCTGGGGAAAAGTTCTCTCCAAAGTACACTGTTCTTGGCTGTAGTGAGATAGGTAAATCAAAGAGGAAAATGTTCCTCCATTTCAAAATACTTAAATAGAAAGAGTTTGTAGGACAGTCATCTGGTTCAGACAGGACTCAAGAGAAAAAGAAATTGTGGGGAGCACTTAAATATCTTCCTTGTGAAGATATTTATTTCTGTCATCCAGCATAGGGAGCAGATTGCTTTTTCAAGCTCAAACTCCTTCTTTATTGGCTATTGGTAACTCAGGAACAGAAACAGTTGAAATGTAATGCACCCTACAAATTAAATAATGAATCCTTTTCTTGTAGTTCAATGCTTTTGTGTTCTGAGATTTTAACTTTGGTGCCCAGTGGTAAACAGTTTGTCAAGACAGCCTGAGTAACAGACAACATACAGCATGACAGACAGAACTGCTCTGTTAAGAGATTTTCTCAAGTGTACTGTTCAGTGTAACCCTTTCCATTCTCCTCACCATTGAAAGCATCACAGATCTCCATAATATCTCCAAAATCTTCAGTTACATGAAATATTTCAGGCCTAGAAAATGACAATACCCATTTAAGGTAAAGAGGAGAGAAACTAAATTTTAATTATTTTATGGAGCCTCCACTATGACAGCAAGTTGTTTGCATAAGAAATGTAGGAAGTCAAGTCATGGTACATAGGGCAACAAATGGATGCTGCAGCTAAGCTTGTTTGATCTGGGGAAGGTTCCTTAGAAATTCAGACCTAGTAATTGTGTGCCCTTTTGCATCCAGGCCAACTCCAGCCAGGAGGTGAGAGAACGTGATGTGCAGCCTTAGCAGTTCCTGTTTAGTCACTCAGAGCTTCTCATAGAAACACATAATTACATAGCTTAACTTTCCATGGTTGCAAAGAAAAGCTTGGTAAATGATCTTAGGCCTAAATATGAATGAAAAAGAAATCTTAGCAGTGGCATTTAAAAACCAATCTCATTATAAATGTATTTGCAGTTTTGGAAATCTTGATAGAGACTGACTTGTCACTTTTGACTCTCACATGTTACAAACCTCTAACTACACCCGCATGCCTTTCCTTGCTGTGAATGCTTAGCACAGCTCACCAATATCACAGTGGAACACTTATTTTACAGCTCAGTGCAGTATGTCTAACAAGAAAGAAAAACAGTCTTAATATCACAGGAATTTATTCAAGACTTCTTTTACAAGGAACTAAGTCTTTCACTAAAGGATCCAGCTGTCTGGTCACTTACGCTTAAGCCTAATTGAGATGTTAACTAAGCAGCCAAGTATCCTGGACAGGCTAAATATAAAGTCAATGAGGTCTTTTACTTGTAACTGTTTTCCTGTAACTGTGTTTGTAATAGACCCCAAGATTTGTTACTGAAAATGTAGCTTGAATCAGACAGTAATAAGCATGGTTTTCAAAATAAACTGGTTTTATCATCAGACTATATGGTCTGTATAGGCCAATTTATTAAAACTGAAATAAAATAACTCATCTATTTGTCCAGGGAGTGTTAACTACCCCACTATCCAGTTACTTCTTTGCTATCATAGTGTGCCCTCAATTATTGCTTGTTTTAAAGAAGGACTTTATAAGGTGAATTTAAAAAAATCCTAATGATAAATTCCAGCATAATTTTTATTGTGTTCTTCTAACAGTGTGTCCCCATTTACTATTTTTGCAATATAGAAAATCTGTCAATAAGTGCAAAACCAGTAGCAGAGTTAAGTGTGAAGAGTTACATGCAAACAGATTTCAAATTGCATTCTATTTGACAGATGGATGTAGCAAAAGATCTGGGTCTATATTTCTTTTTCTACTTGCTGATGTACCCATTCAACTGGAATCAAAACAATGTTGCAGTTCATGCTGCATTAGCAGTTGCAGTTTAGTTCTTGGATTGCATATTTTACTTTCTTTCACCCTTTTATAAAATGATTGTGTTTAAATTACTTGAAAAAAGAATACAAAGAACTTTGTAAATTAAGCAGAACAAATCAGAAAAACTACCAATACCAGGTAATCACAAAGATGTTTTGATGTGAAATTTTGTTATTTGAAATGCTGCTTGATCAGCTGCCTTTATGCATGAACTTGGAGCTTTTAGAAATGAAATTATTTTAAATTAGTAAGGATATTTCATTAACTGGATTGGCAGACATGAAAATAAGGCATCGTGTTTTTTCTCAACCGCCACCCATTTTGCAGCTATTCAGAGTCCTAATGCTGATAGAATGTACTAAACCCCTGTTACCTTCATTTTATTATCTTGTAGAATTGGAACATCCAGTCATAATCATTTTTCATTCAAATTGATCACAGCTTTAAAATTTGTGCTATGAAAGTAATCACATCATAAGAAAGAAAGACAAAAATTTAGGTCATTTGAATAAAAGGGAAATTATCCTACAGCTAGAACACATTCCTATCTCTTCTTGCATACCATCTTTCAGGCAAAGTTGCACATACAGCATTTTTATATTCACTTAATGTTTTAAGTTTTAATGAATTATGAGTGATATTTTTGCTGCTATTGCCTTACACAGCATTTTGAAAAATGTTTCTAATTACAGTGACCTGTGACACTTCTCATTAGTTTGTCACTCTGAGTACTCTCTTGAAATTAGAAACGTGACAGGGTTCAAATAAATATTAGTAATTCATAATAGAACGTATTTGTTGTCATAATGACATAAAATGGTATTTTCTAAGTGAATGATTTATGTCTGATAAAAGCAGAGGCAGATAGCTCCCCTGCAAATCAAATCTCAAAGATTATGACATTGCAAAGCAGGGCTCTAATAATAGAAACACTTAGGGAGGATGAGACTGTGCCTGCAGCAGCCCCCAGGAGGGATGCAGAGAGAAAGAGTGATGCCCAAAGGAACTCCATCCTCATTCTGGGCGGTGCTTTCTGTTTGGAGCTGGCACAAAGCACAGCCCCAGGTAAATCGGGGTGACCTCCCTGCAGCCTGGGCCCCCAGGAAAATGGGATGGCAACGTAAAGCCAAACATTGAAGTGCAGAGCAATTTATACCTATTAAGACTCAACAAGAGTAGCAGTTTTACTCTGAGAGGTGTAAAGGCTTTACTTTTTCCTAGCTAATTTTGCAACATAGAGGATAAATATAATTATAAGCCGTTTTGTTGCAGTGTCCCACTGGAGCAGCCTGGGTTATGGGCACTACATTTCTGCAGGCTTGATGGCACTTGTTGCTGCTGCTCTGTATCAAAGGTGCTAACTTTTCACAGGTTTCTGCTGCAATAAGTTGTATTAACCCTTTAACTTCCAGAGTAGCTCATATTTCTTCCAGTAATCACTTGAAAACATCTCATCTGTACCTGTCTTTCCTTTCCACAAAATACAACCCCCTTTCTGTAAAAGCTCTGCCCAGAGGAGGAATATTTCCCTCATAAGGGTATCATTTTGCTGTGGTCAAAAAAAAAAGAGATTTTTTTCAGTCAGGTTGTGAGTCCAAACTATTTTTCACTTTTCTTGTTTTATATAGACCACCTTTTCATCATTAAACAGATTGATGACATTCAGAAATGGAGAGGTAAGAATTTGTCCTGTTGATGGGTAATATTCACCCAGTAGTTTAAACTAATAGGATATTTATCTGTTCATATTCTTTTTCAAATTCTTACTATAGGAATATTTTATTCCCACAGACCTTAGAAGGGCCTTAGGGTTATTACATTTTTCCAAAGCAGAAGTCTAATGGTATTATTCCATCCCTCAGTGCTGCCAAAGTATACAAATTAAAAACCTTCCTGCTTGTCTTCCCTGACAGCTCAAGATGATAAGAATCAGACTGAGAAATAAGGCCTACTCTTGTCAGTATTTGAAGCAAGACTGCCATCAGATTTGATTTTTTTGTCACTTTATACTGTCCCATTTCCCACATCAAAATGCCAGGAATATGAAGTGCATCCTATTTATGTAGAACTGCATAATGCCACGTTGCTTTGCATAACATACTTTTACTTCAAACTGTGTAAAAAATGGGCTACATTTGATATGGCAGTGCAGTGCATCTGTTGCACTGAAGAGCCACAGGCTTCTGTCTGCTGACTCTGTGCTGTCTCCAGAACGGGGGAAATCCTTGCAATGTGGGAACATGCTGAGTTCTCATCCTGAATGTATTTTCGCTATATAAATCATGTGCGATTTGGCTTTTGCGAGCTTAGCAATTTATAGAATAATAGCCTTTTATTTTTCAGTCTTCCACTTCAAGGAATGAAATTACAAAAAAATCAAATGCATACAATTCTTTGCTTCCATATCTTCCTTCATCTCAAATCCCAAAAGCCTTTTTCCATTGCTTCTAGAACAAGAATAAAATAGATCTATTTTACTTAATCCCTCATATATCTAAAGTGGCCATGAGTAATGCACCTGAAAAAATATGAATGTGCTATTCACATTAGAACAGAAGCTTACAAAGACATAAGGGGTCTCTGGCTTAACTTCCTGCTAAGGTTGGCTTTTAGACCAGGACTATATAGTTGCAGGTGAAAATAACATTCTGTTCTGAGAAATTTTTCACTTGTGCCGCAATGATGATTGCTTTTTACAGGTCCAACCTGAGGACCTGTAAACTGGGAAATGGGAACAGATCTCTTCAAAAACTAGAAAAGTTTTTGCAGATTGTTCTTGCAGATAATAAATGATAACCTTCCTTTTATTGTCCTACTTTTCCTGCACTTCAGATAAGGATTGCAGAAATCACCCCTGGCAAACTTAAGCCAGTCATTGCTACACAGACCTGAAGCCCAAGCAAATCACATTTTGTTAGGAGCCTTTTAGAAATAAAATTATCTTCTGAGAAGAGCATCTCAGCTAGAAATGTAATTAAGAATCAGACCCCTGATATGCAGCCAGTGTCATGGATTTTCCACTAAACTGATGATAAATAAGCTTTTCCTAGCAGGAGACACTTTTATTATTGAGCTTCATAGAAATAAAATATTTCCTAATAAATAAAAGATTTAACATAAGAGAAAAACAGCGAAATTCATTCTGTTTAATAATGAAAGATAATTGTTATTTTAAAAAATATTTGAAGAAATCTCTTAGTTGAATCTGTTTGGATGCTGTTGCGGAGAGTTACTCCAGGGTATTTTTACTTGTCATTATAGCAGGATGTCTGTTACTGTCTCCTAGGTAGTTCTGCTCCTGCACTAATAGATTAGATTTCTATTCATTTTATGTCTTTTCTGGGAGGTGTGTGCGTGTCTGTGGGGTGGAATTAGTTTTTTCATCTACTGGAGCTTCTAGAATCATGTTTCTACCACTGCCTTTGTATATGTATTGGCTGAGAGGGGAGCGTTAGAAATGTAGGCTCACATTTGTCGAGAAAAGACAAATATACTCTTAGAAATTACTGTACAGGATCAAAGTACCAATGTTCCAGCTACTTGATAATGTTTCTCTGCTCAAAATTGCTAATCCTACCAAATTAGCAGCAAAAATTTATGTGAGAACTCTTCAACCACCTTACTGAAAAGTGAGACAGCCTAATCCACCAACAAACATCATTTAAGTTTTTCCATCTCAGTGTGCGAAGAAATTAGTAAGGCAATTCAAAGTGTCACTTGTTGCTCTTCTAACAGCAAAGTAAAATATGACTAAAATAAAAGGTGTTCTATTTTAAGAGCTTGTTTTACTGCTTTCTCGGCCCAGTTTTATGCAGTAACATTTCAGAGGGGTTGAATGCGTAACTATTTTAAGCAACTAAATGATGAATTTCCAGGTCACTGATAGGTAATTGGAATTTGCTTTTTGAACATTGCATGATCAAAGATTAACATGTGTGACTGGAAATATATTTTCATTCTCTGAAGTGTAATCAATAATCCTCAGCTTTTTCTTCAAATCTGAAATCCTATGCAAAGTCTAAAAACTGTGTGTGGAAATGCTGGTCAGCATTTGCATTCTGCGAGTTTGATAAATAAACATAAATCAGTAAGAATGCATAAAATCAATTAACTAAACAAACCATGCATAGCACTCCAAAGATGTGATTCTAAGTGCTGCAAATGCAGTCATCCACTGCATCATCCACTTATGCTTACCAAGATAAGGAAAGTTATTTGTACGTTTTAACATGCAAAGTATTTGCCAAAGAGTAAATTTGAGTTTCTGTTGAAATTAATGAGGGAATTCTGGTTCATAATCACTCATGTATGTTTTGATTAGTGAGAAGTCCAACATTTCCTGGTACTTACATCTCCAGTAACACATAGTTCAAAATTGAAATGCAATAAAGAAATTTAATTAGGGAAACAAGTATCACATTAATTGAATTTTCTGTATATGTTATCTCATTTCCATGAAAAGAAATGGTAAAACTGTCTGTTCAAAAAGCATTTTAAATTTTTGCACACATTCAATAGCTATACCTATTTAAAACCTACACAGATGTAGGGGGAAAAAGTAAAGGATAGCAAGGCTGACAAAGCAGAACTTGCTTCCCTGTGGATTTTTTGGATTGTTGGACAAAACAGGCTTGAGATGCTGATTTCAGTGCTTGTTACCTCCTTTCTGTATCTGATTGCATTCTTTGGTCTGGATTCACAACTGGCTTGCATCTTAAATGAAAATTTGTAGTGCAACTGCATATAAACAATAATTTTCATCTGTCTAGCCCTAATGTGAGGTTAAACAAACATTGCAGATAGTCTGCCCGTGTGGAGTTGAGGATGTGAGGAGATGATCATCTCTTGACTTAGGCACTGCAGTTGCTCCTGATTGTGACAGATGCTGCTGCTGTGACCTGAAAGGGAGATATTAAGGTGTCCCTCTCATCTGGCTTCAGATCTTGGGGGTGTTCTGTCATTTGGCCCTGCCTTGGGGAGCTGCTGTAACAAAGCACCCGCTGTCTGGGTGTGTGTTCTGTGTGTCCCCGCAGCAGAAGTCACGCAGCCATGCTCAGGGCAGTGGGGCCATCACGCTGCAGCTGAGGTTGCCCATCAATTGGTTGCGGTAGCCCGGTGGTGACCATCAGCCAAGAAGAGAGATGTGCCCCTGGGCTGGCTCACAGCTCACTGTGAGAGGGGCTGCACTTCTGTTGCATCTGGGGAGCCCACTGAGGGAGCCCCATGGCTGAGCATCCTGGTACCACCTGGGGAGTGTTTGGGGTAGTTCAACCTCTTCTGGAAGGTTCTTAACTGTAGCTCACCATAACATGACAAAAAGAATGATTTCTCAAAATCTAGTTTCACTGAACCCTCTCTGCATATCAAACCTATAGGGTAGCTTAAGTCTTTCTGAGGCAAAGATGGGGACACGTGGAGATTCAAAGAAAGAAATTTGAGCGTTTTAACAAGGAAGTTACTGTCAATAAGACAAAGATATTAAATGGCTGTCTCTAAAATGTAGCCTTTTTCTTCCATTAAAAGAATTTCCAAGGCCTTCTAAGAAAAATCGTCATTCCAATAGGATTTCTAGAATCTTCCACATTATTCTCATTCAGCTATTCACTGCCTATAGAAACATAACTAGTTTCTATAAAGTATATCTTTACATTTAAGGTATTAAAAGTGTGCAAAAATGTTGTGGGAAAATTCTATTCATTAGATGACTCAGTGTATTTTAGTTCATTGTCAATGCCATTTTGAGACAGTATTTTCCAACATTTTAGTACTATTCTTTCTAATTCCAAAAGTGTTCTACTTATGTTTACATCAAACGTTTCTGCAGAAATTTATGCTTCTTAAATCTTCTTTCAAAATCAAATCTCCCAAGAGTCTAATAGTTTTGTTCTGATGGTGAAGATGTACATAGGTGATGTGAGCCTTCTCGGAATAACTGTAAAATGCTCAGAATGGCCATTTAATTAGGAAGGGGACCCAGTGTAGTTCCAAAGTAATAGCAGTATAAATATTCAAAGTTCTAGAAGCAGCACAGAAATCTATGTGTCAATGTAATCTTAATTTCCCTAGGCATCAGGATTTAAAATAATTTAGAGCCTACACTAGAAATCAATTTTGAGAATTACCTTACAATCCTACTTGCACACATTCAAACCAATGTTGTTTTGACTGAAACTTTTGTTTATAGGCACTATGAAAAATTCTTCATGTTTCTAAATAGGCTGTGTTGTGCAGCTAATGAAGATAGACCATGCAAATATAAAATGGAGAAATTTGATTATGTCCAGTGCAAGTAACATGAAAAAATGTGTCAGCACTGGGCCAGAAAAAGAAATACTTGGCTTTTTTTAAAAAACAAATTTACAAGCCTAACTTACAGGAGTAGTTATGGTTAATAGATTTTAAGATTAAAAATGTACATCATCAACTACTCACGCTACCCAACTTACTGAGTGTCTCAGAAATGGAAACTGTATTTAGCAAGCTTGCTTACTTGGATGTTGTCTGTAGGTAGTTTAGGCTGCCTTGTCAAAAGCACTGTAAATGCCAAGTGTATTGTCTATAGCCTATGGAGTTAGTCCTTGTAATTCTGCAATCTCATTATAATCTTGATCTTGAAAAGAGCCCAGTCAGACTGGTTAGTTGTGCCTCTCAAATCAGAGCAAGATATTTAACTCCCACCAAATGTGGGTTATTTTGCTGATCTTAAGGCCCTTGGTGAAACATTCTGAACCACTCCTTATGCTCACTTGTTATTCTCAGGGCATGAAAGTAATCAAGTGGTTTGTATCCTCTTTCTGCAGAACTGCAGATATGATGAACTGGTTTGGAACAGTGTGAACCTCTTCCTTCTCATGTTAAATAGGAGAAAGTCAGTGTTGAAGCTCTTATGTATTAAAATTGGTCCTGTGTAATCAATCATCTCGCTCAGGAGAAATGTTTGTGAGGATCTCTCAGAGGTGTGATATAGGTGTGCTAGAAAGGTGACCATCGATGTGCCTGAGCATTATTCACCCTCCCATTCTTTCAGTTTGCTCTGTGGGACAGGTCTGTATTATTGCAGAAATCCATGCAGGCATCCTATAGGAATGCTGGGGGCAGTCAGTCTCTTCACATTAAAGGAAAAACACAATCTACTGGTTTCATCTTACCCTCTGCTTAAGAGGTGTGAAACAATCATTCCCTGATTACTCAGCAGTCCTACTAATGCCAGTTAGAATTATTATTCTCTGTCTCACATAAATATCATGATTACAGAACACAGTGAATGACCATAATTTGCAAGGAGTAACAATCTAGTTAAGCCAGATCCACTTTATGAATGTGCTACCTCTTACAAACAGCAAATATCTCTTTATCATTTTTCCTCATTAATATTCTGTATTAAAAAATTATCTATCCTACTCTTTCAAACTTTAATAATTAGGAAACAATTTGCCTGGATAATGAATGAACTTATTATCTGTAACTGGTAAAAACTACAGCATGCATAGTTACAGTTTTCCAGAAATATGTTTAAATTAAGGTTTATAGAAAAATGATGTTGCCTGTTTTGTTTTCATTCTGGCATCAAAAATTCATTTGTTACTGAGCTTTGTTTGACATTTCTTCAGGTTCAAACTTGGGATTCTGAATATAATCACAGCAGATACATGTACATGTCTTACTGCTTGGCTGGGCACAGAAGACTCAGAAACAACCCTAGAGGAAAAAATCCACTCCCTTGATGCATTTTTTAAAATCATTAATGCTTTCTGGCTGCAGTGTAGAGGCGGGTGGTGCCAACAGAGCAATGTAATTAACCTTCTTTATAAATTAAATGTGCAAATGTGTTATGTAGTGCACAGAATTGAGACAGAATTCTTTTTACTTCGACGTAGGTTTAGTTGGGAAAAAGAATTTTCTAACAGCTGCTCTATGGCTTGGGAATTTGAAACAGCTTTTACTCTCCTTAAACCAGCTATCAAATACCTGAGGCTAAGAATGGCAAAGTGTGAAATGTAGTCATATATTATTATATACAGGATCAATATTTCAAAAGGCCATCTAAGCTCCCTGAGAAAAGAGGGATTTGCCATTTTTTCTGCAACCCACAAAAGATGCATAGCTGGAAATATTTATTTTTCTCATCGCTGAGAGTTTAGCAGACAGGGTTCTTTTTAATACAGAGATGGCAAAAGAATAAATAAATTATTCATCATTAATTGGGAAGGTTCTTTAGCAGTTGTAGAAGATGAAAAAAAAACTTGCATAATGCATAAAGGTAAACATATGGTAAAAAATAATAGTTATTTGCAAGGTGAGAGCTTTCTAACCATTTGTTCATAAATTTTTGAAGAAATACTCCCTCTTCCTGTCCCTGAAGACAAGGCTGGGCACGCTCCATATACTTTGGAGAAAAAAACCCCATTATTTCCTTTATTAAAGAAGTGGCTTTGTTCCTTTGTCTTTGCAACATGGTGAAAAGGCAAGAGATTGAAATTCAAGGAGTGTTCCCCAAGAACTCCTCCTGCCCAGTGCCAGCTCGAGGTGCCATGGGCTGCTGGTGGCCCAGGAGCTGCTGTGTCCTGAGGCAGGCGAGGCTCTCCCAGCAAGGAACTCTGCAGAGATCCCACAGCTCCTGCAGGTGCTTCCACCTCAAGGGGTACAGAGCTCCTAAAGACAGGGAGCAGTTTCTACGCTTCAGAACATGCTAAAAATTACTCCAAAATAACTGGATATGCTTATCTTCACTTCCTCTGGCCAGGCTCCCATGGGGGTTCATTTGTAGTTCAGCCTACTTGAAAGTTGCATGAAAGCTTTCTTGTTTGTAAAGACAGAAAGAAATACTTGGAGGAGTTTGTGACGGAAGCAAAAGTGCAGCTGGAAGTGTGGCAACATAAATAGTTGTATGAGAGACTTAATCAGCAACTGCTATCCAAGGAGCAAATCAATATAGCTGTTGGTTTGAAAATCCATATGGCAGCATTCTGACTTAATTCGGGAGAAATCAATGATGTGACATGAATAATTATTCATTATTGCTTCTCTTATAATGGGAACTAAATACAATTTTTAAAAAAATCCCTCAACCAGGCTTTTTTAATTCCAAATGTTAAATCAAATCTGCTGTGGGCTTTTATAAAAGAAAAAAGTTCACGCTTAAAGGGAATTCATCATTGAATGCAGAGGTGAAAATTTCCTCTAAAAGGGTCATACAGGAGTTTTGCACTTTGTGGAACATGCCAAAAACAGTGGAAGGATTGTAGAAGAGGAAGTATTAACCATATCATTTTAAGATAATTTTGAGTTTTTCTTCCCCTGTTACTAGACATTTAAAAATTTCCCTATTTTTCCTTTCATTGTTTTCTTTTTCTTCAAATAAATTTGTTTTTCAATGTGTCTTTTGCTTTTTATAAATAAGTGAATTTTCTCATCTATACTCATATATATTTTTTACTTACATTATGGGACATGGAATTTACTGTTTCTCGAATTTATAACTGATATCAGAAAACATATACAGCTTGTCAAAACAGAGAATGATTAGAAAGTTATGTTACTAAGTGAAAGTTGGTTCATACTGACATTAAGCTGGGGAATAAATATGCATGTTTATTATTTCTATCAACAACAGTCTTAGCATTTTGTGAAATATTTAATTACCTGAAAACTAATTCTTAAGAAGTCGAATTAATTTGCAGCACTTTTAAAATGAGCCTTAACATTACACTAATCTTTTTCTTTCTAGAATTTGTCATTTGTTCAGAAATGAAGAAATAGGGAGAAAGTCAAAAACCTCATCTCTCTTGTCCTCATGAATCAGTTTGGAATGAATTATTTTGTGAGAGTCCAACGTAAAATGCTACTCTCAAAATTTAAAACTTGCCTATTTTATGTTGCAAACACCTCATTCATGACTAATGTGAAAGTACAACTTTTATTTATATATCTTGTATATGATAATTCATGGTGGGGCATAGGATTGGTTTTTACATGCCTGAATTTTGATCCTGCATGTGTAAGACAAACCCGATGCAATGAAGTGTTTTCAGAGGAAAAGATTGTCCTCCCCATCTGCTTAGGCAAACTCTTCCCTAGAACTTCAGCTTCTAAATTTGACACTTTAGTTAGGATATGTTAACTGTGTGTTAAGTGTGGACAACGCAGATGGCATCTGGTTATCGTCAGGAGAATTAAGAGGGATTGAGTATAATGGTGTGCATTTGGTATAAGATCTGGCTTAATTAAAAATTGGCATACTATCCTAATAGTGATTTTTTCATTCTATGATGAACAGCGTTGTAAAACGAAGAATGATATTTTGGTCACTATATGTATGTCCAAGCAGGGTGTTATTGTTGTGATGCCTGTGATCCCGTACTCCTGTGAACAGAGACACACTGCAGACAAGTTAATGGAGAAAGATATAGGGTTTTATTAGAAGAAGCTTCCACGATCAAACCCAAGGGGGTCTGACCCTTAGGTCAGGAAGTCTCAGGGTTTTTATACCCCTCATGGACATCCAATCATAAGTTCTCATTTCTCTCTAATGCCCACCAAAAGGTCCTGCCAATCTGCCCCGTCGTCATGGGGGGGGGGGCAGATGGGCCTTCTCGGGCGTTCTCGGTGTTTGTCTTCTGTTATCTTGCAGGTGGCTGCTGGAATATAGCTTGGCCTTGACTAAGCCTACAGTTTATGGGAAAGAGGCTTTAATATTCAGACTTAAAATCAGGGTAACTGAACAGAGTCTATATGATTCTAAAACCTTCTAAAATTACATTAAATCACACTTTTAGGCATCAGTTGAAAGTTAAAGGCAAAGGGAGACAAGAAAAGCCAAGGGACTTACAGCCTTAATCCTTGTGGGTGATGCCATGAGAAACCCCAGCAAAACAGGACTCTGATCCAAGTTAGTGTAGGATAAGATAAAAAGTAAAGTCCTTTAATACAGGCCGAAGGCCCGCAGGAATACATGATGACATGCACATGCCCCTGAACGCTGGTTTCTATGGTTTTTATAATATGATCCATCCAATCATTACACATTTCTCAGTCCAACCCCGGTTCCACCCCTGTTCCAACCCCCCAGAAACTGAGGCTGGGGGCGGTGAGACCCTCTGTCTCCGTCATCGCTGCTCTTCTTCAGCACAAAAAAGGCTCCTGGAGTTCTTCCAGTGCTGACTTCTGGATCACTCTGCCCTGTGTTTATGTTTCATTCTGTAGGCCTTCTGATATCCTTCAGCTCTTATCTTGGAAACAAGACTAAATAACTAAAAGAATTTGAGCTACTGATATATGCTAAGGGTTAGGATATATAAACAATGAACTTAGGCTGCTAAAATACTAGCATATTAAATCTACATTTGCTACAGTTACTGTGTTCCTAAAATCTACAAAATGTGAAAATCAAAAAATCAACAGCCCCTTCGGTATCATGGGGAAGCAGGTCATACCTAATAAAGTCTGTTCAACTTCCTGGAAGGGCTGTTCAGCACAGGCAGAACAGCCGTGTGAGGTGGTAGCTGCTGTCCATGGCACGTGTACCTGAGCAGTGGCGCTGCTTCGGTGGTGCTGGGCAGCCACAGTATGGTGAGTGACACCACGCCGTGCCTGAGGGTGGAATTGCACCAGGCTAACCGGGATTAAGATGCATCAATATTTGAATGCTCATGCATAGCAATTGCAAACGATTGCCCCCTGAGGTGTTCATCTACTGTCTCAGCGTGATTCCAGGGCGCTCCGAGCCTCTGTTTATGCTGTCTGTTGGATAAGCTAGTCTATATCAATTCAAGAAGGCTGCATCAGCCGGGGTCTCGTGGTACCTTCAGTAAATAGGATCACTAACCCCAATATGCTGCCCAAATAACGAGTTCTATTAACAGTCAGTCAAGCCAAATTCCTCCTGTATTCCAGTGTTGGATATAGCATTCTTCACAGCCTCCTGTGCTCTTTTCCTCTTAAACCTCCTGAAAATGAAAGCATGCAGAACTCTAAGAAATCAAACCTTCTATCAAGCATAGTTTTTCCTACTTTCTTCTGTTCTTCCAAGAGGTGTTGCAAAAGCTAAGCTGAAGTTTGCTGTGGGCTGATTTGTTATATGCCTAGACTGAGATTTCAGAATCATTAAGTTACTTAGTCCTCTTATCCATCACAATTAGATACCAAAATATCTTCGTGTCTAGACATATTGATGGAAGATAGAGTTGCTATTGTCTCATGGAAGATTATAGTTAATAATTAGGATTAAACCATTGGCATGCATATTAGAAATTGCTGCAGCCAAAGAACTCCTTTATCATCTGAATTTGCAGCAGATGCATAGACAAGTCATCAGTAGCTGTGTTTGCTTCTATAAAGTGCTTCATGTTGGACACAGCAGATAATAACAAATGTCACTCTCAGCAGAGAAGCAGAATTCCATTCCAGTTCTGCCTGTCCAGCTGAAAACAAGACCTCAGTCATGCTGAAAGGAAAATTAGCAGGTCCAATTCTGAGTTTTAAACATATCTGGATGTTGTAATACTGATTCCACCTTTATGCATTAGCATATGTGTTAACACAAAGATTCCCCTTCCCAGAATCTCAGATGGAGTGCTTTCTACATTCCTCTCTGTAGGGCTTTTCATCATAAGTTTGAATAAAATCGCACAGTTCAAGGGCCAAGATCAAGATGAGATCCTGTTCACTTGGAAAGCAGGTAGTCTGAGACCATTTAGAAACCTCTCACAGGAAGAATAGCTTGCTTTGAAAAGCAGTGACTGAGACTTAGCTTCCTGAGCTCCTCTGGAGGCAGAAAATCTGTGAGGGAGTTGACAAGAAAAAAGAAGAGAGCAGTTTAGATGGTGCAGGGCTTCCATCCCTCCACAGGCTTCAGAAAAGCTCAGAGACTGGGGGCAAGGACAAGAGAAGGCTGAGAAAAACAGCCAGTGGTATCAGTAAATTAGGAGCCACCTTGTAAAGAACAGACATGAACATACTGTGAGAATGAGCATGACTAATAGTGCAAAACGTAAGGTAAGAAATAAACCTGTGCCTGTGTGACATATAGCAGGCCACTGGGTAATTAAAAAGGTAATCAGATGATCTAAGCAGGAGTGAACAGGTCTTTAGAAAACCCATTACAGTATGTTTTTAAAATTTTCAGTGTTCTGAAGGGTTTTTAAAAATGTGTTTCAATCATAGCATGCTTTATTGTCAATACCTTGTAGGATTTTTCTGGAGTACTCTACTCCTCCTTGAGTTAAATATAAATTAAATTTTCAGTGTTTGGTGCCAGTGTATGATATAATAGCTACCTTGAAAGGTTTCATTGCCATACAAGAGTGGGACACAGACTTTCTGTTAACTTTTTTAAAAATCTTTCTGATGTTGGCAAGAAATTCTCAGCCTTTCCAGCCAGATCTTTAATACCCCTGGCCCAATGTTTCTGCTTGTCCTGGTCTTGTACCGCCATTCATTCCTGGGTGCCACACTTGGAGTATTCACAGAGCTTTGGGATTTGTTTCTTCATTGTTTCAGCATGGTGCATTCTTATATTGTTTCCCCTGGCCCCTGTCTTTGAGAGGGATGTGATTCTAAATTAGTTTCTGGTATGATTTAGAAGCATCTCTTTCTGAGTTCTTCCATTTTCACTTAATGCATGCTGGATGAAATACTGAACTCTAATATGAGTATTCTAATGGTATATTACTGGCTTTTCTTAAACCTTACACAATTACTCTTATGACTGCCCTTTTTTTTTGTGGCAGAGGAGGCTGAATTCTTGTAGAATATGTTATATCAAAGTTCATTAGCATTTTGGTCTTTCAACATTCCTCTTTAGTATTTATTTTAATCACCAACCTTCATGTTCTTGGTTTGATTACCACCAAAAGCAAAATCACTTGAAAATTCTGTCATGTCTGTAATGGAAACTGGCATTCTTGAATAAATATTCATCAAATATTTGTTGTACTGAATACAAACAAAATGTAATGGCAGTCTGAACTGTCAAAAAATGAACTACACAGAGGAGTTGTATTTTGAGAAGAAATCCAGGCCATACAATGATTCTATATTAAGAGTTTCAACAGTAAACAAGCAGTACCATGTTTCTTATCTCTTTAAAATTGCAAAATTCATTAACTGGTGTTATCTATGAAACTTAAACATTTGATAAAATATGGCCTTTATGGATATTGCACATCTGTGTTATAAAAAAACCAAAACAAACATTGACATCACTGTGACAGAACAGATGACAAAAATACCAAGTAGTGCTCTGATGTTAACTATGATCTTATTCACAATTACCAGGTGTAGCTGCTATAAAAGGTTAAAATCAGAGTGATACCCTAAACACTCCTGTCATACTCACTCATGTTCTCCTGGAAGGTTATGCTTTACTCTTCTCATATACCACCCCCCATTTTTCCATGAAAATCATCTATAACAAAAGATCTTCAAGCATAATAGAGGCAAAATAAAATGTAATTGGAGTGTACATTACAAACACAAATAATGAAAAAAGAGGGGTTTTTTTGTATTTGAGCACACTGAGATATTAAAATAATCTTTATTCTACATATATATAACTTTTAAAAATATCACAATGGATATTTAGGGGGAAACATCTTGGTATCATTAGCTGTTCTTGAAAGAAAAAATATTCTCTTGGGTGCGTGATTCATTTCAATGAGTATCTCGAAATCAGAGGGAGATGAGCATATTTATTAGGGTAACAATGAGACTCCTGATTTCCTTTGGTGCTTTGAAGAACTGGAAAGCAATATGGTAATAGGGAGTACAAAGATTTTACTTCATGCTTGTTTGCAGCTCTAACTCTTTGGTGAGCTATAATGAGGGACAATAAAAAGAAAAACAACTGCTGATACTTTAATAACCTGGACTGTAGGACAGCTGGAATTTCAGAGCTTTAGGTCTGCATGTTATGCAAAGTGTGAAATTTATGAAGAATCTGTCTTTCTGCTCTATTCTTTTATTCCTATTTCTTTGGAGGTTTTTTGGTTTTGTGGGGGGTTTTTCCCCCCTTATATTCCTCTACCTTTCCTACCAGGCACAGTCCACTCGAAAGATTTAAAATTCTCCTCTCTTAAATAGAATATTATACAGTAGGCTGTTGTGCTAATCATAAAGGCCTTTGCTCAGATTGTCATCTACAGAGGTTTCTGTAGCTTTTGAAGTTCTCTTCGATGTGGAAATGCTTCACATATCCTGAATACTTAAGGTAAAAGCACTGGATTTCCACTCCCATCTCAGCATTTATTATCATTTCATACTCACAGAGTAAATAGCTCCACAAATTACCAGGCAAGCTCTAGCTGCAGGTATGTCAATCAAAACCAAGCAATACAAACTGTAGTAGAAAAGACTTGTTTAACTGGATTGCATTCCTTTGATGCTCTTCAAGACCTTTAATACAGGGTCAAATTAGCAACAGAAGTGGCACTTGAGTGCATTCTACATTTTCTCTATGAATGTGATAAGAATGTTATTTGACATATGAACTCAGTACAGCGAAGTAATTCTGTACTCTCATATAAAAAGTAAAATCAGTCTAATGGAAAATTAAAAGACAGAGGAGCCATTACAAACAGGTTCTTTGGAGTTGACCTTTGAAATTAGAATTGAGAAAACAGATTGGCACAGAGCTCAAAAACATTAATCCCAAATGTAATCATTGAAATAGTCTTTTCATTGTTAGTGTAAAAAGATGCCTTGTTTGATGAATGAAGACAGTCTTGATTATGGTAGACAGCTGGCTTCTGTAAAGCCATCAGGGCACTCAGCTGCAAGGGCCCCTGCTACAGAAAGCCAAATGTGAAAAAAACCAACCAAAAAACCCCTCAGTTCAATGTTGCTCTTGGAGCACAGAGATGCAGGGAAGATCCAAAGTTACCTTTTTCAACATCTTCTGAGTCTGAAGGATTCATTCTGGTTTTGAACCACACCTCCAGGGAACTCAGAGTGCACTAGTGAATCCTTAGAATGTTGAAGCAAGTTTTGTGAAAAATAAATGTTCTAAAAAAATGTGAAACAGGAATCAAAACTTTTCATTTCATCTGATCCTTGTGTTGTATATATTATCTCATTTTTCATCTGCGTAGTGATGATATTATTATATTGCAATGCATTAGTGAATGAGATCACAGTAAAGACATAAAAATTAAAGATACAAAGAAAGATCCCATGTAGATTCCATCTGCAAGGGTAGAACAGCACAAGTAGGACCAGTATAACTAGAAGTGACTGAAAGGCTCCAGTGGAGCTTTACATCTGCCAAATATGAATGTATCAAAATGAGGAAAGGAAGAAACCAAAGAAATAAAAGGGTTGTTGTCACATGTATGAATAATTGTAAAAGAAGTTGATAGAGAGAACTATTTTGGGTACTCAAATGTACAGTTGACAGAGTTCCTCAGTTGATTTCCCCGACTGTTGTATCTAGTGTTTGAGCTTCTGCTTGCCCTTGGGCTTTCAGAGATTAAATTTATTCAATAAAATAAGTAACATTGTGCATTTCTAACTAGAATACTACAAGGGTGTATTTACAGCAGGGAAGAGCGAGATATGAAAGGAACAAAACAGTAGCAGTTTCAGGAGTTTACAACAACAGTTGACACGTTAGCTGCAGTCCTGGTGTTACCTTGCCTTTTTCAGTTCAAGTAGAGATAGCAGCTCTAAGAAAATTTTGAGAATAAGCTCATTCTTCCAGATGACATTGTTTTCCTGCAGTAAATATGAACTTACTAAACAAGTAAATTTCAAAATTAATAAGACATGGTATTGCAGATATAGCCCTTACTACAATCAAAAGAGGTGATTTGCTGAGAATCTAGAAATGCTCTGTGAACAATTTCTGCAGTTATACTGCACACACTAAGAATAACTGGCAGAATGTAATAGAGGTAATTTTCAATTTGTAAACAACACATTAGGTAGTGTGTCATTTAAGAAAGAGTACATTGTCAAGTAATGCTCTTTATATTGCACAGTATTATTCTGATGCAGTGTGCCTGTGTAGAGGATATGAAAGAGAACAAGAAAAAGTGCCTTTTAAAGCACTATTAATCTGCCTGCTTTTGAAATTTTTAATATTTAAAGCAACATAAAGCCAGTTCCTTATCCTTTAATCATCTTTCTAGCTTTGAATATTTGTTGTTGCTTTTCCAGATTTACACTTCTTCTATTTTACTATTATTTTAGGTTGTTCACTGATTCTGCAGCTACTTGTGGAATAATAAAGAGCTTTTTTTTTTTTTCTTTACAAGGAAACATAAAATCCTTCATCTGGGTCTTTATTTTCCTCTTTTTGCAGTATATCATTCCTTCTGCTCCCGTGAACATCCATTGAGATGGATTATGAAAAAATGCTTTGCTACAGTATTAAGACTTTTCGTAATGTAGGTAAGTTAATTCATAACAAGAGAAAGATTATAAGAATAAAATTTTTGGTTCAAAGATCAGATTTAAAATATCTATTGGATTTAACCGCTCTCTGAGGTTAAAATTCTATATCAGTCTTTTTATCCTCATAAATGATTCTTCTGCATAATCCAGTTTATTTGTATAAAATCAGAGAAATTCAACAGATGCAGATACTGTTATTCCGTTGTCAGGTTATGGATACTGAGACTCTGTACTGGCCAGGGTGTGGCTCCCCCTTTTGTCTCTTCCATGTCCTGACATTCAGGTATTTCCCTGCGTGGCTATGGTCTCACTTACAATACAAGTATCTTTTTTACTACTTTATTGAGGTGCGCTGAGATAGATGAGGTGCTATAAACATTTCTTATTTATTTTGTTTCTGTTCCTCACCACACAAGTGCCTGAATGTCAGCGTGCATGTGCACACATACACACCTTTTATTTTCTCACAAGGAATTGGATAACGTAGTGTTGTTTTGAAGTTGGACTTGTGATATAGAACTAGTCAAGAAACAGTAGTTCCCTAGTCCATGTTAAATCATTAATGTTATATCAACAACCGTTCTTCTATTTTTAATAGCAGATATTTCAGTAGACTTGAACATTTTTATTTTAATTTCCTTTTTTTTCTGAGTTAATGGAATACTTTGCACCTAATCTTCCAATTTAACAAAATCTAATCTAGATATAGAATAATTTAATAGATACATTCTTTTAGAGTTTACCAAGTCTTTCATAATAAAGTCCAGGTAATGTATAAATCCCTCAAAGAAGAATGTGTGTACAGCATTTTATTCTTACACTTAAATTATTTTATGCACTTTTGACTATTTCAGTTTTTCATGCTGCTTAACACCAAATTGTATTGCAGGTTGACAGAATACCTCTAATAATTTGGTATGCAACAAGACATTCTTTTTATTATGTTATGTATATTATACAGCTAAATTTAAAGAATAGTCAGGAGTAACATCAGTTGATAACGATGTCTGCTCATCATTAGTTATTACTGTACTTACAGAGACAAAGGAGAAATGGCTGTTTGGGTTTCTGGTATTGACTCCTTCAACTGGAAAACTGGAAAAGTAGCTTAGAGTTCACATTTTTTTCTCTATATAAAATAGCTTTAAATTATCTTCATAAAATGCCAAATGATCCAGAACCTCTTCTTGTTTCTATGACAACCTGACTGTGGTGTAGTAGGCTGAAGATTCTCTGAAGCTACCAGTGCCTTTATTAAATATTTTTGTTTTAAGAGGAGAGGATGACAGTGATTTTTATCACAGGGATTCTTGGACCATTATTTTAGTCTTTGGTTTTAAATATGCTGCTTTGCAGCATTTTGCTTATTTTTGTATAAAACAGCAAGAAAATACAAAATTGATGAGGCTCAGCTTATGATACTTTATGCATAGAAAAAGTATCTTCAACTGTTTTTAATGAGAAAATCAGCTTCCCAGATACTAGTAGTTATGCACTTCTTAGTTGTCTTAAACATACAGCTACTTTTAACTAAATTTCACTTTGGGAGGAATATGTACTGTTCTTCCAGGAGAGCAATTAACTGGAGACAAATTCATCTTTTTAAAACTTTTTTTTAGTATGGCATGAGTCTGAAACACTTTTATTTTATGGGTTTTTTTAATCCTGCTTTTATGAACACTTCCTCGGTTGAAGATGTTGGTATTACTATGCAGTAGTGAGTCTGCACAGTCTGTATGAAGAGGTAATAGAAGAAAAGAGATATTGGGAAGCCAAATAACTGCCAGGCCGTGTATGGTCTGTTTATCAGAAGCAGAGTTTGAAGACTCAGGACAGGTGAATGGCAGCACAGCACCTTGTCGGCTTAACATTTGTTCTTTCCATTAAATATGGCAAAAGGCATTGGGAAAAAGAATGAACACTGGAATTTATTCAGACTTCTACTCCTTTTGAATTGGGCTTCAACAGGAAATCATCCCCATTATGGTTTTCCCCCAACTCTCTCAGTGCAGAAGTGAACAGACTGCCAAGTGTTTTATGTTTCGTTCCATCTATTGATGCGTTTTTGAGACATTGTAGTAATATTAATCATAAATTCCTAATGAAATGTGTACATGACACATGCAGAGAGTCAGATCCACAGTAGGTAAAAAATGAGAAAACTTTATGGCATTTGTAGTTGAGTGTTCCCTGGATATAAGGCCTACAAAGCAGTAAATTTTGCCAAATTGTGAGAACCTTTAAAGCCAAGCTCTTTTACCAGGAACAGAAGAGTGTTGCTATTTAACTCTTCTGTTTTCCTTCCCTCTCCCAAATTGAGCTACATTTTTGTTAGATTGGCTTGAGTCAGTCTGTATTTGCAGTACATCATTACATACTAGACCTCATTTCAGTAAAATGAAAATAAAATGCTTGGAAAATACTGGAGATTTCTGCTACCGTTTCAGGAGATCTGGTTTTGATGAATAGCATTTCATTTTAGAAGGTAGATTAAAGGCTTAGCTCTTAAAAGGTAGCCAGGATACTTGTTCATGGCCTAGATAATTAAAATGCACCGAGGTTTGCTGTCAGGAATAGCCCATGAAGGGCACAGTGTTGTACTCTGGTATACAGGCTACTCTATCAAAGGTTGGTAGTATGTGATTCTGGATCTGGCAGCCAGAGCCCAAGCACGATGGGCGCAGGTGCTCTACAAGCTTTTCCCTACAGCTCTGCCAACAAAGCTCACTTCAGCGCAGCCAAGCTCTTGTCATCTCATTACTGTCTCCTGGGCAGCCTGGCAATGGGGCCAGCTTTCCTTTCTGTTGATAAAGAGCAAATTGGACTAGATTGCAATGCTTTAATTAATTTCACTTCTGAAACACGTGCAGCTGGGTATTGCCATGGCCCCAAGGACAGCAATAGGCTTTAAATACCCTGACCAGCCACACCTGTTCCCACCTCCCCTCCCTCCTTTTGTAGTTGAGCTTAGCTCTGCTGCCCTGGTTGCTGGCATGGGTGTGCCTGTCTCTGTCTGTTGTGTAGATCATGTGGTTTGTCCTGTGTGCTCAGGGAGATGGTGCCACCTCTGGCCCCTGCTCGTCCTCCTTCAAGGAGCTGCTCTGTTTCTGGTGCTCCATGAGAGGTATGTCTTTACAGAGACTCCAGAACTTTGTAGTTGTATAAAGAAAGCTCAGAAATGCTGGAGAAGTTATATAGACATAATTTTGATTTAGAAAAGTCAAAGAAACTTTCTACAGAGAATTATTTGCAGCATTTTATTTACTTTGTAAGCCCTTAGGTAATTTTTAATGCGTAATTTTAAGTGACCAGTTCAGCATCATGAAAGAGCCACGGCTCGGGGCAGAAATTCAGTTTTAATCCCCTTGTTTCCCATCTACTTGATTAGTGAAGGGGATTCTTATGAAAAAACAGGCAATTAAAAGTTGTTGATTTTATTGCATGAGAACTCATGTAATATCTGTCTGGTTAAAGTTTTTGATATTCACATCTACCCAGAAAACAGGCATTGTAAATGTAAGAAGGAAAAACATTGATATTATACTTGGTTATATGTTTCAGTGCCTTTACTGTAAAATAAATGCACTTTGTCTTTTCACCTCAAACCCTCATGAAATTAAAAAAAAGTAACTATTAGAAGAGAACAAGTACTTGCTGTTAAGATAAGCTTGCACTTGTTTTTTGTCTGCAAAGGGACATAGGCTTTGATTGATACACATTCACACCCTCTGTATTCTCCTTCTCCAGCAGGTTCCTTTAAACTTGATATATTTTGTGCTTGGCTATTAATTATACATGCAAGGTATTAAAAGCCTTGGAATCTAAATATGCAAATTTTGCTCAGTCTTTAAAAAAAGTCCACATGCTCCAGACGGAATCAAAGAATAGGGCAGTACTCACAGACAGTAGTTTTGGCATTGCTATATATAGATACATATATCCTGTTAGTCTCACCTTTTGGTATGCTTAGTCTTTGCAGCAAAAAGAAAATGGCAAAATAAAACTGATCTCCATGTTTATACGGCCTTCCGTATCCCTTCTTTCAGCATCGCTGGAGAGAGTGGTGCTTCTTACACTGAGCTCCCTTTACTTCTCTGGGAGGTTACGTGTTATGTGTAACAAAACCCAGCCGGAAATCTCAACTCGCAGCAATTTCACACCTGCTCCCCCAGCCCAAAGTTGGTTAATCAGCGCAAAAGCAATGTTTCCAAACTCAAGTATTCAGAAGTGCTCTGTGCAGAGTCTTGAGCAGGTGCTCATCACAGGAGGTGCCTCAATGAGATTTTTTTTTTTACTAGGTTCTTTTAAACTGTTTCGAAGTCTCTTATCATTATCCCTTTAATTTCTGACAGTGAAGTTTACTGCAGTTCGTAGGAACCAGTGCCAAAATAGATATAAATGCAGTCAATACTTTTTGTTTTAATTTCCTCTTGAAGTTTTCATTTTAATCAAAATTGTCCTTCGTAAACCTCACATACTTTCCATTTCTTTCTCAGAGGCCTCATCTAAGGCCCAGTAAACTCAGAGGAAACTGTTTCACTGTATTGGAAAGGCTTTGATTCTGATTTCAAATACTGTATTTCACACAGCAAAACAAATGGCAGTACAGGACACACTTGCTTTGAATTATGTGCATTCACTGAGACCGTACGGTGCCTTGTTGAATTGGATATATTGGGTCACCGAAAACAATTATTTCTGTCAGGTCAGAAAATAATCTTCAGTGGATTTCTGCTGTTCTGTGTTGAACTGTTGAAAGTTAAATACAGTAATTTTTGTGTTTTAGTAGCATTTTTGTAGAGTAAATGAGCAAAAATAATTTTTAGCAAGTGGGGTTTTGTTCTCTTTTTGCAAAATGATCCCCAAGAATTAGTTCGAGACCCTGGGAGAGTTCTTTCCTTAAATGAATGATTGAAAATAACAAAAAAGAAAAAAAAGAGAGAGGGGAAAAAAAGTAGTGTTTTGGATAGCCATTTTTACTCTCAACACTGTTGAAGTCCATAGTATGAAGAATATGGACAATATGGAATCATATGTGGCTGTAAACAATGGCAAGGTCTACTGGTGCCTTCAGATCACCTTCTGGTTGAATAAAAGTTAACTTGCAACAAATACCAGGGGAAGAAAAAAGCCATCACTACAGTTGACCTTTGTGTAATTTCATTTCATGATGACTTTTTATTTTTTTCAGTTCTAACTATGCAATTAATAGAAAAAAGAAGTAAAGGGCAATCGGTTTCCTGCCAATAACCCAGGGGTCACAATTTGAGGCAAATTAGATAATGAGAAAAGTCCCTAAAGCAGACTCACAGTAAAAATGGAATTTAGGAACCAATAAAAGACATTTATAAAATTATGCCCAGGAACTGGAGGTACATCAAAAAAACCAGCATTCTTTCATTTAGCAGTACTGATGCTGATAGAAGACATAAATGACAAAGTAAGCCCTTCTTTGGGGAAACAAAGTCTGCGGGCTGGGTTTGGAACTGTCATATTTGTCCATATGTAGTTTTGAATTACAGGAAGGAATATTTTTGTAACAAATAGCAATTAATGTTGTTTTCTATTAAGTCAAGTCAGATCTTATTGAGGTCTGTGACTGGCAGCTAAAAGCCCTATGCGCTTGGGAATGTCCTTATACAGGCTAAGCAGAGAGAAACACAATTGCTTAACGCGGGGTCCTCAGCTTTAAGTGATACAATGTGGCAACGGATGAGTGATGGTAAAACACCAATATATTTACTACTTGGGTGGGGTTTGTCTATGTGTTGTTTTGGGCTTTTGGTTTTTGTGTGTTTGTTTCTTTGAGTGGGGCCTTCTTGTTTATTTGGGTTTTTTGGGGTGGGATGTTTGTTTTGGTTTTGGTTTCGGTTTTTTTTGTGTGTGTGGGTTTTTTTTGTTTTGGGTGAAGGGAGAAAGGTTAGGGTTTTGTGTTTATTTTTATGAAAATATTCCCTTTTGTGTTATTTCCAGAGTATACATTGCGAAGAATACCTGGCAGCAACCTTGTTAAGTAAACTGACAGAAGAGGAGGGATGTAGCAACAAGTTTTTATGAGCATGACAGGATAATCTTAATCACCAAGTTCTTAGGACAGAAGAAGCAGAACAGCTCTGTTGTCTTCAATACAAAATACGAATCGAACTGTCCGTCTTGGTTTCTTTAACTCTAAAATATGACCACATGGGTGTAAATTCGATTTTTAGTTAGACTTCAGAAAATGTATATAGTAAAAAAAGCCTAATATTTTATTTATATAATTATCAATGATTCATTTTACAGCAAAGTTAATGGGATCAGAATAGCATTTATTTGCAGAATTATATGATGTCTGGTCTAATAAGTGACCTGGAACAAACTATTGTAAGTCTGACAGTTATGACATAATTATGTGACATGGCACTGCCATAAAACAAAGTTCAAACACACCACTGGGGATGAGTCTGATTCTCCAGGCTCTAAATAATTTCATTTAGATTCAGTTCGGAGTAAGACATGTTATCAGATTTCTAACAAATGATAGGATGGGAAGTTTCTCTCACTTGCTGGTCCTTCTGGTTTCTAGGACTGTGAAATACTGCCCACTATGTTGCCATAATGCCAAGGGAAGAAAAGTTGTGCCTGCACCTAGGTCCTACTGTGGAAAAAGCAGGTGGAAGGGAGAGAAACAGCTCTGTGCTGTCCTTTGACCTGGAAATAGTCTTACTTGGTCCTTACTCCTCATGCCCCACTCACTGAAATCTGCACTCTCCAGAATCCTACATTATCCACAGAACTTACTCAGCAATCAAGACATATACCAAATATGGGGAAAGCAATTACATTGTAATAATGCAATATAATAAATTAAGGTCATATCGACTACAATGAATTTGAATAATTTAATACTACAGAAAACCAATATCAGACACCTATTGAAAGATTTATTACAATAAATTGTTTAGGCTATATAAAAAGCTTATAATTCAGCATGAATATTAACAGCCTCTGTTTCCCAGGCAGCTAAACAACAATTAGACCTGATGATTTTGTATAATATGGAAATTACGTTCTTAATGGTAGTAAATTTTTTATTGCAGTGAAGATATAAAACCCAGATTTGTACTGGCAATTATGAATTGCAATCAGATATATTGTACAGAGTAGTTTCTATTATTATTAATAATTTCTTTTTTTTTTTTTTTTGAGAGGTAGCAATGGCTTTTATAGCCTGTTTCTGGGTGTTTTTTTGCTTTAAACGTAGATAAATAAATAAAAGGCCCACAGTTGGCTCTAAGACAAAAACCAAGATTGAATGGTGGTAATATGGTTAATGACTTAAACAGCAAGGTTTGTATTCAGTTGAGGTCTCTGGTGGAAGTATTGTATTTCTAAGGGTCCTGCTGTGTTTAGGCCTCAGGCCCTCATCTGTAAAAGGGACTGGTACAACTTGTTGTCTGTGATTCTTTTCTTTTTTTTTCTTTTTTTTTTCTTTTTTTGAATGTGGTCTGCTTTAGACAGAGCTTGTCTTCGTGCAATAGAGCTCCAGAGTGGTCCACAGCTGGCTGTTATACTCACAAAAAAATCAAATGTGCTTTCTTCCAATTTCATTTAACTTTAGTTAGAAGTAATTTTTCTTTTTCAAATATTCTAGAAAGAATAAGACATTTCCTGGACTGACTGTAAATTGTTGTACTGAATAATTTTGATGTTGTATTTTACAGAATTTCTCAGAACAGATGGACAACAGTAGATCTTTTCCTCTTTAAGCAGTTCAGAAAGTGTTTGATTTCCATAACTTCTTGGCCACCCTTAATGGCTTTATAACTGCAGACATTATAATGGTCAAAGGATTGCCCTTTTCATCCCGGGAGTAGAAAAATGTTTAATAATATTGGTTCTACTCCAACTACTGTTGGAGGGAAAAATTGCTATTGTTTCCCACTTAGGCAGACACTGAGCCTTCGGCATTTGGGTGTTTTATAAGGCTTGCTAGATGTGGCTTGGTAATGCATGACAACAGAAAAATGCATTCTGTATATAAATGTCACTTCTGGTGTTGACTTACAGAAAGCATAACAAAATGCAGTTCAAGCCACGAATCATAGTTACTTTTTATGGCTGTATGACAGTTCAGTGCAGAGTCTGAGAACTGTAAAGCTCTGAGCTGCACACATAGCCCAGGAAATGAAAGTGCTCACAGCTGGTGCTTCTGAAATCCACAGAGAATTTTGGAAACTCTGACAACATACAAAAGGAGTATTACTTACAAATACATAATGTCTATATGTGATTCCATTGTTAAAAAAAAAAAGAAAATAAAAAGGCAAATAGAAAGATATATCTATCTCACTGCCTTGGCACTATTTGCAGTTGGGCTATGCAGAAATCAGTCTTTATATTCATTTTAAAGGTGACAAAGTTTGTTTTTACTGTTCAGGATGAAAATGTATCACAAATATTCTTGAATATATGAGCACACCTTTCATGAATTGTTTATGAAGTTTTAGGGCTCTGCTCAGTGCTGTAAAATTACTTGGAAAGTGCTTCCCAATAAAATGATCAGTCGGAATAGGTTCTACCCTTCCATCTGATCTTCTGAATGATGCAAGTCATCACAGGTGATGCCAGCCTGGGATCTAATAGGTTATGGCTAAAGTAGTACCTTGTTGTCTTAAAATAGTCCCAAAGACAATGAACTCGATACTCTTCATGCAGGAACCTGATGCTCTGGATACAAAAGGTTTTAGCCAATGAAATGTGTTTAAAAGCCAGTTAAAGCCCTTGTGTAAAGATACTGCCTTATACTGATAACATACTTAGGGAAATATAACTGAGCTGAATGAAGACTTAATTTTGGTGTGTTATAGCACTCATATAAAGGGAAACAAAGGGAATTTATTGTGCTTTGTTATTGTGGAGTTTTGTTATATTGGAGTTTTCACAAAAAAAAAATAATTAGGATCTCCTGAAAAAGTTAGTTTCATATTGAAAATTATTCCAGTAAAACAAGATCTCCTCAAGCACAAATAAAGTTAAATAAAATTAAATCTGAATGCAATGTGATTAACACTTGTCAAGGAAAGGGAAAAAAAATAAAAAGAAAAATTTCTTCATTTACAGGAAGTACTAAACATATGGACAATGAGACAATTCCAGTAAATTAGCAGCCTGGTTAATTCATTAAGAATTCATCTCTTGGGTAATTGCTGAAGCTGAAAATGTTGACAGCCTATTACTGAAATCTCTGTAGGTTCCTAATGCAGAGTTGAGGGATTTTGCTGTTAAGCTGAATGACTCCCTAGAGTCAGATGAAAGAAGAATGTTGGCTGTCACCCTGTAATTTGCCAGGAAAGTGTTCTTTACCCTTAAATTATAAGAATATAAGGAAGAATTTTAATTTAGATAAGGCTGCATTGACATCAGCCTCAGATCTAAGTTTCTAAGTAATAGAAGGCTATATATATATATATATATATGGGTTTGTCTTTAAAAGATTAGATTCTTGTCTACTGCCAGGAACAATCACATGTATTTTTAGCTTCTTTTTTGAATAAAATGTGTCTGTGAGGTAACTGTGTGATAAAAGTGCACAGGTTGTACAAAATGGACCTCTCTGCAAAAGGAAGATTAGTAATGTGAAGTATAGTTATATCTTATAATTACCATCTGTAATAAACAGCACCTACCACAGCTATAGACAATGTGGTAGGCACTGTGCAGCTCCAAAAATAATTACAGGTAGGGTTTTTTTATAGGGTTTTTTATCAGTATCGTTTATTGTTGTGTGTGTGTTTTGTGCTCATCTAATTCTTCATGTTATTGGTATGTATCTTTTGGATTGTAATAGTGACAATAAAAGACAGTGTAGGAGCCAAATCCTTGACTGGAGTGCAATTTAAATTTCCAAATCCATAAGTAAAGCAGTTGTAAGAACAAAGTTTGAAAATTAATGTACTTTTCTATAAATAATGCAATTCTATCTTATAGTGTAATTTTCCACAGTATTAATCTTTAATGACCAACTATTTCCACATTTCTTTTAACCATAGTTCTGCACAAGAGGAAAATACCAAACAGTTCCATACAGTATCTGGTATCCCTAGTACAGGATCTGGTATTTCCACCTTCCTCACCCCCAACCGCTTTCTTTTTAATGCCTGCCAAATGTCTTCTGTCTGGGAGGAGGTTTTGTGGATTACAAACCAACCAACCAACCAACCCCTCAAATCGGTAAATTGGAAGTACATGATTCAGTAGCACCTAGCATTGCAGTTTAGGGAGAAATTTCTTGTGTACCTGCATTTACAGAATGGTCAGGTTTAAGAGACTCTAAAATAAACATTAGGACTTGGTGCTAGGGGTTTTTATTTCTGAAGTTATTCAGCCCACTGGAAAGTAATCTCCCCAAAAGATCAATACATTCCTCAGTGCACTGATTGAGTTACCCTTCCAAACATAAAGAGAAGAACATAAAAACCACAGACAGCTTGCAAATCCAGCTAGGCCATAAATGAGTCAACATGTCCATTAAGATACATTGACTTTCAATCTATTCACATTTATAGTAAGTCCAGATTACAAACAGGAAATTGTTTAACTTTGTCTTAGGTGACACTAATTATGCCACACAGTAAGCTATTTTTGCATACTACTTCCTGAAACTTAATTTTTAGTATTCTTGCCATGAAACATGTACAATTGTATCTTAAATGACTTTTTTAGAAAACTAGCATCTTACTTGGAAGAGTACTTTTAGTGAATTGAACATATAATTCAGAGCAAAAATGTTGTGAGATTTTATATCCTTATCTCTTTATAAGTATGATTCTCCAAGCCTTTTTCATCTCTGACTGCTATTAGCTCATGGCTCTAAAACCTATATTCATGGAAAGAAACCTAGAGATCCAACTACACAGGAATTATTTCAAAACTTCTCTAATAATATTATGAGAAATACTGTGTGTTGTCAAGACCACATGGTTCTGTCCTGTTCTGTGAGTTCTTTCCCATTCAGTGAGTACCCACAGCACGACCTTACTCTTCCAGTGGCGCACTGAGGACGTGGTTTTCTCTCTAGTCCAAACTGGTACCCTCTGTGATTGTCAGATTGGGTCCAGAACCCAAAAGTCATATGTGTGTAACGTGCAACATCAACCAACAGACACGTTGCTCTCAAAAGGCCTTGGTAGGTAAAGAAAAAAAAAATATTCCATAAACAGTTCTAAGTCTCAGCTCTTGACCACATGCAGCCATTTCTGGTGTCTCTGTACCACTGATACAGATAATTACTTTTTGATTGACTTCTCACGTTGCAGCTCCCAGTCACTCTGAGGTATACCCAGTCCTAACACCCCATGTTAGAACTGAGACTTGTTGCATAATCTGAGGCAGGATGTGTTCCCTCCCTTTTTAATGAAAGCTGGCTATCACAGCTGAATGGATAGTGATTAAATATACCATTCCATGAACTAACTAGTGAAGTGATTTCAAATGGCTTCATTCAAATGGTGAATTATTTAATTCTTAGAAAAATGAGTAATGAATTACTGTCTATATATGCTCAATTACCATCCAAAATTCAGAATTAGATCTTGTTAATGATTTCCTCAGGTCCTTGATGTTTGCATTTAGCAAAGCAGTGAAATCAGAGCAATAATTTGAAATGGGTAGCACATACCCAAGTTGCCTGTGCCTTTATGCTGCTGCACCAAATCTACTCTGATGTGAAGGAGAGCAAAGGAAGGAGGCAGATATCTGAACTGAACAATATACATGAATGATGCAATGAGTCACAGTAAAACAGCAACTGAAATAAAAATAATGTTTAGTAATTATTGCTGACATGTTACTAACAAAACTAAGTTCTTGTGTTTTGCCTTATAGCTCATTATATTCTAATCCAGTATGTTCTGAATAATGAAATTCCCCCACAGGAGTAACTTACATAGAGAGGTATATTAGGTATTTTGAACTTGATTTCAAGATGTTGGTGGTTTTCTATTTTGGGATGTGGCAGATTAAGTTTAGGTAATGTTTCTTTCAAATAGGATAAGATCTTAATTTTTACGGGGAAGAAGCATTGAGTCAACAACTGTGTTACAACATTAAGAGGATGCAGATTTTACTGAAGGATGTCAAACTTGAAAAGCTGAAGGGGAAAAGTACTACTTCTTCCTTGAAAGACAAATATGATGTTAACTGTATGCATTGTTAGAACCTGTTGTGTTGAACCTCTGGCATACTTCTACTGAAAAAGCTTTTACAATAACTCTATATAGGTACTGACTGTGCTACGAATAGAAACACCACAGCTCTCATCACACAACCCATCTGCTGCATGCATATGAAAATCTTCAAACGAGAAAAGCCACACAGCTTTAAAATGGGAGGCAACATAACTCTTGCTTAACTGCCCTCTGTGGATTATCTGCTACAGAATGCCTGCTAGTCCAGGACTGTCAATCAGTACCTGAATGGGGACATTAATTAGCTCAGAATAGCTACTCGTTTTTGGTTGATTATTGTTCCAATTGTTTTATCTTTAGATAAATTATTCATGAATTATTATGGTCATCCCTTCTTTAATTCCAAGAAATTAATAATACCTGACAAATGTCCAATCTTTTGAGTTTTCTTGATTGATCTTTGTACAGTGTTTTGTATTCCACTAGCTCGTTTCACCTTTTCTTGAAGGAGATGCATGGCAGGTCATTTTAAATAATCGTTACCCAGTGAATGCTTTACACTCGCCAGCGTCAGCTTCAATACCTTACAGGATCTCTGTCACCTCACCATGACATGGGAGAGAAAGGAGATACATTTCTTAAGTGATATATTTTCTTAGGTTTCTACTGTTAGCTTCTTCAGCTTGTGCTATTACTTCAATCCGTAGTGTCACAGACACTTCAACCAGGGACTGACAGTTCCTCCTCCAGGGAGGAAGAACTTAGTGAGTGCTCTGTGGTTTGAGATGATCAGAGAATCATGAGCTGTTAGATAAGTGAAGGGCTATGAGAATATGAGAAGGAAACTTGGGAAATTAGGAGGTCTGGGGACAGGAAACTGCATAGGCCAAGTTTGAGAAAGGATTGGATAGCTGACCGGTGAATTTCCACTGGCTGTCAGTGAAGATTCTACAGACTGAATATGAACTGCAAAAGCTGTGCTGGGTTTTTTGTGTGAACCTGCTTTTATCTTGATTTTTCTGGTTTGGGAGAAAAAAAGGCAAAGGTAAAAAGACACACCTAATTTTACGCCAACAAGAATGAAATGTAATTTGGGGGAAATGAAGGCATGGCTTGACTCCCAAAGGAAACAAGAACTGTGGTATAGAGAAGAAAATGCCCTATATTAGAGTGTTTGAGGAGGGTTCATCGTTTTGTTAGTAAAATATTTTTGACCAGCGATAAGTAAGTTGTTAGATGTCCCTGTACTGATATCTTGCCCTGATTGAGCAGGATAGATACTCTTCAGTGGAAAGTTAATTCCTAAATGTCTTAGGAAATGTCAGAAAGATGCACAGCATTCTCTTGTAGGTTAAGAAACCAAAAGAAATCTGGGTCCAATGGGATGGGATTTCAAACCTGTTTGCAAGTTTGCAGGACAAATGCACTTTTTGAACAAAAACAAGCAGTTACTTGGGACAGCCTTGGGTTTAGGTGACTTGTAAAGAAGGTGCTCTACACTTAATTCTAAAAGTAGATTGCATGTCGTTCTGTGGATAATGTTGCTGCCAGAAACACCAACCCTTACCTACGTTGCCAAAAGTGCTAATTGACTGAGTATGTTACTCTTCCTGAGATGTAGTGCTCGCTCCTGTTCCTTGTACCTAGGGAGGCTTGTTAAAAACTTTTCTTGACATGACCACCTGCTGGTAGTTGATTTAGAACACTGTCACCTACTTTCAGTCAAGTCCAGCTTTGATGAGGATAAACAAAACACATGACAGGAACAGTAAGGTACTGTCAGACTAACAGGAACGCTGCAGTGTATATTAGGATTTTCATGGAAAGCTTGATGTAATTTCTATTCAAAAAATGGATTTGTTTCTCCTGGGAAATCCTATATCCCAAATGTCTTTCACGGCCTTCTGCACAGAAGTTGAAGTCATATTATGTGCTTTAAAAGCAACCAGCACATCTGCAATTATTTCAAACAGAAGACATATTGAGAGCCTGCTAAAATACAACTTTCTGTCCTTTGAGATTTAATTTGCTTAGAAACAAAACATTCCCCTGAAGATAAATAGCAAGAGGCGTTGATTCTACTAACTGGAACAATGCTTCCACATTAATTGAAAAAGATTTCCTAAAACTACTGCAACTGTTCTACCAATTAAAAATATGTCCTGATTGGAAAGTTTGGTGCTAAAGAATTGTAGTTACAGCGCACTGAAAACTTATTGAATTAACTTTTAATTAAGCTATTTCATATCAAACTATTTTAATTAAGCTATTTTATATCAGGCTACTTTGTATCAGAGACAAATGCAGCATTACTTCAAAGAGTTCATGCTGAACGTGGAAATCATTAACATTTAAATAAAGATGTGCCATATGGTTTGGCAGAAACTGGAATACTCAGTCGTGGGTCAGACACGGGTACTGAAGTTTGCAGCTTCAGTATTTGGACTCCATTAGTCTCGAGGGGAAAAAAAAAGCTTACGTCTTCAAAGAACATAGACATTCTCAAACGGATATATTTTGTTTTAATTCATTGGGTAATCCTGTTCTAAAGAACTACAAAGTACTTCAAATGTTAAAAATAAAGGTGCAGGTGGAGGGGAAGTTGGGAAGTTGAGGTTGATTACTGGTAACCAGTTTGGTAAATCGATCATGAAGGTATAAATGACAAAAATTTAGGTAGTTTCTTGATCTTGGGAAAATCAAGATGGGAGAATCAGTAGAAGAAAGGAAAAGATGTGTTCTTTGAGAACATGCCATTGTCTGTCAGAAAGTTCTATGCACTGGCTTCTGTCCTTCTGAATTGCAGGACATTCTTAGGTACTAGTGCAGTGATCAAAGCCAAAATCATTTGTGATTAGAAGATACGAAGTGCTTGGCTTTCCAAGTGATGCAGCACAAACTAGACCTTAGAATACATTTAAATCCTCATGAAATGCACATGAACAGGATGTTCTAGGACAGTTTCCAAATGAGGGGAGGTTCTATGTAAAGAGAAAGAAATAATCCTGTACCTTGAAAAACACCTAAACCTGACTCATGGACATTCAGCACATGTACAGGATGCTGATAAGTGTTGCAAGTGCATAAAAAATGCCATAGGCAAACCTATTTCCTTTGCTTTCTCTATTCAGATTTCAAGATACCTCGTGCAAGTCAGTGAGCATGGGTTCCTCTGGTTGTGTTATAGAAAAGTCATTTTCTCCCAGGAGGTGCTACAAGAGTTGGTTGCCCTGAATGCCTAGAGTTTAAAGTTAAGAATTTCATTCTTTTATTCAGGAGCACAGATGAAAATGCAGTGTGACTTGGTTTGCTTTACTGTCTTATGTTGAAAATGCCTTCCAATTTTTCTGTAGCACAAGTGTTAAAACTACAGTTAACTATTCTGAGTAAATCTACAATGATCCTTTTTTTATTTCCTGATTATTGTTTTAAGAGCAACTTCTTTTTGTGTGTGTGCCTTTTTTCCTCATACTACAGCTTAATTTTTTTGAGTATATAATTTGTTGCTATGCTACAAAAAAAAATCATTTAAATACAGAAATATAAACTGAGGAGATGCAAAACTGTGTCATGTGGCTAACAGCATTTACGTTCTGGCCAGTCAGACCTGTGTTTGTGGATAGGATGGCAGTTGAGGGCTCCCAAAATAAAGGTGATAATAGTCCTCAAAAGGCAACCAGCCATTTAGGGGTATTTATATTGCCTTGGGGTTTTGAGGGGTTTTGGTGTTGTGTTTTGTTGGTTGGGGGTTTTTTTTTTGTTTGTTTTTGTTTGTTTGGTTTGGTTTGGTTTTTTAAACTTGTGCAGAGCTTTGCATTTGCAGGTCTTACCTGGAGTCTCCAAAGATAAAACTGCCAACACACAGAGATTAAAAACAATTTTCATGGTACTTCTGAATTGTCTGGAATTTGGGAGAACTGTAGATCTTATGAGACTCTCTGGCCTCAGGAAGTATGGGCAATTCAGATAAGCTTTGAATAAGCATCAAACATTTTGCTGCTTACTGCTTATCTTCTATTTCAAACTGAAAGCTTTTAGGCTTATCTGTCACAACAAAAAGGCAAAGGAGGCAAGGTGCTATCATGGTCAAAAATTTCTGCTACCATCAATAATAAGAGGTTTCTCAGTTCTCTTAGACATTTCCTGGTACCTGCACCCTAAGGCTAAAAAGTGAAAAGTAGTCAGAAGTTTGGTCTGTGTTAGTGTAACAAAAGCATTTAAAAATATCAGCTCTTATCTCCATAACTGTTAGTCAGTGTGAGGAAAAGATAAGATTTCAATTAACTGAAAGTGAAATATTGGTCCGGTGTGCTTTCTCCCCTATCTTTGATTGTTTCTTGTTTTCGGGATAGTTAGACATATTTAATAATAGTCATCTGAGTATTAAGTAATTATTTCAAAGTCATGTTCAACTGGAGGTTTTTTCCCCTGCAGCTCTGCTTTGCCATTACATAGTAAGGAAATGTGGCCATGTACACACCTTGTCAGAAGCAAGGGCTGTAAGATTTGGTTCTTGGCTAAGATGCAGTACTATTATTTTCATGATCCTTCTTTCTTATATATTCTTATAAATTCCTGTTAAAACAAATTGTCAAGCATTTTGTTTGTTTCATTTTTTTGTGTACTTCTCATTTGTAGTAAATGTGTCCCCCAAAAGCCCCAAAAGCAGTATCGCCATCTTTCAGAGTTACTTATCAGCTTTAAAAAGGAAGTTTAAACACTTCAGTGATAATTATGGTACAATTCTGTTGTGATTGGCATTTTGAGGTTGTTTGATTGGTTCGTTTGTCAGGCTTTTTAGGCTGTTTGGTTTT
>VWZD01010893.1:664409-700919 GCA_013396695.1 Sakesphorus luctuosus | reverse complement strand
GTTTGGTTTTGATTTCCTTTTCTTCCTTTTACAAAAAAGATTTCCTAAATAATACAAGTATTTGAAACTCCAGTTGTTTATTGGTGCTGCTGATTTTCTCTGAGTCTACCCGCTGCTGAGTATTTTGTTCACAAAGGTTTTGCTCATTGTAATTAGGATGGACTCAAACTGATCACTAACTTGTGATGTGTTTTCAAGTGTTCACTCATCCAAGTCATCTTAGTCCATGCTTCCATGATGGTTGTTTTTCCACGTGTGCTGTAGAATCACAATTATAAATGGACAACTCAGGATTTTGTGCCAGATAGATTTTTTTTTTTTCAAAGATGTCTATGCTTAAAGATCATCCTTTTCTTTTATGAAGTCCTCCTACAGACGTTTGGTGTCAGGGTGCACTACATAAAGAACCTCCAGTATTTGTGACTTTATTTCTTCTTATGTAGCTACAGTAGTTCAAATTTTCATTTAACTTTATTTCTTCTAGTTTGTTTTTATTTTATGTAGAAGTGTTGCTGTGGCTCTGAGCCTAATTCTTTCTCCCACGTTGTTCCTCATCTTTTACATACTAGTTCATACTCTTATGAAATCCAGTTAACAGTCAGACAAGGGAGTGATGAAGACAGTTAAATCCCTGCCAATAAAAACTTTTAACTTATTGGTTTTTGGAGTATAAGGTCCCATATGTAATCTTCATAGATTTTATTTGTTCTACAGTCANTTAAGTTCAGTTTTGCGTATACAAATAAGCATATTATTAAAAATACACTTGCTTTAGGAGAATAATTTAAATGCCCATGATAAAGACAAACTGCAATAATATATGTATTATTACTTACATTGTCAGAGAAGTTATGGCCAAGAGTCAATTGGTGAATTGTAGTATTAGCATTAATCAATTGCTCCCCCTTGTCCTATAAAAAAAGGAGAAAACCAAAATATTTTTATTTTAAGTTTAAAAAGCAAAAAATAATACCTTCTGGAGGCTGCATTTCTTCACCCTTTTATTCTTCATATAGTTATACATACATTATTATTAGATTAGTATTTATCTGTCTCTAGTAAAATAAATAGAGCAAAACGTTTGAGTCTTTAAGGTTTTCCAAATCTTTAGTGACATTTGCAGTTGAGCCCTTCCAGTTTCTGCAGCATTTTCTTCATTGTGGATATTGGCCACTATTCCAGTAGCAATTTTATTGTGACAAATAAGGACACACTGGAACCATTTTATCTGTTAAGTACTCAGCAAATGCTTAAGCTGAGCACCTTCTACTGCAGTGTCAGTGTGAGTTTAGGCTCAGGATTCCCGGGCTTCTTTTTGGTATTATTTCTTCTCAGAGTAGTTTCCTATCCCTCAAGAACACAAACTATTTTTTTTTATATTTTACTTGTGCCTGCTTGACCACCTAATAAAGATGACTTTTCATCATGGTTATTCCACTACATAAATCTTTGCCTCAGTCTTTCTAGATCTGCAAATATGACAATGAATTATAATTTCATTTTAGTGAAAAAGTCAGTGATCAGAGTATTAGTTTGTCTATAATCAAAATCGAAACTTCAAGAAACTTAAGGGACTTCTAATTAAAGTAATATCAGTCTTTAGAGTCCTTAGGGCACTCATGATATCCTAAAGCAAACGTTTTGTTTGAGGTATTTTTTGTCTCAATCGGTTTGTTGCACACTCAGATATCGTGCCAAGAGGTTGGTATTTACAGTGGGATGATGTCAGTGATAAGGGTGTCACTGAGAAAGTTCTTCCAGTGTAATGTAAAAGACAACTGTCAGAGACTGTGCAGCTACTCTTTATTCCAAGTTTATTTCATAACTGAGTACTCCTGAAACGCTTTTATCTAGTGTGAGTTTTTTTCTGTACATGGTCATTTCAGATGCAATTTGTAGCCACTGGCTGAGGTAAGTTATTTAGTCCTCTCTAGAAAGTAATCAAAAGCTGACCAGATTTAGTGGAACACTTCAACTTTAGGGGAAAGGGCTAAAAAAAAATCACATGCAGACTTATTACACATTAACTGATGAAACACAAGTTATAAGATATTTTGCAAATTCAGATTTAGTGATTCCTACCTTAAATGACAATAAATATTAAATAGAACTGATTTATTTAAATTACATTTTCATTATTTAATTCCTCTTAAGCTTATTCCATTCTATGTCCAATGTTTCATGAAATGTGATTATAAACACTGCATATTTATAGCTTTTTACTTAAAATATGATTAAGTTTGAAGAGATGAACATTCGAAGCGGTAGGAGGAATGTGAATTATTAGGTAGGTCTCTATATTACAAGATCTAAAGGATTATTATGACTAAGCTATATTACTGACATCTAGAAGATTTCACCTTAAGTCTATTACTTCTGGTTTGGTTCGAGGATTGCTGCTGGTAAAATGTAAAGTCTTCACTGGAATAGTAGCAGTGCTGAACAATATACCACAACTGCAGTTTTTCTACCTGATTTTTTCAGTTTATTATAAATTTCACCTTTTATCAATCTGCTTAGCTTCACATACTAGGAGTTTAAATCAGCATAAAGGTCTTTTTTGGTAGATTAAATAAGTTTTATGGAAATAAATCTCTCTCACTTCCTCATTGCAGGTGAACTCAGATCTCTGTTTTCTCCTCTGAAGGTGGTAATCTCTTTACCACAGCTGTAAATCCTGTTAGAAGCTGCTTTGCTTAAGAGCTACATTGCTCTAAGGAGCACTCGAAAAAGCTGGAAGGGCCCTGGTAAAAGACAGAGGTATCTCGAAGGGCTCCTCTAAATGCTCAGGCCTTTGCTTATATGATTTCAGCAGCACGTAGCTGTGAGTATGCTGACATGTTTAGAGACAAGGATGGAGCTCTAAGATCTATTACCACAATTTTCAAGCCAGGATCAATACCTGTAGTAAGGCAATACTATAGATACCTTCCATTTACACTCTGCTGTGTCGTTTGGCTATTCTGGGTATGCCCATGGAACAGAGTTTTCTATACAGTAAAAACGAGAGGTAGGCTGTCAGAAGGGAAACCCATCAGCTCATTGTTTGGAACAAATAAGGTTTGGAGCAGCTTAAGGATTTCTTAATTGCATGTTATTAACTGTCAGTAAGCCAGTCATTCTGGATAGCTGCAGTAGCATGCACGAAATGTTAATGAAGACCTGCAGTTCCTTGTTGGAGGTTGTGGTGTTAGCGTGGTGCCTTCTACCAGTGCCAGACCAGGTTTAGATGTCTGTGCTTTATCCTTTTCTCACTGATTCTTCACAAATGTTCATGATTCTAATTCCACTTTTTTAGTCAGGCCAAGTTCAACTTTAGTAACTGTGTGAAAACTTTAAGGAACTGATGGTAACTGGACATGTCAAAGCATGACTCAATTCCAGGAGACAAGGATAAACCAGAATGCTAAACTGTAACTAAGCATAATTCCCATGGTGTTTCTGTGTCTGATGGCAGAGGAGGATGGGAATGAGCTGACAAGAATGGAAAAGCATTAGAAATGTTGTATGGAATTAAATAAGGATGGAAGTATTTGCTAAGTCGTGGTGTCATTCCTCAACAGCAATGAATATTACTCTGGGAAGCATCTTCCTGCATTGTTCCCTGGTATACCAATAAACATGACTGGCAATTCCTGAAATAGTTCTTTATAATATTAATTTATGCTTATTTATATAGCCTGTGGGGCTCTGCAGTTTGAAAAATCTATAAAAATTGCATTGATAGCATAGATAACATTGAACCCACAGTGTTTCAGTAACTGGCTGCCTTCTGCTAAATGTGCCCCACCACCTGTGTGCTCTGAAAACTGAAGGTATTAATTAAAGTGGGAAGTTATAAAACATTTTTTTCTTTCATTGAAAGAAAGAATTCCAGCAACTTGCATGAGATCATTTAGTTTCCAAAGAGTGTAGTCCCATACCTCAGTGGCAGAATGACTGGAAGAAAGACTCCAAGGGACACGCTTTGGGTTCAGCAGCCTTTCTGCATGTAATCAGTTACAGGATTGGAAGCTTGATTAAATGAGAGATGTAACATTTTAAATGAAACACCAGGAGAACAACATCTATTGTGGAACTACATTTAATTATCAGTAAAAAGCTTTAGAACAGTCTAAATATTTCAGCTGTATATTCCTTGGAATAAAGATATGGCTACTCATGAGTGGCAAATATTTGTCAGAGAATGTATTGTTGCAGCAGGTAATTACTGTTAGGTTTTCACTTGTGCTACACCCAGGATGGTTTTGATTACCAAGCCTCTAAAACATTCCCAGTAGACAGGACTCTCAATACCACTGATGTGCATCTTTTCTTACTCTTTGCAATTCTCTTAGAAGTGATATGAAGAGACTAGAAAATGTAAGCATGCACACTGAAACATGCTCTGCTTGTCACTTTTTTCTTTCCTCTGTAACAAGCTTTTGAAAAAGGTTATTAATTTTTGTGGGGCTGGCATGATTCTTTTGCCTCTGAAATAATTCATTTTAACATGAGAAGACAGAATAGTTTTAGCAGCTTCCTAAAAACTGTCAATACTTATTACATTTTCCAGAATTTGATAAATCTAACCAACTTTTACCTTTTGTAAGAAAACTATGTCAGCCTACATGTCAGCCTACATGTATTCTTTCTTTTGCAAATCTTGAGCCACTATTTCTCATTTGCCTTTCATTGTTGATGTTATGAAATTACTTATTAAACACATTTCAGAAATGGATTGTATGATAAAAATTGTGGAGTATAATCATAGATAATATGAGCAGGGATGTGAAAAATGCGATCTCTTTCTGTCTTTTCATATCTTCCTTTTTAATGTGCTCTGAATTGTTCATCTTTACTACTTCAAAAGATAAATCTGAGTTTATTATGTACCTCGTATCTTGATATCTTATTGACTGTAGCACATTATGAACCTTCCTTGGTAACAGAGTCTGGCATCCTACCAAGAACAAGCTATACCTTAATACCATTCATTGCCAATGTCTGACTGCTTTGGAATGGAAGAAAAGTCTCTTGACAGATGTCCTGACAAAGCAATAATGAAAAGGTCATACCACATTTCCTGCAGCATTTGTCTTGTTTCTTTAGTGGCTGTGTACTGAAAACTAGATCAAATTACCTCTAATTAGGGAGACTGTGTTCTGCAATAATGTAAGGAGCTTTTTATTAAAGTTATTACACATTATATTTGAAAATTCTAAAACTCTTAAATAGCATCTTGTCAACATTCTTATTCATATTCAGTCTTAAAACATTTTACCTTTTCTAAAGATCAAGGTCACAAAGCTCAGCAGTTCTTGTTTTATGGGGCCTTGGGGCCATTTTGAACTATTACTACTTCAGAATTGTTGATTAAGATTGAATACTGAAACCAAAGCACATCATAGACATTCTGAGCAAGTCTTCCCTGACAACACTGTCAGCATATGGACTAAGAAATGCCCAATATTCAGTGACAATTATACAAATACTTGCTTATCAATTATTTTATCTTCCTAAGATGTCATAAATTATTAAAAGCTAATTCTAAAAATACTAAGTATTTGAACAAACACACCAAATTATGTTTCTTTTGTCATAATGTTCTGATTTTAGAAAGCAAAGTAGAAAGAATTGATGCTGAAGAAAACATTTTCTGTGTTGATATACAATAATAATTTGGTTAAGTTTGGAACAGACTCTTTTGAAAGGCCACACAAGTCTGACTTGATTAGTTTTGTTAGACTCATATGCTGTTAATTACAGTGGCAACAGTGTCATCATTATGGCACTAGTAAAATAAGATGCTTAATTATGCAGTTATTACACTGCTTAGAAATGGGCATATTTATTTTACTTTTGTCAGGCCTTTTCTGTGTAAGCAGTAGCAACAATAAATTTTGTCATATTCCAGTTACCCTCATATTTTAAAACACTTAGATAGAAAATTTGGTCTGAAGTCAAGCAGGAGTTACAAGTAAATAGGAAACATAGATTACGATTAATACATTTGGAGAGAACCTACACACAATAAATCTTGTTTTCTCTCTGCTTTTTATAACAAGAAGAGGTGAGTCAGGAAAAAGTGTTCTATATTTTGTAAATATTAGTTACACACTTCCAAAACTGGCTCAAAAATAACTTTTTTATTTGTAAGTAAGTAATTGTTCAGTAATGGTAATTGTTCAACTTAATGCTTACATTTTTCTTTCCCTCTGGTTTTCTTCTGGTGATTAGTGTGATATATTCGAGTGTATGACTAAGAGAAGTTCTTTATAGACTCAGCTAGCTTTTTTTACAAAATCCAATGGAAATGCATAGACTGGAGGAACAAAAAGACCTTTCAGTCAAACTCTGTCCTCAAAGGCCACATTATCAGAGTCAACATCCCTCATAAAAATTAGTTTTATTTTCTTGTATGATCTGTACTTGATATACTGTACACGTAAACATGATTCATTTATGTCTAGTGAGAAAACTTTTTCTTACTGAGAAAGTATTCCTCTAACACTGTAGATGACATAGCACCAGGACTGATGAACTTGACTTTCATTAAAAAACATGATGGAATGTTATGATTCAAGAAAAAAAAAAAAAACCCAAAGCTAGTGAAAAGAAAGTGAAATGAATGCAACTTTGATAGTCTCATAATTCTTATTATTCTTGATAAAAAGCATATTTTGTTTATTTAAAAACTGCATTTATTGATGTGTTTTTATAATCTGAATCACAGTATTTAATTATAAATATTTTTATTTGATTTATTTAGTTATGAGATGATACTATGAATTTTAGGACTGAATGATTAAGTGCAGATGGAGCTTATATTCACAACTATTTTTGTGGGTTTGATCTACTCCCTTGCTTTCCCCATTTCACTTTCCTTCCCAAATAGTCTTTCTCTCATACTGTGCTCAAGCCATCTCTGAGCTAAATAGTGATAGACCCTGTTGGGGGCAGGGGAGAAGGGCAGCACAATGGCCTGGACAACAACAGCTGCCAAGAAGTGATGTGAGAGTAATTGTGTGTGACTGGAACAACCCAAACTGTCTGAGAGGCTTTGCAGAAGTAGCAATGCTGCTGAATATGATGATGGCCATCATCCAGAATGAAGAGCAACCAGGGAATTACCAAAGACTTCTGAAACAATGAAGTGCCTTGAAAAGAAATGTCAGAGTGCATGGAAAGTGTGGCACAGTCGTGAGGGACCTTGGAGTGAGACAGGTGACAGCACAGCAGCAATTTCACTCCAGTTTGACACTGCCAGCACTGGGGCACCCACAGACAGTGTTTGTAAATATGGGAACCTGCACCCCAGGAGTGCAGGGCTCTTACAGCTGTGAGCATGCTTAGTGCAAAGCTCTGTTTATTAGAAATTGGGAGGCACACCTTGGCAGACAGTAAAAGAAAAGTAATTCTAAAGAAATTCTCCCTCCTCACACATTAGTTATTTGACTTGCCTTTTCTGAAAAGTCATGATTTTCATCATTGTAAATGTTACCAAGTCAAATCCTAGAGGAAGAAGTATGGGGGTTATAAAAATGCTAATTTAAGATAGATATTTTAAATAAATAATAGATAAGTATAAATAATTGCATTTAAATTTTTTCTCTGACCTAGCAAAATACGGACTCGATTCTTAGTAGAGAAATTCTTTCATGCAGACTCATTTGGTACAGTTAAGGTATAGCCTCATATACCCTAGTGCTGCTCTGAATCAGGCCCATTGGATTCTTCCACTTCTCAAGTGTTGTGCTCTACTGAGGTAATAATATTAATGGCCAATCTTCACAAACAAAGATTTGGGAAGGGCTCTCCCCACGTGGGTGTGCCCTTCCAGCCTGTGCAGGATTTTTTAGATGAGGCTCAGCGTGCGCAGAACTGGCCCCACGGTTTAAGTCCTAAGGTTCATTTTGCCACAGCCGAGCAAGCTTGGACAGTGACAGTGAAGTCTCCCTAGGACTTTCTACAGCACCCGGTACTAACCGGGGCTGACTCTGCTTAGATCCAAGATCTGACAGGATCGGGTGGCAGGGAGGCATTGAACTGCCAGGGATGGTCCCTATTGAGACTCGAACTCGTGACCTTGGGATTTAGAGACCGGAGTGCTCTCCACTACACCATGGGACCGCCCTACTGAGGGATAAACAACTGAAGAAACAAATAGTGTCATGGAATAAAGACCTACTGCACATTGAGATGAATTAGAAAAGAGAATGATGGCACCGAAACGATCAAGGATTGCCACCTATGTGCTGCTACTGCTGAAGCACAATTATCTTAGCCGAGAACAAGCAGTTATTCAAAATAAAACACAATTTGCTCTCAGTGCAGACTATTCAGAACTATTGTATCATATGGTTTGGGTATCCAAGTCATGCATATCAGTTGCGTGATTGATACATAGGACAATATAAGTATTATTTCAACAGAAATGAACTTCTAAGGAAGAATGAGTAATAGAACAACTTATTTTGGACAGGATTTTGTTGGCATGTGAAGTTACGCTTGTCTAAAATGATACTTTAATGGCTTCTCTTTTTTTTTCTTCAAGTTGGTGATTAAAACTGAAACCACCCATGATGTCTGTACAAGAAAAATACTCCAAATTTGTAAGGTTATATTTGTTTTTCGTCAGGTGAAGAGAACATGTATGAATAAATTTACCAATTAGAGTTAGTGTTATACTGTCTGGAACAGTATTATGTGCCAGCAGTTCAAGTACTTCTTCATAGTAAAGAGAACTCTCTGGGGGCGTATACACATATCATGAAACTTATGAAATGTTGATGTTCCCAGAGCCACAGTGAATCTGAGATGGGGCAGGCCCCAGCTGTCTAACTTGTACTAATATTCACTGAATGAAGAAATAGCTGAAGTTCCAAAACCAAAGAGTAATAAATTGTTCATATCGTAGCTGTCACTGTAAGCAGTATTTGCAAACAGAACAGCCTCTCATTAAGGGTAATATCTGTTAAAGCTTACCCTACATTTACAGTAATTGAAACAGCAGTTCCATTCCATTACTGTAGATATGTATGTGGACTCAATATCTTTGATCTTTCGCAGTGATTTAGACACAGTTGTGCTGACTTCAGAGAAGTGTTAGTGGTGAAGTATGAAAGGGATTAAGGTTTATTATTACTAATCTAAAATATTTTAATGAAACTCAGATTGACTGTTGTATTTCTGTAATCTTTTCATCCCTTAATACATGGAAGGAGGAGTACAAATCAGTCTTCCTGTTCAGAAATTATAAGTGATCAAAATAGTTTCAGATGGCTCCTTTTCCCCCCTCTTCCCCTCCTTCATCATGTGAATGGATTCTGAGTACACAGATGGAAGTAAAAAGTGAGATTATACTTGTCTTTCATTCTAATGCTTCCTGACCAGAATATTTATGTCATGCTTGTATGTGTGTTATCCTTTTTTCATGTCATGTGACGATTAATGCCATTGTCTCAAAATAGAGGTTGTAGCAAAAGGAGCGTTTCGCTCTCTCAGATGTTATGAGCTATATCAGGCCATGGTGCCAAATGGATTTTAAATATGCTGGATTACAATGGAACTCATGTGGAAGTGCCTGTGACATTCACATGAACACCATATGAATTCTTAATCATCTGCAGGTTATAGTGAATACTAAATGAATTATTAAGATAACTATATTCCATCTCTGTGATCAGGGCAGCTGTGTGAGTAGAAAAGTAAGCGTGTCCTTGATAAAAACAGTAGAACTTGCAAAATCACAATGTAGCATCTGTGCTGGAGGAAAATATAGACTGGCAGATTCCCTAAGCAGCTGGAGGGGGGAAAGAGAAGCATGCAGGCATGCTGCAGGTATATATAAGTGTGTGTGTGTCTGCAGGTAGTAGTAATGTTGCCTTAGAATTTTATGTATTTGGAGGTTGTAAGATGAGTGATGGAATATCATGCTAAAATGTAAGAATGGAAGCCTATTGGTGAATGGGTCAAGGCACTAAGAGGAGAAGAGAAAATATAGTAACTGTTCATCAGCATTGCGTGGTGCCAAGTGGGTAGAATTTTGGCTGTGCCAAAAAGCTTGAAGACTTCCTATTGATTTATTTTTTTTCTTGGTGTTTGTTTCATAAACCAAAGCTCACTGGTGTAACTGGGAAATCTTCTCCTGCAGGGCAGATTAGACTAATCTCATGGCTAAAATCTCACTCTGCTGATGCATTGTCCTTCTCCAAGGAAATGGGACAAAAAAAAAAAGATAAAAGCATTTTCACTGAAAAAAAAATCTCAGTGGAACTGTAAAAATGTTACCTTGCTGTTAGCATATTTTTCCTGCCTAATTTATAAACTCTCATAACTTTTCCCCTACACATGACAAAGAAACTTAATATCCAAGGAAACACTGACCTCTATTTAATTTTTGTAGAGAAATGTTTTCACATTTACACCTAAGTGATTTCAGTTTCTCACAGTATTTGGTGACCGTATGTATTTAGAACTACTTGGTTTCTTTGCTTTGAAAGGTGCATTTGTGAAGGGTTTTGTGTATGCTACTTCATCAAAGGAATTTCTCATTGACATATGTTGTACCTCAGCCTTGTACACTGCTTATTAGACCAGCATTGTATGCACATTTCATTATTTCAATCACCTTTACATTATATTCAACAGGTATGAGAGTCATATGTTGTACTTTCAGATTTGGAAGGCCTATTCTTTCATAGGAGAAATTTGTGACTTTCACTTTTTTTTTTTTTAATCCTTTTTGAAGAAGAAAAGTTTCTTTTTAATGCTTGGCTTAGCTCTAGTTCAAAGCTGTAGTTGAAATACCAGCAAGTCAAACATATATCTGAAATCTTTGGATCATCCAGTTAGAGGACTTCCCCTCACCTTCTCCCTGGAGGTCAAAAATTCAGATTTCAGTATTACTGTGAAAAGAAAGTTAATGGTTCTTTTTGAGTACTTAACTGTTCGATATTGCAGTAACTAGGATACCACGTTCATTGGGATAAAGCTGCAATGTTGATAGTAGCAAGTGTTACAAACAGTCAGCTATTGCACAGATAAAAATGAGTAATTAACATACTGCTGTGGTCTGTGACTTTGTGAGTTAACATCATACAGTTAAAGAATACCCACAGCAACTCAGATGTCATAGCTCATGAGCTATGACAGAACAAAATTTTTGTAGATTTTGTGTGAAACCCTGTGACAAGTATTAGGCAAGCTCTTCCTGACAGCCTGTAAAACAATGAACACATTTATGTTTATTCTTTCCAAATGACTTAGAGAGAGAGTCTTCTTGAAGTTGTAATAGGAAATGAATCTTAATTAGGTAAAATAGCTTTACCTAGGGATGTTTTATATTGGGATTGAATTTTAACAAAGACATTCCAATCTCAATACAAGTTTTAGAAAGCTGAGTTGCCTGTGTAATAAAAGATGCTACAAAGACTAAGGAGAGCATTTGCTTGGTCAATTCTTGTATTTACTTTATGCAGTGAATCAGAAGGGAAAATTTCTGTATATTACTGCAGTACTTATCCATGTTTTTTGAGGAAACTTCAAACCTAACACTTACATTTATAGACTGGGTTTGATCAATAGGATATTGATTGGTGGAAGAAGTTTTGTGCCTTTAATAAATTGACCTTATTTAGTAGTTTTTTCTTACCCTGAGTTATACCTTTGCACTAAGGTGTAGTAGTAGTTTAGTAAAGTGCTTTTGGCTTGTTTTTAGTCTGCCTTTGGAAGCATTTAATTCTACTGGCCTGAATTTAGGTTGCTAGTTCTTGTAGAGTGCTGTAATGTTGAATGGGAATGTCTCATGAATATATATAGCATATATGCTCTATATAATAATTAGAAGTTTTCAGAGTTTTAATTTTTTTCTCCATTATTTTAAAAGGGCAAAGCTTTTCAGAAATGCAGAAGATACATCCTCTGAAAATTCTGGCATTTTTATTTAACCTTTCTTGAAAATCTTGACCCAAATGTGTGGAAGTATTTTGTACCATAATACTGTATAACTGAACATAATGAAGTAGCAGCAGCCTAGCAGATCAGATAAAGCAGGAATGCTCTTAATCATGAAGGTATGTTAGTGACTCTCCTTTTGTCTAGTTTTGCTCTTGATCTCTTTTATCAGACCAGGCAATGATTTGCAAGTTTGTATAAATGACAAGTTTAAAAAAGAGCTTTTATATAATTGCACATCCACTACTCAAGCCCAACATTGTGTTCTCTGCAAATCTCATTATATGCAGCTCATGAGTGTAATTAACATATTAATTTATATGCAGATAGTGATCTAAATGCCAAAGTATTTTTATACATCAAGTTCCTTTCCACTTTTGAATTTGTATTCAGGAAAAAAGTGAAAGCAAACTTGGTAGGGTCAGAATGGGAGGCATTCAAACTCTCAGGGACAATGTTTGTTTGACTGCTCTTAGCAGATGCACTTTCAGTTGTCCTGTTTTCAGGATGTTCTGGGGGAAAAAAACCCCAAACCAGTGTGGGTTTTTTCAGGTATATTGTTTAGCATGACTGATCAGTGTAAAGTGTGTATTGAACTATTTGGTTCTGAGTTTAGTTGGACTTGGCAAACAGAATAAATTTCAATTAACATATGTATCAGTCTTGTCTCTCCTCCTAATTCTATACTGTACATCTAGACAATCCTGCGTCGTTTCAAGAGCAGCTTAGGGCATGAACATAGGATTAATATGAACCTGAAGTAGATCCCCTGATGTCTTTGATCTCTTTGCAATCAAAGCTCTAAATCGAAACCCTGAGAGTGGACTACAGATAGAAAGGAGGGTGAAGTAAGATAAAGGACAGAATTCTTACATAAAGAAAAGCATTATCTGCTTCTGTACCAAATTTTTAGTACATATAATAGGAAAACAAGAGAAAATCTACATTTAAATTCTCTATATTTTCCAATTGCTTCATTTTATAAGGTTCCAGCCAGTTTAATTGTTGTTCCTCAAAATAATAAAAACTGCTGTAAAATGCAAACAGAAAATGTTTTGAGAAATGTTTATCAAAATAGAGATAGATTATTTTAGACTGATACAATCTATTTTAAAACTTTGATTTTCAAATATCTTTCTGAAGTTTGAATATACAGCACTAATCTGGTTGTGTTATCCACCTGTGACTACTGAAGCAAAACCAGCTCTGAGGTTGTGGCATCATGAAATAAATATCAACAGTAATTTCTTCTACTTAATTACAATTGGCTCAAGTCGTATATTTAGGCAGATCATAAGAGAGATGGGGAGGGATAGTGGACTCAAAGTAAATCTTCATGAATTTTAATCCTCAAGTCTGTAGATATTTACATACTGATTTTTTCACATTTCTAGTTTGTCACATTAAAAACAGAACTTTAAAATTTTCAGTATTCATAAAAATCAAAGTATTCTGGCCTCAAAAAAAATGTTTCATAACTTGAAAAACAAAAAAACCCCATTGTACTTGAAATTTCTTTCTGTAACCTGTAAAACAAAAGGAAGTACACTTCCCTCAGACTTTAGCAGACTTATCTTTGTGTTGGAAAAGGCACGGTCATTGGAAATCTCTCCCTTCCTACCTTAACTGTTCTGTGATTCTGTAATATTGTATCTGAATTTAGAATTTATCCCCTGCGAGTGAAACCTGGCAAGCTTGCTCCAGTCTTGCTCCAGTCTAATGGCAAGTAAACTGCATCTGGGGAGCAAAACTTAAATCAGAAACTGTTTTTATGAAATACCCTTATGTTTTAAATACTCTACTAAGTTCCTGCTGCAATCCTCAGAGCTTGCTCTGGAAACTGTGTGTAACCCTCTTGGGAAGCAGCTTGGGAATGTCTGCCAGGTCTGGGTAGGCCACTTACATGCCCTGGAAATGCTGCACCTTTCAGAAGTGTGTTACTGGCCATGGAATCTGGCACAGCTGGCATGCTGGATATTTCAGCATTTCTTGAACAAATCAGCTACAGGAGAGTTACGTGAATCTGCTTTGCTTCTCTTTAATATAAACAAGAGACACCAGAAGATCAACATTCAATGAGAAACTGGAACTACAAATCTTCACTATGTTGTGTTTACCACATAGAAAGGTTCTGCCATGGGAGGTGAGAGAAAAAACTGGTGAAGAAAAGGAAGATTATGTGAGAGAATTGTCCTAGTTCCTGAAAAAATACCCTTTATCTCAGAAAATTGATAAACTCTAAGCCAAAACTCTTTCCCCAGGGTTCCCTATTTCTCCTATGCTGGTTATTCAGAATTAACTTACTGCTGAACTTACTTGGAGTTTTTTGACTGGTTGGTTAGTTATTTTTCTTCTCATCTTTATTGTACTGAGTCTGAATTGGAATATTTAATTATATCTCAAGAAGTATTTTCCAAAAGCATTTAGTGAATAACATCTAAGAATAAATAAGTTTGAGGCAGTCATTAGCTGCTCCAGAGAGTTGCCAAATGGAAAAAAAAATTTGCATTAGAAAGAAAAGATCCAATCACAAAAGTTATGTAATCCAATTATAAATACTTTGTGATTCTGGAGTTCATGTGCTGTTTGCCTTATTTACTAATGAGCCTAATTAAAAAGATCCCTGAAGCAAAGAAAAAAAAGTTAATAGGGATGACAGCTATTAATACATCATACAATTGCCAAAAAAGCATTAAACAAGCTATACTTGAAGTCTCTGATTCTGGAAATACTCCTGACTTTTAGGATGTACTATTTCAGATGAAAAGTAGCTGTACAATTATGCATCCAGTCTTTATTTCCAAAAGCTTGGAGTTACTGTGGTTCAGGATTCAATGCTAGATTTGCAATTATCGTAATTTTTGCCTGTCTTGATTTAACAGATGAGTGACTTCATAACTTTGTGAGTCTTGCCTCCTTTAGCCCTGTGTGGTTTTTAGTTCTTCCCCATCAGCATAGTTATATGCCTTGGAACTTTCAGAGAGTTTTTTTTTTCCTGCTGTTTTTGACATGTAGTTCAACCCCAGCTAGAATTTTTATAATTGAAGAGCAGGGGATATTTCTTTTTGTTAACTCATTTAATAGCAATTTACATCACTAAACAGTGGGGCTCTCTTGTTCCAGATTTTCTTACTGGGAAAATTTTATGACACACTGTGTGTGTGTGTGTCTCTCTCATATCTCTACATATGTCTCTCTCACCTGGATACTGGATAATCTGGGGCCTTTCACTCTCAATTCCAGAGAATGGGAGAGTTTAGGTGGTAAACTATCAAAAGCCAGAATTCAGATCACTATGTGGAATATCACCAAGTAAGTTATACTTGAGTTGTTTTATCACCCAAACTATAACTACTAAACTTTTCAAACCTAGGAGTGCACTTTCATTTCTGATGTGAGGTTAGCAATCTTATGAATTCCTGAATGTTAGGAATAAAAATAGGTTATCAATAGTTTAGAAACTCCCTAATGCAGGATTCATTATAAGTTTGGGCAAAGAAAAAAAGGTATTTTCTCTCCAGAGTCTGTTGTAGCAAAAAACAAATTGGATGGTTTTATCTGACTCCTGTAATTTTATCTTTTCACTGTATCTGAAGGAGCTGCAGTGCCTGCACTCTCACTAATGTAAGTTTTTTATCTGTTCTTACCAAATCCTGTCAGGAAATGGGACAGGAAAAAAGTTTGTGGTAAATTATATATTCCTTAGGTGAATGTGTTAAAGAGCTGATATGTTTAACTTGTCAATCCAAATAAATTCAGTGTTAAAGAAGTGAACTAAAAGACCGAAAGGTGTGTAATAATGTTTTATGTGTCACAGTCCAAGTGCCATCTAATTACTGGAAGTGAGTACTTCAAGATACTCATTTGGGTAACTTTTTTCTTTTTTTTTTTCTTAATTTTTATTATTTTCCTTTAAATTACAGTGAATTCAGTTCAGTAAAGTAATTTGTATGATTTTGGGGTTTGCAGGATCTATATGTAAGCTCTGGCTTGATGTACTAATCGTCCTCAAGCTTGATTTTATAAAACAATACTGAATACTGGGCTCATGACAGTCTGATGTGGTATTGCTGCCTCTTTTGTATTCCCTTGGCATCCCATCTTGAATAATACTGTGAGAAGAAAAATGCTTCATTTCAGTGTGCCAAATGCAAACAGATTTATATTTTTTCACTGCCGATTGAGAAGTTAGAACATAGTTCTACAGAATTAACTAGAAAGCTGCTAGATTTCTTGAAGGTATATTAGTTCTTCCAAATATGTATTTCCAGGCTTTTCTCTTTTTGAAAAGGACTAGAGGAAGCTGGATCAATTCCATGCATCAGTTGCAGAGTTGTGCCAATGCACATGCTTAGAGAAATCTCGCAATTTATTAATCTTTTCTAAAAATATTTGCATAGAACTGGTTTTTTCCTGAAAATGCTGCTAGAGGAAGAAAATAGTTCATCCTCTTAGGTAACAATGTGCATTTGAACAGATTTCATTGGAAATCTTTGAGTGCCAACAGAAATAATTGTATAGCTAAATGGCAGAGGTACTAACTCTTTGACAGATATATTCAAAGTGCCACACTGTAGGCTTGGGAGATTCCTTCAAGCTGTCTTCAGAAAAGCATTGGCAATGATTGACACTTTTAGAAATGGTAACATTTGCCTTTTTGTAAGATCTGTAGCATGAAGATGAAACCTCTGTAGTAGAAGCTTCGAACAAATTACGCACCTTATTTGTCAGTAGAATTAGATTACTTGAGTAGCATTCAATTAAGATACTCAGTATTCAGAGTTCAATCTTTGGTGTTCAGTATTCAGAAGACAGTTGTGTCTGCATTTTGGCAAAGCTGAGTAGTTTTCCTTGGGTAAGTATTATTTACAGGTTACAGTAAAAGCACCTTCTGTTCACACATATGCTGGGACTTGTTCACAACGCAAGTCTGAGGAGCACGTACAGAACTGGGTGGGTATGAATCACTCCTATTCTCTAATGTGAGAATCACCACCAATCTGAGTGCTCTGGACTTCAATTTTAAAATTGATTTTGATAAATACTGTGGGAGTTATAATTGTGAACTTTCTATTGCTGAAAGTTGTGCAGACAAAGTTGAAGCTTTCATAGCCGGAATGGAGCAGCAGCATGGGCTGAACCTGCTGAGTGCTTATACAGTGTAAAGTTGCACTGTGAAATGCATCTTACAGGCATTATAAATCAATTTGTGTAATGAAAAACAAACTACAGGCATCTGCTATTTGGAATTTATGTATTTTTATTCTTTGGCTGCTGTCTTTACAAACATAATGGGAAAGTCAGAAAAACACATTATGTCAGGTAAACAACACTGAGGACCTGCAGGGCAGTTATAAAGGTGTTTAAATAACCATTTCAAATGTTTGTGATGAGTAGAAATAAGTTGAAGAATATGTTGTTCTTATTCTGTAAATGCACTTGAACAAAACTTTAATTAATCAATATGGCCGTTAGTTTTCTGATTCTAATGTCCTGAATGTCAGTGCATTGGAAAAATTATTGACATACTCTGTTTCTGGCTTTACTCTGTGACATAGTCTGGGCCCTTTACTTAGTAGCTTTACCATCAGCCTGCAATTTGTGACCCAACTGAGTTTTCTTCAGAATTTACAATATTCAGATGTTTGGTATTACTGCTTCATTGTTGTGCATGTCACATGAGCGAGAACTATGTGCAAACACAGATTTTTATTTCATCTATTGACTTTAAATTTCCAAGGAAAAATTTCGTTATTGCTGTAAAATTTAAATGTGAAATACAAATCTGTAGACTACAGTTTCTCCTTGCTAAGGAGAAATAAACTAGTGTGTTACAGTAGCTGAATGTGTAAGTTGTAACATGGTGAAAGGAGGCAAATCCTGCACAACTGAGCGGGAAATTCATGGAGGAAGAGGAAGGATGAAATCTTTTAGGCACCAAAAATGTAAGCTCAGGTTTATTTCTTCTCTTAAATGGTCCTGGGTGTCTCTAAAACCATATGCCTATAGTTGTATTACTTTTAAAGCAGTTTCTCAATGAAGGCCCTTAACAGAAATAGCATGTGGTACAGGAGGGCCTACAATTTTAGGATTAAGTTTTAAATCCTGTGTATCCCAGTTAAAAAGGTAGAGGGCATATGTAATAAATCAGAAAACAGGGGAATAGGTAATAGGAAGGAACATTTTTTCAAAGTTTCATGTATGAAAGGGACATGTGCATAAAGCTCAGCATGTGTACTTCTGCATAAATGCTGCATAGCTAAAGACTATTCCTGAATGACTGAATTTAGCTCGGTGCATTTAAAGGAGGACAGTGATAACATAGTTCCAAGACAGATGTTACATTGTACCTTTATGGTGGATTTTACAGTTGGTGGCAGACACCATATATTAAAACCTTGAGTCAGATCAGGTAGTTAAGGTGACTGTTCCAGCATTCCCAAGGGGTCTCCATGGAGTTCAATGTAGTTCACAGTTTCAGTGGGAATTATGGCAGGTGTGTCCTTTCTATGTGCAATGATGGTGAGTGACAACGAACATGAAACACAAAAGAGTAAGAAAGCTGCAAAGTACAATAATAACGAGAAGCTTCAGCTACCTTCCTAACTCTTGGATATATGTCATATTAGGGCAGAATGCTTGCTTCTGTCATACCTAAAATTTGAGTCAGTCGTTTTTGGAGCAATCACTCAGAAAAATCTTCAAAAGGAGATTCAAAATTCAGATCTGATCCAAGATATACTAGAGAGAACACTGGACTTACATTTAACTTCTCTATCTAAGAGAAGCAGCCAGGAAATTTCATTTCTAAAGCATTTTTATGACAAGAAACTACTTAAAGGAAAGTAAAAAGAAACAGACAAAAGGGTAACCTGGTTAATGAGGTTGATTCGACATGTCAAAGAGCTTTTTGAGAGTCAATGTATTTGGTATTTTATTGGAGGTGATGTATACCACAATTTAACAAAGAACAGGCCAGCAAAACTCATACAGGTTCATTCAGCAGGTAAAGCAGGAGAATTAAGATCTTTTAAGGTAAAGTTTAGAGAATGAAGATAATTTCTGGAAAATACAAAGAGAAAACTGTATCAAGTCCGGCAAGTTCAAAACGAAATCTCAACACACTAATTTAAACATCAGAAGCTCTGCTAAAGATTTGTGTTGTACACACACACTCACAAGGTAAATGTATAACATATGTAATGTTATAAATTATAATATCTATATAATATATATTATATATATTACATAGACATGTTATATCTTAGATATATAGCATTGCAATTGTTATAAGTATGCTGTATGTAACTATATATAGCATATTGCAGCTATATATAGCACAGACATAAAATATCTGACACAAATACTGCATATAATTTTATATTATATTCCACAATGCTAATGATGGAAGTCAATGGCAAGGGCACACGTTATTCCTGTGCTTAGTCTTGGCTGAACTGTGCTGACCCAGCAAGGGCCTTTCAGCTTCAAATCTCATCTCTATCTCTTTGATGTCTGTGTTAATAGTTTCTTGCTTCAGTGAGTTGAGAATCATATTCTTTATAAGTCAATGGGCTGACTCCATTTCTAGAGGATAATCTAGACTTTTTTTGTTTAATTATTCTATCTTCTATTATAGGATTTTATAACCTGAGCTAAAGAAAATCCCATTCAGTTCTGGTATGTCATCACTTTTGCTCTACAGACAACAGGACATGTATTTCCATTCTCTCTATGTTGTATAAACAGAATGTTATGGGGTACAAATAAAATTCAGAGGAACAGATATGTGCATTAATAGGGAAATAATATTTACTGTAATAGGAGAGATGGCTTGACACATCTCAAAAAACTGCTCTAGTCTTCAATTGTTGGGAGTTTTTTATTAAAAAAATACTATTTTTGAATAGTTTTGCTCCTTTTCAACCCCCTCAAATCAGCTTTTTGGATTTTTAATCTATTATTAAGATTTTGAGACTTTTGCATTCAATGGCAACCAATACAAGTAAATTGATTGAAAAGAGATGAGCCAAAGAAGAAATGAGAGTGAAGAAACCCAAGAATTTTTATCTTAGAGAGTGATTTATGAGGCAACATTAAGAAGATAAATACATGCAATCGGAGTAAGTGATTTCTGAGAAGGAGCAACAAGTTGAGAGCAAGGGTGAACGCTTGTGTGAAGATGAAATATATTCACAAGAAATGTAATGGCATAATGGAGTGACAGTAGGCAGTGAAATTTTAGTCTGGCACTTATTGTATTTTTTTGCACATGTGTTTGATAGAATAAAAAATGATGGCTTGATTTAGCAATCTCAGGGAGTTCAAGTTGGCAGAGTAATGACCTGCCTTTGCTGGTAGTTGAATACTGAATGAATCCTCTAAATAGTTCCAGAACTTTGGGTTTTGGGGGTTTGTTTTCAATTTCTACTGCTTTATTTCTTCCTAAATATTAAAAATATCCACCTGTTGTGTATTGTCCCCTATGAAAAAATTATTTGTTCATTAAAAATAAGCTTGAATAATTTGAAAGGATTAGTATTTCATGTTAATGTGGCAGTTTTAATTTTTAGAAAATGTTCTGTATAGTTTGATTCATATTCCTTTGGAATATTTACCTTCAGTTTTTCAGTGAGACCGAGAACTATTGTCTAGAGAATCTCATTCTTCAAAGGCTTTTCTCTGTAGTCAACTTGTATTTCATTATGCTTAGACATATCATCATAAAGCCACTGTAGAAATTAAGTCACTATTTGTATATGCTGAGGGATACCTGAATGAGAATTAGCACAGCTATGCAAAGTGGTGGTGGTGATGGTGGTTCCTTCTTCTTGTTGAGGATATAAGTAGTCCTTTGCTGTCAGTTGTAGTGTAACTGTTCCAATACCCTTTATCATTTACTTAAGAACTGTTAGAATTTAAAATTGTTATTGTAATTATTTTCAGAAAGAGTCAGGTATCAGGTTGACTACCAGATCTGTAATTAGATTTGAGATACTTCATTTAGTGTATTTACATTACGGAGCATCCATGCACTGCTGAGGAAGTGTGGGCAAGAGTTGGTTGGTTTATTCCACTTTTTTTTCTAAACAGAAATGCTAAACCAACTGAGCCATAAGCCTTAGGTGAATAGATTTCTGTACTTGTGATATTTACTGCTTGGACAAATTAGGTGTACATAATAACCAGCTGTCGACCTCCAGATGTAATACAGGCAAGCTGCATAAATTCTGCAGACTCAGACACTATGACTTTCCCTGATGTAGGGCTTGGTGGGCTGCTGTAAATAATTTCTCACTGAGTAACCTAATTTCACGCAGCTTTGTTTTTATTTTTATTTTTCTAGTAATTAAATGAAAGCATATATGAGTAGCAAAGTCTGATTGCAGTGAAACTGCCTGAGCTCTACTGTTTGAGAACATCGAGGTGGAAGAAACCAGAGAATGTGTCATTTCAACTCCAGTGTTTGCAGCAAATGACACAAAATTAATGAATGAGGAGTCCTCACTTGTAATAAAATGCTTAGCTGTAATTCAGATATTACAGTACCAATAATACAGTCTGGGATGTTCTTCTCCCTTCCTTAATTTTGTTGCGCAGGGTAATGGCAGAATAAGGTCTTTAAGAGCCTGAGCTGCTCACTAATTTCAGTGAAGTTGGTGAATAAATTCTCTAGTCTTACTGACCATGAAAACAGCTGTTATTCTCTAATAGGCAAGTTTCAAAAGCCTTTTAGATGTTTGAAGGCTGTTGATGGATAAAAGGGGAGGAGAGAGGATTACAAAAACCTGGCAGAGAAACCTTGAGCTCTTTGGAACTTTGTAAAAAAGCAAAATGAAAAAAATAAGCAAAATTCTTGATCAAATCTTTGGAATACTACTTTTTTTCTCTTTAATAAAATTTTAACAAAAAGGTTATCATATTATAAGAAAACAGTTCTAGAGATGCAGATATTCCCATCCACCACACAGGAAAGAAGGCTGCAAACTGGTACAGTAAATGGGCTTCAGTGTCTTCTGTTTTACCAGCTCAAGTCCAGTAATTGAAATGAAAGAAATATTTCACCAGCTAGATGTGCATAAATGGTGTATCAGCAACTTGAAAGTAGGGAAAAGGTAAAGAAACAATTTATTTTAAATGTAATTAAAGAGCAGCCCCAGCCTATGCAATCCTCTGATAGAAAAAAAAAAAGGATGTAAGCGATCTGTTCCTGTAAAACTGGCTGTGAACTGATAACCACAGCAAGATTAAGGTTTGGACTCAGGATTCACTGGAATATAAATATAGATAATTAGAACACTTCAAGAAGTTTGATTACAGACATGTCTTCATATGTTGGGATGGCTTTGCTTTAGTTTGTGTATCTGGAATGTGATAACATTATTTAATAATGGAAAATGACACGGAATTTTGGACAAACTAAGTAACTGTGTAATGAAGTCCTTACCTCAAGTCTCATGGCTTGTGTTGTTCTTTGAATTGTTTGGTTTTATCAGTAACAGGGACAAGGCTTTGTGGTCTACAGTCAGTTTGGATAGTGGACTTGGTAATTTTTATGCCAACTCAAGAAATAACCTGACGAAACCTGAAAATACTTTCTTGAAGTAAAATGCAGAGTTAAATTTATGATACTGTTAAGAAATGTGAGTTTGTTGATCAATATCTGATTAATTTTTTAGCACCTTTGATAGGTACATGACAAATTCAGGAGTATTTGTGCACGCCTTCAACTAAGTCAATTCTTCTTCAATTACCACTTTTCAGTTATCTGAGAAATAAGAAGTCATGATGAAGTATATAAATTGAAATTTCTATGAATTGATTCCAAAGATTGCTCTTTTTGGTTTTTTATGTGTAACAGTAACTTAAAATACGAATCACTGAACAATGTTACATTGAAAAACTTTTTTCAGTCTTACACTAAAACAGAAATATGGCTCTACAAAGAAAAATACTAGAAAGAGCTCACTCCCTTGTTATTTCATTTTTTCCTTGAATAATTCCTTCAGAAAATCTAAGTCGTGCTGCTCAAGATAAAACACACTACTTTTTTTCCTAACCAAAATAAATCAAACTCTGTAAGTCAGTGGGTATTTCCAAATCAGCAAGCAGAAAACTTCTCCAGAGCTGTAGTAGAAAGCTATGCCACTTCTTGGTGTTTGATATTCTTCTCTGTTCTTAGGTGTCCCTGTGTGAACTCATTTCATATTGATTAACCTTTGTCACTGTTTCAATCTAAGGCATTATGACTTCATGCAATAAGGGACTATTGATTCTTTTTCCCTGTGTAATGAAACAACACAGATGAAAAAATATTGTCCCTGTTTCACAATACTTAAAATTGTGTTAGAGATGGATTTCAGCAAGCAGCTGATCAAAAGCACTAGGCAAGGAATGAAAACCTACATTAAGAGGAGAAAAAACCCCTGTTTTTCATAGAGACAAGATACACAGAAAATATATTTTAGGGATTTTTAAACTGTATATATTATCAAAGCCAAAAATCCCTTTTAGCACAAATCTTTGTCTTACAGATTCTGATTAGCAGGTGCTAGTAAAGGTGTTTTATGTGCCAGTGGAATTAAACTAGTGATGTATAAAGGGAGTGCATAACAAGTTATTTTTGATTTGAGAATTCAACAATAGCCCTTGTATTTCTAAAGTCTGGCAAGAATTGGCTGTCTCTTTTTGTATTATTTTCCTTCCTCTTAATCTGATAGTGGACAAGGCCAGAAAGTTTTATTCTTAGCTATCTAACCTATCCTGATACTTTTAAATATTTTGCTTAACCTGCCTGCATTGCCCAATGTTTTGTGTCATAAGTGTAGAGCAAATATAATGCAGTATCAACATTTAAATATACCTCAAAGTGAGAAGTAGGCCTTAAGAGCAAAGCTCCTGGTTCTCTTACAGTACATTTGTTAGTTTTGCACTATTAGTTTTATGTAGATTTCTGGTGGTGTGGTGGGAGGTTGTGCTTTGTCACAAACAGTGTCAGGAGGAGTTGACAGTTAAAGCCCTTAAAGGCATCGGCCCCAGTCTGTACCCGGCCAGGACTGTCATTGTGCTCCCTCCAGCTGTTCTGTTTCTCTAGCAATGCACAGCAGAGACAAAATCAGCTTCATTGCGGAGTTAACCAGATTAATATTTGTTTTGCAATGACAGAATGTTTGTAACTGTTCTGGAATACGTGAATGTGTACTGAGAATTAGCCTTTCCTAGTTTTGAATACTTTGATTCTGAAACTTCTTTTACGTGGTTGCAAATCCAGATAGGACCCTTGCAGTGACTACAGATCATTGGGATTTCTGGATTAGTTTCATCTAATATTCTTCTTTTCTGTGTATTTCAAACACATTTCAACTTGAAATAGAAACGATTTTTGACCATTTAACTTACTTTTGTTTCTGCTCTGAAAGTCATGTGGATAGGTCTCTGAGAATAATTTTTAAACCATTGTTTGCAGCCTTGTTAAGCAGCAGGAAAGAGGAGAAAGAGGATTAGCAATTGGTCTCTGTCCAGCACAAACTGTTGAAATTGATTTGGCTTCAGGCTGAGAGTTAAAAGCAAGCCAATGCATTACAGACGATGGATCTATACTACATTGTGTTAATATACACCAGGGGCTCTTTTCCTTCCCTGGTTTGCACTTGGCTTTAAACCCCATGGTCTGATTCTGATGCTTTTTTAGCATATTCCAGTGTATACCAGTAATGGCTTCATTGAATCCACATTGCTGTCAGAGCCACAGTGTTTTAATGATTGGGACTTTCATTTAGGATAGCTAAGTGGTGTCTTTGCCCCTTTTTTACACCTGCAAAGAGAATGAGAAGTCCTCTTGGATTTGCACTGGTCAGTGAAGAATTTTACACTGTTAGTGGACTGTATTCATTACAGTGGTTGCAATAAAAGAGTTTGAGTTTCTTCTTTAATAGAAAGGTGCCATTTAATTTTTTATGAAACATTTATGAACTTATGGTGCTTGATCTTGGGCCAGTGAAACTGCTAAAGGTCTTTTATTAAAATCAAACACGTCTATTTTAATTCTCGTGGTTGGATCCTTGTGGTCTTTTATTGGTTTATGATCGGATCTCTCAGGCATCCTGTCTGATGTGTCTCCCGCCATCATTTATGTGTTGCAAATATTTTAAGCTTTTATACTCAGTGTACATGCTGCCACTGCGCCCAGGCAAAATGTCTAAGTTTGACTCAGAGGTAGAAACTGTCTATATAACAATCCATTCTGAGAGCTAGAATTTAGTTCAATTGCTTGTTTTGTACTCTGTCAGACTTCCCCTGTCAGATAAATGTTTACTAACACCTTTCACCAGTCCTGCTGAAGTTGAGAATTCTAGTGTGATAGGTGGCCTGCAGCAGAATGAGCAAACAGACAGAACAAGATCTGTCTAACAGCCCTATCACACTTCAACACAGCTTAGTTACCTTTAAATAAGGTATTTTGAGTGTTAGAGGCCTTATAGTCAACACAAATAAATGCCTCTGTTGTTTGAGATACAGCTATTTATAAAATGGTATGGTTAGACAGCCCCTAAAGACAGTTCAGTTCCCTTGAAGTCTTTCCTCACTCTTCACCATGTATTCCTTCCTTCCACTTCCCTCCCTTTGTCTGGGCCTCATCTCCTGGTTCATCTCCTTGGTGAGCCAAATGAGAGCATTCAAATGGCAGAAAACTAATTCAGAACTAAATAAATATGTTGAGAGAGGGAGAGACAAGGAGAAGGTCTATGAGAGGAACGGATTACTTTTAAAGGGCAGGGATAATTAATCTGTTCAACTGTTTAATCCTTATTAATGCTTATGACTTTAGCTTTAAATGTACAAACAGGTTTTAAAAAATGAAACAAAATGGCTGTATGCACCATTTAAACCTTACCATTTATTTTAAGGATTAGAGCAGAAGGTACATATCAACAAACTTTCTGAATAGAGACTTCCTTAATTCCTGCAGTGCTTTTCACCACTTTATGAGATTATCTAATAATTTCCCAGAGCCCATGGAGACTGGGTTTTCCCATTAAGCTTTTGATCAAGATAGATGCCCATTTGTTCAAGGTGTTGAAGGAGGTTGAAAATAATATCTTCACTGATGCGCCTGCATTAACTATGACATACATTTTTCAGGTGAATTCATTGCCAGAGTGACCAGACAATGAGTCCTCAATCCAAGTTCTTATGTTTTAAAATAACGACATGCTCAGTGGAACTGCACATAAATCAGTGACCAGAGATTATCAGCATTATGATAGAAACTCTTAGGAATTGAAGTTCAAGACAGAATAAAGGCATCAATAATCAGCTTCCTACTGAAGTTCCACTGATATTTTCAGCCTTGCATGTACACACAGAGTTCATGGATTTAAATGGTTTGTGAATGTAAATTCCACAGGCAACCTCACAGCCCTATTGTGTAGTTATGCCTTTTTCCATAGTCAGCCTAAGCTTTTATAAGTCCATTGTATTTCATAGAATGGTTTTAGTTGGAAAGGAGCTTAAAGGTCATCTTGTTCCAACCCTCCTGCCATGGGCAAGGAGAAGTTCCACTAGACCAGGTTGCTCAGAGCCCTGTCCAACCTGGCCTCAACCTCATGCCTATTTGCATTAAAGCAGTGTGGGGTTGTTTTTTGAAGGGAGCCTGGAATCCTTTGACATGATTAGCTAAAATCCGACCTCAAGAGAAACCTCACTGCCATTACTTTTTAAATCCTGACATTATTATATTTGTTGTAAAGGACCCTCCTTCCTTTAAGAACCTGGCATTAGGACAATGTGTTTTCCATTACAATGACAAGTATATATAAAACACAAATCCCACTTGAGAGTCTAAGCTGTTTGAAGGGGTTTAGTGTCAGACACTCATTTCTGGGAGGCTGGATTAAGAATTGAAAAAGATGTTTTTACTAGAGCTTCGTAGCTGGTACATTAATGTGTAACTGCATTTCACGAATACAAAGTGTATTGAAAGGCCAACCTTTTCTATTGCATATGACAACTACATAGATGTCTTTCTACACTGAGACATTGATGTTTAATGCTTTGAAAAGACATTTTTTCCTGAACAAATCCCACAAGATTAATTCTTCTTCTCAAAAACAAAAAATTCAAACCAGCCAACCAAAAAAAAAATTATGATATCTGACACTGAAGAGAAAGAAAATCCGCCTTTTAGCAATTTTTCCAAATCTGCTTATCTGGATGATATTTTTCTGGATTCTCTTATAGCTCTTCCTTTTCTGCCCTCCTTTGACAGCCATAAGTCTTAGCTAGGAGTAATGTCCACTAGGAGTTTTAAGTATATTAGCAAACCTGTTTGTGTTGTCCCCTGTCAGCAGCTGAATCGCAGTGCAGTGCAAGCCATAGTGCCACACTGTTCCTCAGGAACCCTCTCCAATGCCCTGCTATTTAACTGAGAGCTTAGACATTTGTTTTGGAATTTTGAGCATGCCCGACAATTGCAAATAAGAAATTAGAAATCTGCAGGCGCTTTTATTGAACCTATGGACAAATAACGTGCTGGTGCTCCTGCAGTGCTGCACAGGAAGAGAGCAGATCTGTCTTGTGCTCAAAACTCATATTCAAGGCACCACATAAGTAATTCAGTTTCACATCTACTAATGCTAAATCTTGTTAGAAACAGGGTGGAGTCAAAGGTTTGGCTTTTTATTATATATTGATCCAAATTCATTTCCAATGCAGATGCCTTGATTTCAGGGCTTTTAAGTCAGTGACACTTTCTCGCCCGGTGAGAACATTGGCATTGCACCAGTGATGCCTAAAAGTGTGTTTTAATGTAATTTTAGAAGGTTTTAGAATCATATAGTCTCTGTTCAGTTACCCTGATTTTAAGTCTGAATATTGAAGTGCCTTTCTCACGAGTTGCAGGCTTTGTCAAGGCAGAGCTATTTTCCAGCAGACACCTGCAAGATAACAGGAGAAGGCCCAGAGAAGGCCCATCTGCCCCCGCCCCATGACGAAGGGGGCAGATTGGCAGGACTTTTGGGTGGGCATTAGAGAGAAATGGGAACTTGTGATTGGATGTCCATGAGGGGTATAAAAACTCCAAGACTTCCTGACCTAGGAGTCAGACCCTCTGTAACACCCTCTGGGTTTGATCGTCAGACCCCCCTTGGGTGGAAGCTTCTTCTAATAAACCCCTATATCTTTCTCCATTAATTTGTCTGCAGTGTGTCTCTGTTCACAGGGGTACGCCATCAGACGGCATCACCAGAATGCAGGATTTTTTTAGAGAGCTTCATCATCTTGTTGGGTCAGGTATCTTTTTGTGACCTTTGGCCAAGAACATAGCTGCTTTTGGAAACCAAACTCAGCATAGTTCTAAAAGCAACATTTTTTCCCCAATATAATGGCTGGGATTTTGTGGCAGAGTAGGTAATGCTTGGTAATAAATTTCATTAAAAAAAAAATAGCATCAGACATTTGATGCTCAGAAAGCTCCCTATTAACTGATATTTTTCTGTCTTCCTTGCCTGCAAGTCTAGATAAAGAAATATCTTGTTCATGCAGTTTTAAGTAGTGTAACAAATGTGCAATAGTTTAGGATAAGGGATAAATAAAAATTTGCATAGCTGAAAGTTTCAGGGAAACTTAGCAGCAATGTGTGATTAACATACAAAAAATAAAAAGACAGAAATTATGACTTCTTGCAAAAGGTCATTCTTGTTTGGAGGAAAGGAATGTATTTAAATATAGTAAAGTTTTTGTAATGTTTCTGTCCATTTATCAAAGCTGCTAAGCATAAGTGTGAATTGAATTATGGATATCTCTAAATAAAAATTAATTAAATGATATATCATTGCTGTTAGTTTAAAATACGTCCCTTTGGGGTTTTTTTACTACAATTTACCAGACTGAATAAGAAAATTGTTGCAAATAAAAAATCACGTCTTACTGCCAAAGAAATAGGTTGAATTTATTGAATATAAAATGAAACTGCAGGAGAAAGCACAAATATGTAAAAGAAATGTTTCAATTTTGTCTAGTAGTATACTTAAGTTCCCCCTTGATTGCACAGTACTGGCACAGGGAATAATTTTCAGATAAGTAAGTGTGTTAAAGTGAAATGTAATTCTAGAATGCACTGAAGTTGGCATTCAAGTGCGTTGTCTACATAATAGCTTAGTTTGCAATATAGGGGCAATTTTGATATAACTACTTACATTTCTAAATGCTGTTTGATTTTTTTCAGGGGGTGTCCATGTCAGCAGCTACAGTGTTCCAAGGTCATTTGATATTCCAGTAAAAATTATTAACCATGGCAGAGATGAAAATAGGATCCATAATTTGGTTTTTAAATGAGCTTTTGTTAGGAATAACCTTTTCAGTCTTATCCACAATAGTTACCTCACAGTGTCCCCTTTTCTCAAGGAACATGATTCAGAAAACCTCGTTTCTTATCTTTGCAATCTAGAATAAAGTTTAGTTCTCAATACAGGAAAATACTGAATAATTGAAATCCAACTGACCTCAAAATGAATGTTGCTGACCACTTCTCTGCTGATCTCTGCACGTGATGTGAAGCACTGAATACTGTTGCTAAAGGGAAGAATTATCATCTTAAAGGCACGTATTGAAGTCACATTTCTTGGGTTTTGCCATTTTGCTTCTTTTAAAATGTTGATGCTTTACATACCAGAGAGACAGAGCACTGGTAGTCCAGTTTTCTGCACTCAGCCAGGAATGCAGCTTTTCTTGTGACTGGCTCTACATTTTATCAGATGAGGTGTGTCCTTTTCCAAAGCAGAGTTGAATGAATCTTACAGAGCAATTATAGTATCAGTACAGAGTCATCCTCCACCCAGTAAATTTGCCTGCCAGCCTTGAGTACATTAAACATTGTAGGCCAACACTTTGAACTGTCTGACAGTTATCTTTATGGAGTTGCTATTAGCAGACTGTGACAAATATATCATCATCTGAGATTTATGAGAAATGCTTCTTATGTGGAAGAACACATACTATTTCAAAAAGGAAATACCTTACCAGAACCAGCTATAATAAATATGATTCAGAGTTCTTTAACTTCAAGACAACAATTAAAGATTTTTGGAATTCAGGTGACTATATTAAAAGATTAAAAGTGCATATATTAGAAGATGGGTTTCAGGATAGTGGAGGAAACATTATTTCAATGAATAAAAATCAAATTAGGAGTGAAATTAAACAAGAAATAATAGAAACAGATTATTTTTAAATTATGTAGTTGAGAGTGGACTGAAATTCTAAAATTATGAAGGGAAATCACTGCTAGAGTATAAAACTTCTGATTGCCCATTACAGAAAGTTTAACTTGAATTTGAGAGTTGTAGCTTGAATTTGAGGTGCTTTATCTGTTTAAATATTTGACAAGTTGCTTATAGTTTTTATGAATATGCATGTAGTGTTACCTAGAAATAGTTTTGCTGAGTTGGTAAAAGACACATTGGTTGGCTTAAGCAGATTAGCCCTGCTGAGGCCAATCTGCTTCTGTCATTAGTCAGTCATGCTGTCTGTCATTAGTCCCAGTGTGTCACTGAAGCTGGTGCTCTTTCCTTCCTAGAAAAAAAGTTTTCACAAAAGACTTTTCGAGAATATATGCTCAGAAATTTACTACCTGGAATAACTGTCCAAGAGAAAGGCAGCTTATGCAATCATTTTAGAATCACAAGATATAGTATATTTAAAGTGAAATTTGTGTAAAACTCTTGAATTCAGCTTTTGTCATTTTTGACATCTACAGTAAACTCATATTTCTAATAGGTAGGTTAATCGTTGGTGACTCGGTGGCTGTAGCCTTTTGACAGCTTATAGAGACCCTGGATAAGGTACTGGATGTGCTAAAATCAATTACACCCATCCATGTTCCCAGGTTTAATCAATAAGGTCATCTGGGTTACTAATTCTGGCACATTCAGAGCTCTAAGTACATCAAATTGCATCTGCTCAAGGGTGTCACCATCCATGTGACCATTCCTGAAGCAGAATGAAACAAGGCCTGGCAAAGGGAAGCAAGTACCTACTTGGTTTCTTACCAAAACAAGGAAGGTTGCAAAAAACCTTAGCCAAGCAATTTGCTAATTCTAACCCTGCTCAGTTAAACATGGAAGTTTTAATAGTGATGTCTTTTACAATGTTGTAATACCTGAGTAACATGTAAATTAGAATGACATCTCTGGATTTGCATCCCTTTGTGTGTGACAGGGAACGCTCGGGTTTTCCAGTCTCGTGTACTTTTACAAATAAGGAATGCAAGTGTATTCTCATGTCACTATGACTTAGAGGCTGTCCCAGTGAAATGTATGAAAACCAGTGTATGAAAAGTGGGAATTTGTTTTGCATAACGGAAAGAAAACCTTTCACTTTTGAGTAACAAAACCAAAACATGTCACCTTTAAAGTCTGTTCACTTGCTGGGGATATGGAGCAGTAGATTATTTTAATTATATTACTGCTTAGTTTTGTAGGCAGTAAAACATGGGGCAGTCTTGCTACTCACTGTCAGCAGTTGTTTCTGAGCTTCAGCAACTGATCAGGTTTTAAAAATTAATATTGAAGAATTTTGTGTTTGATAAATATACAGTGAGTTGGTAACAGGAGCTGTATTGCCACTGTTTAAACTAAGCACATTAGTGAAGTAACAATTTTCTCTTGGATCAACTTTCTTTTTCTGTTAGGAATAGTTCTGTCTGGAGTTTTGTGACGTCAGCTGCTCTGGATTCAGATGTTTTTCTCTGTTGTTTGGCTTATTTATTTTGGAATATTATGTTTGCCTTTTGGTGTCAATTTGTTTGCACTTAAAGAGTATCAGGCAGGCCACGTCACTTAGTTCTGTGTTGAAAGAAGGCCAGACAGTGGCTATATACACATATATGTATATATACACATATATGTGTATAAATGTGTATATGTATGTATACATACACATCTATATATATGTGTATATATATACATACATATGTGTATATATGTGTGTATATAGATGTATATATTTTGCTGTTATAATAATGTCTTTTTTCTAAACAGATACATGCTCGTTCTCTCCTTGCTGACATAGGATAAAAGGTGTGTCACTGCAATTCCTGATGTAAAATCATGCATTGTCTTTCAGTCTGGTCTAACATAATGGGGATCTGGTGCTATACTGTCCATGAGTTCTTAGGCCTTGCCCTTCATGGAGTTTAGGCACAGTGAGCATATCCAAGACTCTATTGAAGGGTATGATGAAATTCCCACTCACAGCTCTGCTTGTAGCAGTTTTCCCTTCCTTGTTCTCGCAGAGAAGGTAGAATTCACTAAACTTTTCTATGCAGGCTATCTTTTCTGTTTAAACTGCAGTTTTAATATCAGTTTACATTCGTTACATTCAGGACATAAAATGAGCAGTACAAGAGAGTGGCATTATCAAATTTTAAGTTTTCATTGCATATCACAACTGGATTTATCTTTATTTTACAGTAACTTTTATTTAAATTATGTCAGAAAAAAATATTTGGATACTTTAGGGTCACATTTGACTCGGAGAAGGGCACCTGTTCCTGAGTGAATCAGGTGAGTTGCATATATGAATCACTGAAAGAAGAAAGCACACAAGCAAAATCCAGTGTTTGCTCACAGTGTTAGTCCTTACTTCATCTGCTGCTCACGGGTTGCTTTAACTGTGTACAAGGAGTGGTTTTCTCACTGCTGACCTTAGGTTGTCTTTATTGATTTCCTTTTGACTTGCTTGCTTGCTTGGTTAACTGTCACTCACTGCTGAAAAGAGAAGTGTTTTTTCAAAGCTTCTTTTTATCTTCAAAATAGTTACAATAGTAAACAGGTTACCACATCTACAGATGAAAAAATAATAAAAATACAGTCTTTGAGAAGGGTTAGTACTGTCTAAAAGTCCTCCAGCTCTCAGAAACATTGTTGAATTGATAGCACTGAGACTTATCACTAACAAAAATAAAGGGGTTAGGGAGATTTTAGTGTCCCTTTGGACATCAGAACAGTCAAATGAAAATCATTTGCTACCACATCTGAATATGCAACTTAGCAAACCAAAGAACGTGTTTATAATAAATTCTTTTTGGGTAAAATTCTTTGGTTCTTTTCTACTCATCTGAAGGCTGCCTAAGGTTCAGAACAATGAAGACCCAAGATAGCCTTGGTGACTTGAAAATTAAGAATAAATCCAGTTTGTGTTATGTGCATATTTACTCATGTTTTGACATATTTAACTCTTCTTTACTGCTTTCAGTAGGTCTAGAACATTATTACCTATATTAAGTTTATAATCACTATATGTACATGCAGTATGAAAGTTTAGGAGCAAATTTTTATTGCTTTCACATTAGATTAAGTGCCATTTCTACCATCTTATAAATTAGAAAACAGTGACAGTACCATGTCCAGGTCCAGCCAGGAGAGACAAAAATTAGTATTACATCCCATCTGATCTAGTCCTTACTCCCTAGGTCAGTGTGCTAAAATTTTCTCAGGTTTGTTTTACAGAACTGTGGAAAATACTTCTCAAGAAATGTCTCTCTCAGTTTGGGTTTGAAACCCCCTTCTGGACATCTAGAAACAGTAGGTGTGTGACTCCTCAAAAAACTACTTAAGACACCTACAGTAACAAACAAACAAATAAATGATTTCTGGCATTAATGTGTTTGTAGTGGAACTTGGAAATATTTAACCAATTTCTAAAGTACATTTTAATTCAAATATCACAAGTAAACTGGTTTTAAGATGTAATCATAATGTTTTATTGGGGATGCTTATGTAAGTAGTGGCTTTATACTGTTATTCAGTAAAGATTTGCTATGATCTTTTTCCTTATAATTGTAAGGCAAGTATTCCTTTTGATTCATGAACATAATTTCTATTAAGACAGAAGTTATTTTGTGAGGAGATGATAAGTTCTCAATTCTTATTAAAAGCAAACAACAGGAGGAGACTAGAACAGTTTGGCCACAGGTGAAAGTGTTTGTAGCCCTTAATCAGTAAGTCGAGGTTGGGGGTTCACTAATAGCCCTTAATTGCCCTGACGAGCCCTACCTGGGCCCTGCCCTATGCAGGAGCTCCCCTTGAGCTGGTGCTTGGACACTCCTTCTCCTCTGGAGCTCCAGATGGCTGTGCTTGTCCTCATCTCCTTTCAAACTGGAGTGGTTTGGGTGGGTTTCAGACCCACTTTGCAGCTTCTGTGCTCTTCTTTCCCTGACCACGTGAACTGCTCCATTTCTTTGCAGTGCGCAGGGCTGTGGGTGCCCTCTGGGCATCTCCTCGTGGTGCCAACCCGTCCCAGGCTGCAGGAGCTGCCTCAGGTCCTGGCTCTGGCCCCTCTCATGGAGCAGCTCTGCCTTCCTGCTTCCAGATGTGGTGAGTCTTTTCAGGAACAGAAAATGTTACACAGTTAAAACTTCAGCTAAGATATTGCGAATGTTCAGACAACCAGAGCAATAAATAAATAAGGTTTAAAAATATCTGTTACTCCAGTAGAGATCTACCATAGGGAAAATGCAAAGCTTGTAAGTGTGTGCAAGTGGCTGTGGTTAAAAAGCAGGTTTTGGTTTGGTGATTTATATGATATAAGTACTGCCTTTTGTATCCAAAGGGTTTTTTTAGTTCTGCATGTCTTCATTTAAAGCAAGGAAAGATCAGATTTGAAGTAGAAGCACTGTAGAAGTTGTTGGGCATTTGCATGTATTCTATATTAAAAATGAGAACTCTGTTAAGTAGATATTGAGATTAGCTGAGCTGGTTAAAACTTGGTAGCAATAATGCTGAGGTCATGGGTTTGATCCCCTGTGTGGGCCATTGACTTAAGAGTTGATCCTTGTGGGTCCTTCCAACTCAGAATAGCCTGTGATTCTAAAGGAGCCATTTTTTTCATTTATCTGCTAAATACAAAAGAACGGGGATTATGCAGTCTGAGATTCTGAGCCTGGCACAAAATATAGCACAGTTGTGTTTTAGGAAAGGACTGAGTTTTGATAGTTGGAAAAAAACTGATACAATAATAGCAACAAAAGTATCTTAAATGAAATTGCTTCTTTTTTTGTTCTTGTTTTTTTTTCTCTTCTCAACTGTAATGCAATCTTTAGTGAGTTTCAGTGCTTTGGTTTTGGTTTTTTTCTACTCCTTAAAGACATAAGAAATACAGGGTTTAATATCTTCCGTACACAGGATGAATGTGACTGTGGGAAAGGAATACTAGAGAAACTGTTCAAATGAAAGCTTGACTGCATAGGTTTTTATTGATTTTTCCCAATTTTTTTCCTGTATCATTACTGTATGATTAAAAATATTTTAGCAGTTGTGTCTTTCTTGATTCTGAGCAAGCTGCAATCTTTGTATTTGACTTTTGAAATGTAATTATATTTTAATTATATTTTAAATCTCTCTAAGTAAACAAAACTTCATAGAATAGTTCAAATGTGTTACTTCAATATGTTCATAGGAGAAGCTATGACTTGGTATATTATCAAGGTCTGACTTATTTGAATAGCTATACAAGAAGTTCATTTATTTTGAAATATTCCTGAATTAATTGCTAATTCTGAGTTCATTCCAGTTTTATTTTCTTAAATTTTACGTGTCAGAGACAAACTGTTACAGCTGAAGCAGGTGAAACAAACTGCAGGAGGCAGGTGAAATAAAGTTCACACAAAGCACACCCGAGAAGTGTCTGTTAGAAGCCATTGCAAGCTCCATAACAAGCTTACAGAAAATTCCAAGGCTTGCACCTGGCAACACTTTGAGCTTCGTTGGATATACTGGGCAGGAGGACCAGGTCTCACTGGAGTGTATTGATCAGGTCAAACAAACATGTAGTATTGCCAATAAAGAAGACTGGGATTTGAGCCATGCTTTGCTACTACGTTCACAAGTTTAGTAGAAAGTGAATTCATTTCAGTATCTTGGTATATTTTTGTACATTTAAACTATTTTTTTTTCAGTTGCTTCACATATGGTTTTAGTGTGCTTGGTATCAGTGGTATTTTGCTATCACTGTTTGCTTCTCATTCTTTTGGCTGAGAACATGAACACTGCAGAGACAACATACAGCACTATTCACTGTCCCACGGTTTGATTTGGCAAATATGCTCCTGTTTGCAGCCTGTCTTTCTCCACCAGGAGTATGATTGACTGATATCTTGGACAGAGCTCTAGCACAGAGATACTGTAAGGCTGCTTTATGGTGTAGTTTATGCCCTATTACAGTAACAGGTGCAAGAGTTTCTGTCAGATGGGCATAGAATTACTTCCCTCCTTAGTCTGCCAAGGTGCTTTTTCAGTCTACCCTGATTTCTCTAGCAAATTGTGGACTGAGCACTCAGACTTTGATATAACATGAAGACATTGTGATCCATTTTGTGAAGCTGCCTTCCATCTTCTATATTTTTCTTTGTCATTCTGCCTTTCTCTCCCCCTTCTGTTTTTCACTATTACATTTTCCTTTGCAAGCCTTCTCTGCCTGTCTTTCAACCTGAACCAGTGAAAACAAGTCCATAACGTAGAGATCTCTAATGTACATTAAAGCTCTTTGTTTTGATTTTGAATACTAGAATACCAGGGG
>VWZD01010893.1:589106-664313 GCA_013396695.1 Sakesphorus luctuosus | reverse complement strand
GGGATTATGCAGTCTGAGATTCTGAGCCTGGCACAAAATATAGCACAGTTGTGTTTTAGGAAAGGACTGAGTTTTGATAGTTGGAAAAAAACTGATACAATAATAGCAACAAAAGTATCTTAAATGAAATTGCTTCTTTTTTTGTTCTTGTTTTTTTTTCTCTTCTCAACTGTAATGCAATCTTTAGTGAGTTTCAGTGCTTTGGTTTTGGTTTTTTTCTACTCCTTAAAGACATAAGAAATACAGGGTTTAATATCTTCCGTACACAGGATGAATGTGACTGTGGGAAAGGAATACTAGAGAAACTGTTCAAATGAAAGCTTGACTGCATAGGTTTTTATTGATTTTTCCCAATTTTTTTCCTGTATCATTACTGTATGATTAAAAATATTTTAGCAGTTGTGTCTTTCTTGCTTCTGAGCAAGCTGCAATCTTTGTATTTGACTTTTGAAATGTAATTATATTTTAATTATATTTTAAATCTCTCTAAGTAAACAAAACTTCATAGAATAGTTCAAATGTGTTACTTCAATATGTTCATAGGAGAAGCTATGACTTGGTATATTATCAAGGTCTGACTTATTTGAATAGCTATACAAGAAGTTCATTTATTTTGAAATATTCCTGAATTAATTGCTAATTCTGAGTTCATTCCAGTTTTATTTTCTTAAATTTTACGTGTCAGGATATAAAATGGATATAAATTTAGAAATAGTCTTGACTCTTTAGTAGACAGCAGCAGGAGTTAATTAGTTGCTGCTGAGGATAATTGTGACATAAATGGTTCTGAAATATGTGATACCATGAGGGAAGTTTACAACTGTTGCTCTGGGCAACTAATCAAAATTGTGAACTGCTATACAAAGAGTATGTCTGTGCTTCCATTTGTGTGTGATTCCCTAAACTATTCCCTTCATTTAACAGGTGACATTCAAAATCTATTTTAGAGGCAAAGAGAATCATGCATTACATATATGGTATAATATACATATAAAGATAAGTGTAAGCAAAATGGGTGATAGACACACCCACTCAGTTAGACAAACTGTTACAGCTGAAGCAGGTGAAACAAACTGCAGGAGGCAGGTGAAATAAAGTTCACACAAAGCACACCCGAGAAGTGTCTGTTAGAAGCCATTGCAAGCTCCATAACAAGCTTACAGAAAATTCCAAGGCTTGCACCTGGCAACACTTTGAGCTTCGTTGGATATACTGGACAGGAGGACCAGGTCTCACTGGAGTGTATTGATCAGGTCAAACAAACATGTAGTATTGCCAATAAAGAAGACTGGGATTTGAGCCATGCTTTGCTACTACGTTCACAAGTTTAGTAGAAAGTGAATTCATTTCAGTATCTTGGTATATTTTTGTACATTTAAACTATTTTTTTTCAGTTGCTTCACATATGGTTTTAGTGTGCTTGGAGGTATATCAGTGTTATTTTGCTATCACTGTTTGCTTCTCATTCTTTTGGCTGAGAACATGAACACTGCAGAGGCAACAGCACTATTCACTGTCCCATGGTTTGATTTGGCAAATATGCTCCTGTTTGCAGCCTGTCTTTCTCCACCAGGAGTATGATTGACTGATATCTTGGACAGAGCTCTAGCACAGAGATACTGTAAGGCTGCTTTATGGTGTAGTTTATGCCCTATTACAGTAACAGGTGCAAGAGTTTCTGTCAGATGGGCATAGAATTACTTCCCTCCTTAGTCTGCCAAGGTGCTTTTTCAGTCTACCCTGATTTCTCTAGCAAATTGTGGACTGAGCACTCAGACTTTGATATAACATGAAGACATTGTGATCCATTTTGTGAAGCTGCCTTCCATCTTCTATATTTTTCTTTGTCATTCTGCCTTTCTCTCCCCCTTCTGTTTTTCACTATTACATTTTCCTTTGCAAGCCTTCTCTGCCTGTCTTTCAACCTGAACCAGTGAAAACAAGTCCATAACGTAGAGATCTCTAATGTACATTAAAGCTCTTTGTTTTGATTTTGAATACTAGAATACCAGGGGGTTTTGTTCCATTTTAATATCAGGAGAAGGAACAATCTTCTAGGTTGTGTTTTTAGAAATGAGCTTGTCATTACTGTTTGTGTATATGCTGCCTTTTCCTTCTTCCTTTTGTGCATGTAAGAAATGAAGGATACAAGTTTAAATGCCTCAGGAGTTTCCTGAGAGACGGGACAGCCACAAGAACTGTATTCATTATCAAGACAGAACTCTTTTTACATTTTTAGCTTAAAAGAAATGTATTTTTGCACAAACAGAAATGAAAGAGAAAAAAGACTTGATTGTTTGGTGGAGGAAGAAATGCTTTCCCAGCTTTGTGCTGTGTTCAGTCTAGATTTGGATTATAGCTCTGCATATACAAAGGTACTCCAATATCATATTTTCTTCAACTGATTGTTGTCAAATTCATGTTTTCTTAAATTTGCTGCCACAAGTGATTTTGAGAGATTTTTCGGGGACTCGAGTATGAAGGGAAGTTAGTCTGGATAGAGTTACAATGCTGTCTCCTTTTTCTTTTTTTTTTCTTTAATAATCTCCCCTAATGTTAAGAAAAACCCCTTCAGAAAGAATTTTAATCCTTGTGACAATATAAGAATAATCACTGTTGTTTAGAGTAAACATTCCTCAGCCCTCTGATTGTTCTCAGACAAGTGCTAACAATGATTTCCCAGTGAAAAATTTCAGCCTATGGATAGATACACTCATTCTTTCCAGCCATGTTCCTGGTCTCTAGAGTGAGTGGATAGCAGATTTTCCTATTTCTGTTAGGTATGTACATGTTATGCTTCAGTATCTTCTTGGGAAACTCTTTGAAGTCATCTAAACTTCCAGCATCCACAGCCTTCTGGTTTTGTTCTTACACCTGAGTGGGAGGGATCCAACAATATTTACAACCTTTTCCAAGACCATTTGTGACTGTTGTAAGATATCTGTAGAATGCTGTTCTGTGAGTCATTTTGTCTCATGATAAAATGGCCGAATTTATTTCATTTTTCATTGCATGGCAATGATTTTTTATCACTGATCCCACATCCAATTCTTTTTTATAGTTTCATTTACCTGTTTTTCATGTGAGAATTGGAGCTGCCACAGCAGGTAGAATCCAAGTGCTCCATGGCTTTGTATGATGACATTATTGCATCTCCTGTCCTGTGCTCTGCTTCTCTGGGAGCAGTGTCAGTGAACAGCGTTTGGTTTGCTTTTTGAACATCACTGAGATCACTCTTTTTTTTTTCCCAGTAGGACTATGGATTTTAACTGCTGAGTCTCATTTTTGAGTGCTCATGTTCAGTCATCATTGTGTACTGTACATTACCTTAATGATATTCAATTGCAGTCAGTTTGGATTTCTGTTTTTATCACCAAATCACTTGTTATTGTGAAGATCATGGTGATTTCTCCAAGCCTTTGTCAGGCCATTATGTTCCAAATCAAGAAACTGAGACACTAACAAAACAAACGGATATGAGAAAATATCCTCTCCCCTTGTCTTGAACTTTCCACATTTCAAGTGAGCTAATAGTAGTTTGTCTTTCAGTATAATCTGCTCTGTATCTCAATGACCTTTCTTCAGTAGTGGTAAAGTGGTGGTAGCTATCACTTGCCAAGTGAAATGATTGTATGAGCTTGCATCATGCACCTCTCAGAAGAATATCTTCCACTTCTCACCTGAATGCCTAAAATCAAGAAAGTGCATGTGTTTTACTTCATAGGTGAGTCCACATACTGTGCCTGTCATTGAAAAATCAGATTCTCAAATGTAGTTTGCCCTAATAGCCAATTGCTGGCTGAATAAAAGTGTTGAGACAGACTAAGATATGAAATTCTTTCAACTTGACCATTAGTTTAATAGTATTTTTATTTCATTTTAAACAGAATTAACTTAAAATATCTATGTAAATATAAATATTTTCAAGTATGGCTCAGTCAGCTTTGTATAAAACCTGGAAACCTATAATAGGAAATACCAGCATGGGTAACTATGTAAACCACTTGACATCTGTCCATATTTATAAACACAGTTTTCATTTGCTGCAGTTTATTTACTCTTGGCACATACAAATGAAGTGTGACAGACACCCTGTGGCTTCTATTGATGAGAGGATTAATAAAGCTTGTATTTTCATTATGACATCCTAAGCCATCAAGCATGAAGACTTCAACAGTCATTATTGAACATTGACACATATTGCATCAGTAATCAGGAATGACAGAAGACAAGCTGGCAGAAATGGCTTTCAGCTCTCTCCTCAGAATGTGTCATTTAATATATCCTTTATATATATATATATGTAGGCTTTGTACACAGTTTCCCACTCATTCTTAGCCATATTTGGTTGTCCTTTAAAGGCACGTTATTAAAAGAGTCTCTGTATACCTGCTTTACTGAGGTAAAAGTAATACTTAACACCAACATGTTGCTACTTGATAATGCAAACCATTGCGGCACTGGATGCCAGAGTATCTTTTGTGGATTTATTTCAGTCTGGGATCTTTATTAAATACGCTTGTCAGGCCTGTATCTTGTACTGCATGTTATCAAGGTACAGTATGGTGATTTCAGGCAAAAGTCCTAAATCCTGGAATGTCACAACAATCATTGTGGAAACAGTTTCCATGTAGGAGACTGATTTAATGCTGATGTGTCTCATATGTAGTCTGTTGAGGCATTCAAGTGACCTCCCAAGGTCATGTGGAGGCAAGAAGGGAACTAGTTCACCTCTCTGAGCATCAAGTCTGTTCAGTATTGAAAAACCCTTTAAGTTAACAATTTTAGAAACAAATGTGAATCTTGTGAAAAGAATCATGTTTTGAGGCTCAGCTTCATTAGGAAAAAAAATAAAGCAGCCCTGTCTCTGTTTAACTGTGTGGAACTTCGGCTGCCTAATTGTATGCTTTCTCCTAAACATTTTAGATAAATGCAGCTTGTTGTAAGAATGTAAAAATTTTCACCTTAATGAAGTGAGTATTATGCCAAGGCTTCCTAGTGACTGTGCAGGGCGTTATTTCTTACAAGTTTTAAGGAAACCATGGAAAAGCTGAAAAATCACTGTAAATTAATTTCTTCTTTTACGCAAAGGGACCGAGTTGTTCTGAGGTGCTGACTTTTCATCTAGCAGCTATCTAGCAGCCATCAATTTGAATTGATCTATTCTTAAACAGTTTCTGTTGCCAACTAGTTTTGCTTTTTGAACTTTTTTTTTTGTGTTATGTCCTCTTGCTGCAGAGGAACAGCCACTGGTATAAATAGCTTAAGCCTAGTTTTGGTTTTGACACTTACGTTCCTGTGGTTTTTTCCTTTGATAGGATTTTTTCCCCTTGTAACATTGACTTCTGCATCTGAGAACAATACCCATTCAATTTGTACTGTTCTGTTGGCATGGCAAGGTTTTCCACAGAAGCAGATAAAAAAGCAGCCAAGGTAATCTGTCTTTGGTAGATACAGTTTAGAGGCGCAAAAACATCAGGAAAACATTGTCTACAAATGCCAGTTGCAATTTAATCTGGGTTGAGAGCAGGAAAGAGGATGGGAACCAGAGAAAGCTTACAGCCTTTTTCTGTCCTGTGAAGCATTGCAATCAGGTTATAAAAACCTGGACACAGTTATACACCTTCAAGAAATGGTCAAATCAATGGCACTTAAATGTTTTGCTGGAAGACTGAGGGTGTTTGCTGAGGGACAAGCTGCCAAATTATTGCTGTGCGAAATAGCCTAAGCCCTGTGCTTACAAGTGTTGTAGTATTAGTGCATGTTGGATATTTTTCTTTCTGAGGTCTCCTCCCTAAATATAACTACTCTATTTACAAAGTTTCTGTCTCTAAGTGTCCGAGGTTTCTGAAACAAAATCACAAGCACTGTCTTAAATTAAGAATAAAGGTCTTTGTGTTGTATAGAGGGAAATCTCCTCTCAGCTTGGCAGGAGGAAAAGTAGGATGAGGAAGCACTCCCTATCACAAGCACATATTAAAAAACAAATAAATTTAAAAAACCCCACACTAAATGAGGATAAAACATCTCTATTACATTCCTGCACAAATGATGCAAGGGATGTCAGACTGTCCAGATGCTGAAGTGTGCCAAGTACCCAGTGTTATACTTGTTCAATATTTAATCATTTTCATTCAAGTACAACCCACTTTTATAGGTACTACACGTACTTTGCAGTATGATAGTCACAGGCCACAGTATTGCCCATTTCCCTCCCAGAGATCATTAAAGAATACTTCATTATCTGAAAGGGTATCTGTATAGGTTGAAGGATATTGCGGTGAGGTTTTATTTTGGCTTCCCTTTGTTAATGCTGGATGTTTGAGCTTTACACCAGGAACACTCTTGTGTCTCTCTGCTGGAATGATTTGCCCAATGAAATACAGATGTATGTGCAGTCTAATCCTATAAATCTGAGTGCTTTTATGAAAATAAACTACATCTCAGGATTCATTTTACAAATAATAAATTGAAAATATCGAGCTGTTTATTGATATCAGGCAGTAAATTATAGGAACCTCCCTGTTCCCCAGGCCCTACTTCCCTCCCACACCACTGGCCCTGGATTTTGGAAGAAATTAGTTCTTATCTATTCCTTTGCAAATTTTGTGGATATGCTGAAGGAAGAGAAACTGAGTAAGTTTTTTACAAAATCAGACTTCAATCCAGAGCAAAGAAGTGTTGTAATAAATTTGTTATTCTTTTTGACTTAATCAGAGAGATTCCATAGCCCTTGAGAAAAAAAAAAAGGCATTTAGTACCTTGACAGCTCATATCTATTAATCCTCTGTGAAAATTTTTAAAAAGTTGAAAGTTTTATTTTGGTCAAACTCTTCTGTCCATTCTCACTTGGCACTGGTCCCTGCCAACCACTGCTCATCAGAGGTGGCATTCACCTGGCTGATTGGTGCAAAAAGCATCTCTATCAGTACTCTTGTTAACCTGGTGAGACGTCCTTTTAACTAGAACCAGAAAGCAATTGCCATCTCAGCCAGCAGAGCAATGAAGGCAGGGAGACAGGGGCTGAGACAGAAAGTGCTGGAGGAAGCTCCTGTTATGCCTTCTGTGCAAACAGTGCAGCTGGAGTGTTTCTTACCTGCTGTTACTCAAATTCATGAGGTACAAAAAACAAGTGAGAATTAAGTCTGTGCCCAATTTCTGGATCCTAGTTCAAGTTCCAATCCTTGTTTAAACTTATGAATATCAGTATGTGTTAGACAAAAAAAAATCACTATTTTTATCAAACTGATAACTCTGTCTCTTGGGTGTATTGTTTTTCTCCATTTCTTGAAATTGAGCTGAGTAACTGAGGTTAAGGAATCCAATGATACAAAGTTTGAATAGTTCTTATCCTCTGATGAAACAAGCTACACCAGAGTTGCTTGTGATACATGAATTTATTTGTGTATAGTTAATTCCCTTTTATTGTTCATTCTATTTTTCCACATGTAACTATTTGCATATTTATTTTTCTACATAAACAAATACTATGCCAAATTTTCTTGTGTATCATTTCTTGCCAAAGAGGATCATTACTTGCCACTGGAATCTGAAATTTGTTCTCAGTTTCAGTAGTGTAATATGTTCTGAAAATGTGTCCATGCACACAATTTTAAATGTAGCTATACTGAGTGTTCCTTTTAACCACATCAACTTGGCTTTGTCATCAATGACTGGTGAAAGTGAGGTCTCTTTATAACTGGGTTGGGTTATCCTTCAGTATCTAGTAAGTATGTAAGAAGATTTTGTTCTAGTAACATGCAACAAAGAGTGAAGCATCTTGTCCTGTAAGTAGTTAAAGTTAGCAAAATTGTTCCTTGAAACTCAGAGGAATTTATATGTAGAACTGTGATGAATGGCATATCTAGAAGATATCCTCTTTTGTGCGTTATATTCCTAAATCTCTGTTTGCTTGTTCTCATGATTGTTTATTCAATATCTTGCACTGGGTTCTGTCGGACAAGCACTGAACTTGACAAATGAGGAGAGGAGTCCTCACAGGGATCAGACAGGTTATTCCAGTATTCAAATATGAATTATACCAAAATTAATATGAAAGGATAATAGAGTGCTATCAGATGCACTTGTCTTTATCTCACTCTTCTTAATTAAGGCTGAATAAATTGAAAATGGGCAGATTTGTTTGCTCTTACCCTGGCTAATAACTCACTGAGGAGTGGAATAAATGTTCAGTTGATGTCAGTCAGTCACTGCTGTTCTTGTTTAAGTTCATGGAAGTTGTCTGGGACTCATGTCAGGGATTTTGCCTTGTCTTTCTGAGTTGGAGAGCAGAGAAATTCAGCAACAGATGAAGTGATATTATGGTTTACGTATTTTAGTTCTCTTTTGTCATGTTATTTGGGCATTTTACTTTGAAGAGCTTGAATTTAAATGTGAAAATGAGCACGTAACAGGAAGAATCAAGATAGCTTTCATCTGTTCTCAAACATTGTATTTACTGTATTTTCCATCAAATATTTGTTCAATTCTGGTTCAAGTGTAGAGTGCCAAAGCAAGTTTTATCCGTTTTGTTTCATATTTCTGCTGAAGCCAGACAGCAAAGTGTGAAAAATTTTAAAATTTATTATCCCAAATTTGTGCTGTCCCTGGGCAGCTCCGTCCCTCATTGAAAGGTTTTACTCCTACTCCCTGGATGTGGCATATTCGGGAACTGTGCTTTGGGTACAGCTCAACAACCTGCTGTGTGGTGGCAAGATTGCAGGCTGGTGACTGACCCAGCCCTTCTGGGTTGTTATACATCCCTAAGGCTCTCTTAAGAGCTTTCTGTTGTCTCTGAGAAGTCAGCTTGAAATCACCCATTTGTGTCACTGAGTCTCCACAAAAAAACCTCAGAATGCTCTCAGAACAGGAGCGGCACAGGACAGTCTATGGAATATCATTCCAGAAATCAATGCAATTTTCACAGAGTCCCACAAGTGTACTTTAAATCCTTGACTAGATCTTACCTTTCTGATCCTTAAGAGTAGACAGGATGTTTAAAAGGTGGGAAACATCAGATGAAAACAGATTATCTGTTTTTGTGGATGTTTGACTTGCACACTGACAGAAGAGAGAGACAAAAAGAATGATTCATCTGTTGGTGTCTGCTGTTGTCATACAGAATAAATTGCACTGCAATATTTTAACATGGGATAAGCAAAGGTGTTTCATCATGCAAAAAAAATCAGGTTTTAAAGATCTTGCCTGTTCTTATGTGCACCTCATACTAAGTATAGAATTCCACAAGTAGAGCAGGGTGAGATTTTTTCTTGTATTTATGAAACTTTTTTTTGAAACAATAATAGTTTGAAATGTAAACAAGGAGAATTGAACTCTAACGTGTGTGTGTGTTTGTAGCACACTCAGGCTGGGTGTCTTTAAACAGAGCAAATTTATATTTACCATTGTATTTTATTCACTAACACAGGTTGTTGGACTTAAAACTGTGATAACTGATCTTATTTGCTGGACAAAATATCACTGACAGTGATTGGCGAAAGGACTGTGATTAAATAACAGTATTCAGAGACAGTTTATTAAATAATTTTAGGAGGTAAACTGAGGCCTCTGAGCTCAGTCCAAGCTTTGCTGGATTTGCTATTTTTCTTGTTCATGATGGACTGATATGTACAATCACTTGATCTTTTAGCAATTGCAACTCTTGAAACAGTAATTTAGCACAAGAGTGATGGAGTTTGTGTAGGAGAGTTGTGTGTGAAATATACTATTGTGACTTACAGTAATGTATTTTGCTCCTGTACCTTGATTAGTCTTGCCAAGTACTGAAAGACCCTCTCTTTCTGACACAGGAGACTAAAGCAGGTGAGCTTGTTGCTGAGCCAGAGATTGATAGTGCTTTCTAGGGAGAGAAAGAAAGAAAGAAGCTGGGCTCTGTGGAACCCAAGTGCTGTTTTATTGTGGTGTCACTGATATTAATGACCAAAGGGATCAAAGTAGGTCTCAGCCAGTTCTTGGCATTGTTAGTGTTTGTGTTCTGTATTGTTTCAGTGATATTATCAAATTATTTGGGTGGAAGTAAACCATTCAGAATATTGCTAGAACTTTCAAGCGTCTTTTAAACAGCCCTCATGACACTCCTGAACTTTCTTTTGTTCCAAAATACAGATAGAGAGAATCAACAATAAATTGTATGTAATAACTGTAACATTTCTTTATAGTGCAGGTAGCTAAAGCTTTAGTTTGTGCCTTGGAGAACAAGTTTAGGGGGAGGCAATTGCCACAGTTAACCTTGCAGGTTTTACCTTTAGCTTACTTGTTAAAATCAAATGTGCAGAGGAAAACCAGAGTTGTCAGTCATGCAGTCAACACATAAGTTCTACATTAGAGCCACTAGTTTATGTTTATTTCATGCCAAAAAGAACACTTTAACTACAGCCTGTGACATCTGTGAATCAGTTGTATTTTTCAAAGACCTTCTGTATTCTGTTGCTCTCTGTGCTGCCTTCACTTCTTTGTTAAGCTTCAGATTTTTGAAGCACAAACTGATACCTGAATTAAATCAGTTGTCTCCTAATATTGTTCTGGTTTAAATATAGACAAAGTATATGGTTTTATGAGTCAGCCACCATTATTTGATAAACATTTTCATTCTGATGCATCAAAGAATGAGTGTTTTGACAAGCACTCAATAAATGATCCTGAGAATAACCTTTAGACTTGAATGACTGTAATTGATTTCATGCTACTGCAATGCAATCCTACCAGGATGATCTTGTGCATCATCTTGTGTTCTCTGTGTCTGTAGTTCCTGTTTATTTTGATTGTTATAGTCTTGAGGTTTGTATTTTGGTAGTGCTTGAAGTTTTGGTTGAACATGAAAGTGTATAAGGGGAGCTGAGGTCATAAAAGCCTGCAGAACAAACATTCTGTTAAGTAATCTCTAATGTGAGAAGTATCTTCTCAGCTAATGGCAAGCGAAATAACTCTGAATAGTGCCATTTCATTTCACTAGAAGTCTGAATGGTCCCTTTTCTTTACAGCTTTACATTCAGTAAGTGACAGAAGCACTGTTACCAGCCCTGAATTAGTAACACAGCACTGCAGCAGCAATCTGCAAGCCCTAATGAACCCCAGGCATGTGCACAGCAGTCCAGCTGAAGTCCCAAGACTGCATTTAGGGTACTTAGGCAGCACAGACTGTTACAAAGGAAGATTTTGCTCCAGTTGATTGTCAATCCTTTTGTTGCAGGGGGACTGCATTGCAGTAGGGCCTTCTTGCTGGCAATGGAGGACATTCACTGTTCTCAGACCTTCTCTGTAGATGTGTTTGATACAGTCCATTGAGTATTTAAAATGAACTTTAATGAGGTGATATAAAATGCCAGGTCTATAGCTTAGTATGGTTCTATTGCTGACTGTCAACTTGGAACTGGAGAATATGGTACTGAGATGCTGAGGCCCTGAGTTGCAGTGAACATTAAACATGTGATAATTCGACAGTCTACATTCTCTAGAGTTAGACTAGACAGTAGGAAATGAAATTTGGGCCAGCTTATCCTGTCAGTTACACCCTTGTTTCTGGACTAACTTGAGTGTCTCTCTCATGCCTTAAGCCAGCATACCTGTACCAAGACCAAATCTGAATTCTAAGGGTCCAGAGGCCCAGGCTGCCCTTTCAAAAGGGTTACTGCTGAAAGAGATAATGGTGTGTCTGAGCTTCGCTGGTTCCATTTAGCATAGTAATTCACACTGGCTGTGAAAGCACATACCTCTGTAGAGTCTGAAAAACCTGTTCTAATTTGAAGATTGGACAATGCAGCAATAAACAGCTGGGATCAATAATACTTTACATGATTGCAGATATTAAGTCTGTGAATGCAATTCAGACTGCACCACTTTGGTTGCTATGCAAAGCAGTGTTACAGAAACATGGCATTTCATACAAATCTAAACATCATTACAAAAAAAGAAAAAGGAATACTGAACAGTTCATACAGGTGAAAAATACTGAGATTGGGAACAAAAATGTACATTAGAACACTGAAGAAAAGTGCTTGAAATAATAGTGCAAATGAGAGGCAGAGGGATTGGTGAAGAATTACATGTAGTTGCTGTTGAGCTGGGCATTTACACTTTCTCAGCACACAATATGGGGTGACATATGAGTAGAGATTTAGTGTTTTCTATCTACAGAGCACTAAACATTCAAATGATATACATGCCTTCTAGCCAAATGTTCCAAAATGGAAGTATTGCAAGCAAACAGCATCATTTTGTGCTCTAATAAGGATCATTGAGATATTAATCCTATGCATTAATTGAGATAATAAAATAATTTTTCTGAACAAGATTGTCAGTTAAAAGAAAAAATGTTATAGAACTTCAAGGTTTGATATATTCTTCAGAGTTTCCAGTGAAAAGAGGTAAATTCCTTCTCCCTGTCCCTAACCATCAAGTAACACCTACTCTCTTCAAAGTAACAGAATGGGGGGAAAGTATTACAATTTTGCAATGTAAGGATTTCAACATTATAAATTTTAAGGATTTCATTCTGATCCTTTTTTCTCCATTTTTTTTTGTGAAATGGTTGTGTATGCTGGTTATTGCTACTGTTTACTTCTTTCTTTAGATACTGCTGTGTTTAGCTGTCACTTTTTGGTGAATGTTGCAGTGCAATCTATTTTAGTGATAGGGCAGTGACTTCCTGGGCTCCCCGAACCTGAATTGAATCTCTGAATTGTTTCCACCTGCAAATAATGTTTTCCTGCTTTTATATTCTTTCTTTGAATTGAAGCCTTCCCCAAAGCTTACTCACATCGCGTTTTTTTAAGTTGGTTCTAATATAATTTATTTGTGAGTTTATTTGGGTAAGAGTTTCAATGCCTTTCATGTTCTCAGCTTACCTAGCATCATGTATAGTGAGTTCATTTTGTCTGTTATCGATGTCCTAAGGGGTTTTTTTGTTTTGCTAATCAAAAATGGAGTTTGACTTGGTGTCACTGTCTCTTCCCACTCCCAAGACTTTTTTCAAGCCTCCTCCTTTCTTTAGCCTGTTGTGGCTCCTTAGCAAGTCTGCCAGTCATAAGCCATGCTGTCTTGAGACTTACTTCTGTTTCCTGTGGTCACGTAAAGGTTTGTGTTGCAACTGAACTGTCTTTATACAGTCCAACCCATGTTCCTATGATTACACAGATTGCCAAGCACAGTGGGCTTCTGTGGACTTGTTGGAGTTGCAGTTCCAATTCTTTTTTGCAAACTTTTTAAGCAGCAGGTAGATCTCTTATGAAAACCTTACTATGTAAATGTTGGCTTTGAGAAAGTGGATTTCAGAGTACCTATGTAGTGGGCAAATTGTTTTTCAGAAGTTTGTTTTATGTATGCAAAGTTTGAAAAACTGTGAGTGGGGATTGGAATCTGCCTTAAGCCAAAATAGAGAGGATGCTTTATTGTTGTCTAAAAGATATGGATAATTTTCGTTGATAATTTTCCCATTAAATTTAATTGATTTTAATACAATACAAATTTTACAGATAAGTATCATATTGGTAAATATCAAAACACTCAGTTGGGGAAGAGAGGGTGTATTCTGGACTCAGCTCCACCGAGGCTGCTTTATGTCTTGAAATCTAGAGGTAGTAGCAGTGTTCACAGATTTGTATAGTGGGATGATGCAATCAACATAAATTGTGTCTTTGGTTCTCACATCCAGAAATTCTGAACTCATTGAACGTGCCCTTGCAATTTATATAGTGATTAATCTGGGCTGGTGTATCTTTATGGCGTAGGTGGTGCAAAATAGCAATTTTTACAGATATTAAAATAGATGGAAAACTTAAGGTCATGGGATTCTTTGTCACAAATCTGTTGTAAATCAGGTTTTATATATAGCTACTTCAGCTATTGAAGACCTTGTTTCTTGAAATGATAAACTGTACAAACCAACCACTTACTGAGCATTCTTATTCAATTACTGTAACAGCCATCATTACTGTTTCCTGTATCTTGTGTTCAGAAGTCAGAATGTTCCACACATGCTTCTTTAAAAGTAGTTATGCATAACTCATTCTTCATGAAAACACAGTTTCAATGTTCAAAGAGTGATATCTCAGTGAAGTGACTGTAACAAAACTTCAAGTGTTATGTTAAGCACTGAAAAAACCCCTAAAGGTTTCATAAATGCACAATAGAAAGTCAGCATCTGAATTATAATAGTTATGTGACCACTTTTTTTCACACCTGACCGCAAAACTGAAATTAGCAACTGTTCGAGAGTGCAACCCAAAAAAGGGTTTAGGAGGCACTACTGGCTTGGGTAACACTTCTGGAAAAATGAAAGTACGAAGCTGTGAACACCTGATGGGATAGTGAAATGCCCTAAAGTATTTTTGAGCCAGTGCTGTGCTAAATAGAGACTTACATCTTTGGCAGGCACAGTTAGTTCATTTGAAATGCCAACCTCCCCAGAAGCGTCTGGGAATGATATTTCTTTGGGCTTCCATGTTTTTGTGTTCTTCATTCTGAGTGGAAAGGGTACTGAATGCATGATGTTCTTTTTGCCTTCTTAGTATTTTCATTCAGTGAAAATATACGTTAGCTTGAACTATGCTTTAAACAAAAATAGTAATATAAATAATAGCACTTGTCTTTTGAAAGGTGTAATTTCGGTGTCTCTAGGACTGACAGATGTGTCCCTACATTGCACCAATGAGGTACAGAAGTGAAAATTGTGACTGAGAAGATAGGTAAATGGAGGACTAAGAGGAAACTTTGATGTACAATATGTGAAAGGACCAGATGAAAAAGATGGTTTAAAACAATCTCTACTGTTTCATTTGTCTTTTACAAATATATGTAGGAAACGCTAATACAGGAAAGAAACTAACGCATCCATTTATATACTGAAAATGCATAAAAAGAGAGGCAGTTTTAGGTTACTTCTTTCAAACTCAAATATAAAACTCTGTAATATGAACTATTTTGATTTTTTTTTGAGTGATAAGACTTGAAGAAAAACTTTATAGCAGAATAGGATGCAAAGCAAGGGACTTCATGGAGGCAGTTGCAGTTTCCCAGTTAACAAACTTTCCCTCGGACTTGTCTGCCTTTTATTCACCATCTGTGTATTGCACAAATTTGTATTTTTCTCTCAGTTGATTCTAACCTTCCCATTATCAAGGCTATCATTACAACACTTCTGAGAAATTACTAAATCCTACGAAGTACAGATTAGACTCCTAGATCAGGTTATTTTATATCTTTATTAAACAATCTCATTAGAACCTCACCAGTGACAAAGGAGGAAACATAATGCCATCAGCACCCTTATAATGCTACACTCTCCAAAAGTTACTGGCATTAGTAAACTCATCTTACTGCCAAAACCTTTTAAAGTAGTCTACAAGCTAATTTCATTGACTTATAAAACTGTTTGTACTAAGCTATTCATCTTACATTATGCACTGAGGAACAAATACTACCTCAGGTTTCAATTGACTGTGTTGCTGAGATACCACCCTGAGCTAACTTTCTATCTATTTTTATGTCCCTTAAGGATTTCATTAAGGTAGTAGAGCAGTCCCTATAAAATATTCATAACCTGTAGTAAACTGAAGTAATATGCTCCTATTCATTTCAGTTTGACACAGACACTTGTTTGTAGCTGACATTATTTGCACAGATCCACAAATTGAGTTTTGCCAGTCAGAGCTCTGTTCAGGATATTTTATTGATATTGTTTTCTAAACTTCTGAATGATGCAAAGATTCTGCTTTATAAAAATAAGCACCTTACCAGAGCAGCAGCATGTGATAATGTATATTCATATATAACTTTTGCACTTTCTTTCTTGGGGGTTTTTGTGTCTTTTTTTGTTTGGTTGCTTGGAGGTTTTTTTCCTATTCCAAGAATTTTGTGGAAGTGTAACATCATATTCTTTCACCTATAACTCAGGCTTAGTCATCACTGAGATGGAAATCCGTGATCTTCTGAGAGGTCCAGAAATGTGCAAATAAAGTGGTTATAAGAAATAACACAAAATAACTATGCCTGGAACTTTAGTGTAAGGCGATACCTTGCTAGTGTTTCCCATGGATGGTAAAGTGTGTGTAATTCAGTTATAAACTCAGCTGTGTTTCAGACTACAATTGTAGGAGCAGGCTCTTTGAAGTAGGTGTATCTGATTCTCATTTACATTTTTTATATAAAGGTGACATAATGCAAATGAGTTGAGCTGGCCTACTTAGCTGTTTGAAGTTAGGCATGTGTTCCTGTATCTTGCTGAGTAAGTTCCTGACGCTGCAGTTCATTGGCTTCAAAGCCTGTCTTTTGAATCACTGAGTTTTTCAGCTTTTGTGCTGTTTTCAGTCTGAGCTTTCAGATATTCTTTTTTAACTGACCACCAATTGTGAATAACAATAGGCTTTTTTTTTGCTTTCTCTTATGTGTTTGAGTGATTGTCTGTGATGTTACTTCATTACTATGCCAAGTTAATTGGTAAAATTAATTGCCAGAGGTATCTTTCAGAAGTAGCGAGACCCAGATTATAATGAATCATTGCTTCCATAGGAATTTCCCAGGATTGGACATTTTCTGAGCTACAGAGATTTTAATTTCATTTTGTGAGAGGCAGGAGAGAAAGATCTGACATGATTTTAAAGCAGTAGAAATTACTTCCAAGTGTGTGACCAGCTGAACAAACAACTGTTATATTTGAAAAACCAATCCAGATTGTGATTTCAGTTACTGTGATGAGAACTTACCAAAATTGCAGTGAGTCTGTTAGAACTGCTCTAGATTGAAAACTGAGTAGGAAAAAATGATTTGGCCTGCTGTGTGTTCATGGGGTGTGCTTTTTAAAGATAAATGTTATTTTGAAAACTTCTGGGGGAAGAGAGTTGTTTATCAGCTGGATGTTAGATTCATGAAAATACTTTACTAATGGATTTATTATAAAAAATAAGCAGTCCTTAGTTTATAGATGAAAAATATCTCAGGAATCCCTGAAGGGAAAGATGAATTCCGCCGACCTACCAACAAGCAAACAAAGTATAGTTTAGTTCATGACTCGTAGGAATGCAGAGTCTTGTTCTTCTTATGTGGCTAATAAATGCAGGCAGATAGTCTTTCAAAAACTGACAGTACTGAAAATGCTACCATCCTTATGCTGCCAGCTTCCTAAAGTTGAATGAATGCATCTTTTCTTTTCTGGTTTGAATGCAAATGATATTTGCCAGATGTGATCTGAGCTCTCGTTATGTTCAATCAGGTTTATGTTGTGACTCAGATGATCTCTAAATCATGCACAAAACTTGAATAAGAAGGAAGAGTAAAGACCATATATAGGATAAATAGGTGCTTTGAAATTTTTCCAAGTCTTTCATATATCATAGCATGCATATCACAGAAATTTATGATGTTGCAAGTCATATGCACTGATGTTTCCTAATAGATTTTAGGCTTTTCAAAAGTAAGAGTAATGATTTCTTAAATGAAAGTTATGTTGAACCTCGAGCCAGAATCTCAGTCAGTGTGGTTTTCTTTGCTGAAGATCTTTTTGTAGGTGACTGATAGGATAACTAGCACCAGGAGAATTTTTTCTTTTCTAAGAAGTAATGAAGTTGTTTACATCTGTCTTAATGGTTCTTAGGTCTCTCTAACATATTTACTATGTTTGTTCAAGAACTTGGGATGGAAATGTGGCTCTGAAAACTGTCCAGTTAACTCTTCGAGTTACCCGTGAGACTAGTTGTAAAAGTGACACTACTTGTAAAACTGAAAATTTATGTAGGAAGAAGGATTCCATGTGTCATAAATCATAACAAGCACTGCAGTATCCACAAAACCTAAGTGCTTTCTAGTAAAAATACTTTTAAGCTGTGCTTGCCTCGAGACCAAGTTGACAGCATGGATTCTTATTCTTGGCTAATTTCTCACTGACTCACAGAGTCTGTTACCTTACTTTCTGCCTTGTTCTACACATTTGGCTAAATCTAAACCACTTTCAAACAGCACAGAATTCATATTTCTGAGTAAACAGTGGAGCCATTTTCAGAGTGCAGTTTTCTGTTCTGTGCTGAATTATGAGGTGCTTAGCTGAGAAAATGCCTTTTATTTCTCTCACAAATCACTATTTGTGTAACTATGCAGAGGACAGTGCTCTGTGCTGGTGGAAAGCACAGCTGAGCAATGGTCAGGCAGTCACAGCTGACATAGCTCTCATCTGGGTTCTGTCCCACAGTCAAAGTAATGCTCTTGCTTGAGATCAGAGTCGTTTTTGTGAACTGTCAAACAGCTCAATGTTTTGGGTGTTTTTTCCTAGCAGCTGTCCTGTATTTCAACTCTTATTTTTATTAGCATTAGAATGTTTGTCCTCATTTCAATTTAAATTTACTCTTATGTACACATTCTGGCCTTGATTGATGTATTTTACCTTAGATAGTTCCCTCTGTTCCACAGGTTTCATTTCATATATTTATTTTTATACTGTTTCTTCAGTTCCATAGATGAAGTAGAACCTTTTAGTCTTTTCACTTAAGATCATTACTCTCAGTTCTATTTACCCTTGTTGTCTTCAGCAGTTCATCTGTCTGTATTACTTTTTGGAGAAACATTCATGGTTCATGTTGCTGAAATACTGGTAAATGTCTCGAAATTTTCTGAATTTTTAATTAAGATTTCCAAAGCAGTATCTTTGCAAGAGGGATTTTTGCTAGTAAAAACTATAAAATATACTATTATGGATCAGGGAAATGTTTTTTCTTGGAACTAATTTTAAGTAGTGTCTGTCATCCCTGGTTTATAACTGCACAGTTCTTAAAGCCAGAATACAGGATTAACATGGTCATTTTAGTCTGAACACTGTTAGAAGCTCATTAGGGGATTTCACCATCAAGTCCATATGTTATATTTGAAATCTAGCATACAATTTCCTAAAGCGTCCTCATAATTTTTATTATAAAATCACAGCTACTTGGAATATCTGCTGCCTCAGTTCTGGTAATTATGATGTCTTCTGGTGTTCATTAAACATATTGAATGTGTAAAGCAGATGTAAGTGCACCAAGAATTAAAAAATGGGGTTTGGCAGCACAGCTCAGTCGAGTGCACAGCTTTACCTGAGGGTAGAACACGTGCTCTAGTCTTGACTCCCTGCACCAAGAGTAAATCACGTGAACAGAGCAGCTTAGTAGGGCTTCACAGTATCTTTATTTTAGGCTGGCATGTGGGAGAATAAGGAGAAAGTAGCAGTGGGTATGGGCATTCCTTCCTGGATGCAATGAGTCATTGCATAAAACATAGAAAGGCAGGATCAATTCTCCAGTGACTGAGCTGGGGAGGTGCAATCAGTGCTTGGTTTGGAAGTGTGTTCCTGCAGCAGCAGTTGGGGAATGGCTGTATTCCTGCCCTGCAGCACAGGAGAACACTGGAAGAAAAAGGGATGGCCTGGTTGTCTGGATACACAATGACATGAGCCTATACTAATATCTGACTGATAACAAGAAAGTAGTTTGTCTATCATATGTCAAATACAGGAATTTATAAGCAAGATAACTGGAGCAGCACCCACAGTATCAGAACTTACACTGGACTAAGTTTTAGTATTTTACACCAAAATCTTAAGTCAGCATCTTAGTACCATGGACCGATGTTTTGAATCCAAATTAGCCCTTAAGTATAATTCAGCTGAACATTCCTTTGGAACTTCTGCCTCTAATGAAATGAAATCATTACTTTTGCTTTGTTTTGTGAAGGGTTTTTTGGTGTGGCTTTTTGGGGACTTTTTTTTAATTTTGTTTGTTTGTTTGCATTAATCTTTATTTTTAAAAGGAATAAAACAATAGTATTTTTTTTATTTTTCCCCCCAATTTCCCATTACCTACTTTTCATAATCTACCTTACAAAGAGCTCATTAACAGAGGAATGTGGAAGAAACTCATGTGCAATGTCAATAAAGCATTTAAAAGAAAAGCAAATATTTAGTTATGATTCATTAAATTTCCATCTGATTCTGCCAAGAGGTTTACTGGTCAAATTTAGATTGATAGACTCTATAAATGAAATAAGTAATTTGACCCTCTCCCCAAATATTTAATACTTTTTATAATTTCTTTTACAAGCTCAACTAAGAGGACTAGGAAGCACATTATTAAGTGACTTGAATACTCATAGAGGTTTTAATTAGAATACTCATAGAGTTTCTTATTAGAAATTTCTTTATGAAAGTAGTTCTTGTTACTTTCCATCTCCATTATTCATTAGTAGTTCTTATGAGATAGTAATTTGGTTAGTGCTCTATTACATTTCTTATTTAGGTTTTGTGAGAGTATTAATTTGCCAAGAATTTTTTACATGAAAATTTCAGATCCATTCTAGAGTTTTTCAAATGAAAACAGTTGGTTCTGTAACACCCCCTGATTTAATTACTTTTAAGTCACTGCTAAATCCATTAGTGAATGTACTAATGAGTATGTGGGAGGAATGGCAGTAATTTTACCAAAAAATTTGCAGTTAAAATTATTTTTTTTCTTATTTAATATGAAGTTGGATTGGGAAAGCATAAATATAACTTTTCATGTTTTGCCATATTTCTAAGGTGAAAAGATTAATAAAACAATTATTTTTCATGTCTAGTATATGGGTTACTGTAGTGTTTATGAAGCTACAAATTTGGTTCTCTGTTAACCAACATATTGGAAAAAATGCAGGTAAATACAATATCACTGCTATGAATCATGAAATTTCAATCAAGGTATAACAGAAAGTGTTATGAAGATTCTTGCATTTATAATATTTCTTAAATTGGCTGCATCTAAGGCATTTAATTATGTTTAGAAATAGGAGACTTTTATTACAGTGTTGTGGAAAAAAATAAACTGTAAAATCATACACTTTAAAATGGAAATTACTAAGTAGCAGGATTTAAATATGAGAAAGTAATTGTTGCTCACTTTAATAATAAATACAACGATTCTAGTAAATATTATCCTATTGTAGTAAATATTCCCATTCCCATGTTTGGAGTGCTGTGAAACACTGAGTTTCTGTAGCTGTTCCCTCGGCCCCGCCCAGGCTGTGCCGGACCCCGCCCATGCAGAGTGGCTGGAGGAGGAGCAGCTCGAGGGAGGGCAGGCCGGGAGGAGCTGCAGGGCTATACAGCCCTCATGGTTTTAAGTTATGAACGCTCATGACCCGAATGGCGAATAAGTGAATTCATGTGGTAGACTAGTCTGGATCAAAGGGGATTGAGCGCCTGTTTGTTATAGAATCGTAGAATCAGTTGGGTTGGAAGAGACCTCCAAGATCATCAAGTCCAACCCTTAATCCAACCCCACTTTGATTACCAGATCATGGCACTCAGTGCCACGTCCAGTCTCACCTTAAAAACCTCCAGGGTTGGAGAATCCACCACCTCCCTGGGCAGAACATTCCAATGCCTGACCACTCTCTCTGTAAAGAATTTCTTCCTGATATCCAACCTAAACCTCCCCTGGCAGAGCTTAAGCCCATGCACTCTTGTCCTACTGCTGGTTGCCTGAGAGAAGAGACCAATCTACACCTGGCTACAACATCCTTTCAGGTAGTTGTAGAGAGTGATAAGGTCTCCCCTGAGCCTCCTCTTCTCCAGGCTAAACATCCCCAGGTCCCTCAGCTTTTCCTCATAGGACTTGTGCTTGAGTCCTTTCACCAGCCTCGTTGCTCTTCTCTTGACCTACTTCAGTACCTCAATATCTTTCCTGTTTGTTTGTTGTATTTCTTAATGAATTAATGAAGCAAAGTTTGTCAGATGACACTGTCATGCAAATTTGAGAGTTCCAAATGGACTCTAACAGCTTTTCCTGAAAAACAAACAAGAAAAACCTATGATTTGGCATGTTGTCCTTATTGTCAAATTTATAGTAAGACAGGATAATTAAACTCAGTAGGATTCACATTCTGATTAAAATAAGCCAAGAATTTATTCTGTTATCCTACAACACTTTCAAGAGGTGCCTTTGGTCTGCATTAAAAAAAAAACCAACAACAACAACCAACCAACCAGATGCCAAAAGGAAATCCACTGAAGGAAGTTTAACAACCCCATAGTTTGAGAGCTTCAGATGAGATGAGGACCCTGCAGATTTCACATCCTGCAAGGTGTTATCATTGAATGAGTTGTTCTGATCCACCTATTATTTTTTTACTGAATATATTGCAATTAGCATGATTGGTAAAACAGGCAGCTTTTAATGCAGGAATGAACACAGACAGGATTATCAGCAGTGAATACCTCTTACTATGTCATATTGTGGTACTAAATAAATTTGGAGACAGGTAAGTCTTTGTCTTGGGTTTGAAAACAAAACCAATCTTAAGGATAAAATTATCTAAAAGGTACTGCAGAAAATTAATAGACAAGAGGTTAAATCTCTGGCACATTTATTTGTTTATGGTGTGCTTTGTCTGATTTTCATAGGCTTGAACTTAATGCTTATCAATCATTCCCACATAAATGTGACACAGGCACTGCAACTTGGTTTCAGTCAAGAAGTGTGAACAGAGTAAACACAAACTTCCCTTGCTACACGAAAATTTATCCTGGTGTTGGTTGAGAGTTGTAGTTGTGTGCAGTGCTGCTTTTGTATCTTCTTCCTCTACAAGCTTAGTATCCCTGGAGTGATTCAGGAGGAACAGAGCTTACATTTTGTCGATCTGCTTTTAAGTAGATTAAGTAAATCAGACCTGCTGTGGGGGTAGAGCAGTAGTTTGTCACTTCCTGTATAAAAGAGAAGGAAGCGGAGGAGGAATTCTGTAGCACAGGTGTCCTGCTGGGTCTTCTGCCAGCACAGCTTATAGAACCCTCTTTCCTGAGGTTGTGCTTAAATCTGTGTGCTTCTGTGAGAAGAGGGAGGGACTTGTTTGTAGGCAATGGAAAAGAAATAGGGTGTAAGGAGAGCACTTTACCCCCTTTTTTTTCCCTTCCCTTTGTCTTTCATTTGAGCATTACTCTGTCACAGGTTTGGGAATCCTAGGATATATGAATAAATAATAGTTCATCCTTTTGTGGGGGAAACTAGTGTGATGTAAAGGCTGGCATCATTAGCATGTGTGAGAAAATACCTCTGATTGCCTGGAAAAATTGTTGAATTATTTTGGCCAAATTTTTTTCTTACTCATCTGCGATGGCAATGATGCTTTCTTTCACCCACTTTACTTATCTAAAACCATAAATATATGTTTAAATTTTTTCAAGATGAGGAAAAATGCGAATGAATGGACTTGATAATTTTAAAGGTCTTTTCTAACCTAAATGCTTCTATCCTCTCTTAACCGATTGTGCAGTGAGCTGTGAGATTCCATACAGTGACCGAAATGCAGTGAAATAAGGCCAGTTCTGGTGTAAGTCTAACAGTGAGAACTATATACTAAGTTTTTGAGATCTTACTAATAGGTGTACTCCATATACCTATATAAATGAAGTACCTCAGGTACATGACACTCAAGAAAGATATTGAGTGTTCAGTGTATCAGTTGCATCAGCAGTGACATAGATGTGACTTGAATAGGACTGATGCATTTTCTAGTCTCTCCACTGAATAGCTATCAGAAATAACATAGCTGAGTCTTCCTCTTGAAATGAAGCCAATAAATAAGTGTGTCTGTATTTTGTGAACTATATTTCATGAGGGAAATACAGCTGTGCAAGGTTAACACAGTTTCAGCTTATGAAGCACACTCATGCTTATGCACAGCAGGGAAAGTGGCAGAAGACAGGGTAGCTTCATTGCACCTTGAGTGTTCCTTTTATTGTCTTCCATTTAACCTTTCCCATGGTATCTTGTATGTTGGTTCCTGGAGCACCAAATTACACGTACAGAAACTCTCAGTAAGAAATTAGAACCATGACTTGATAAAAAGTGCAAAAACATTCCTCCCAAGTTAGATTTCAAGACCTGTGTTTGAAGCAGCTTGTCTGTTCTGGGTCCCAAATGAGAACTGACCTTGCCATGCACTTTGCCCCAGTCTTCCTGCTGTGTCTCCCACTGCTTGGAAATGGTTGGGTTCTTTGGCAAGGTGACAGTCAGAGTTCCAGCTGTTCTGTGTCCAGTGTAGACTGTTATTACTGCCTCAATTTCACTGCAAGTAACTGTAGCAATAACAGCTAACCCTTCCTCCTCTCCATCTGCATCCTCCTGTGGAGAATGGAGACAAAGGGAAGAAAGGCAGCAGCATAAGAGCATGTGTCAGTTGTACTTAGCAAGTATGGTGTGTGACAGCCAGCAGCTGTGAGGGGGTTTGTGGGGTTTGGTGCTTTTTTCACCATGTTTTATCAGCATTTTATCACTCATAGGTACAAGTTATCCCAAATGTTGTTTCAAAATACACTTGCTGGTTATGTAGTCTGAGTGTGAGCATTAAGGTTTTAAAATGGTGGAAATCTTTTTTCCTTTTAGAACTTTGCTAGGAGTCTCAGAATTATCCAGGACAGCCACAGTGTATTCCTCTTAGTTAGATTTGCTTCAGCACAGTCCTACAGAGTCACCAGAAACCCTGACTTGCCTGAAATCTCCTTTTCCATCTGTGGTGCTCAGGTGTTAAACCTAAATAGTGAGATGTTTCACGCAGCTGTTGTTTTGTTAGTAAAGCAACTGTCCTGTACCTTCACGACTGACATCTCCCAGCCACATAAAATCCTATGCAACCTGATGGAAGAGCACATCACAATTTACAGGGATGCAGCATTTGTAATTGCTTTACTCTTACTGTTTCAGAAAAGCAAAGGTAGATTTGTTGTCCGTAAGGAAAACAGATAAGCAGATAGTTAACATGCTATAGTGCCATCTAGAGACCCCACGAGGTCACTGTGAAGTATCTTGATACCTAACTTGGAGATTGGCTCTACCTCTGGAAAGCTGAAATCTATAATTTGATAGTTCCTATTCTGTAGCATGTTCTGGTCCCTTTAGGAACAGTCACCAGCATATGAATTCTTGTTGCTTAAAGAAAAAAAGAAATACAACCCCCTCAATTTTCCTCTTCTTTCACTAGGTGCTCTGAACTTAATTTAGCAAATTGTTCTTCCTGGATGTTCAGGTCTCCCAATGCTATCATCAGCTCTAGTTATTACCGTCTATTTTTCCTATATTTTCATTGAAATGTCCTTTTCTAGAGTTGTTACAGTTGCACTGTACAGAGCTGCAAGATGATGGCACTTATCTCTCTCTATGGACCATGCAATTGCCACTTCCAGCATTTAGTTTCAAGGGGACACCTGTGAGTGATCCAACCACCTATGGCTGCAGCCCATGGGCTTTGTCATTGTGTCTCAGGGTTCATTTGCAATGTAATAATAGTGGAGTCACTCTGTGTAATACACCTCATTATTATATGTATGTTTTTATCCCTACAAAGGAACTCAGTATTCTTTGTTGGTGTACTAATCCAGGAACACTGGGGTCTTTTAAAGTGCTGTAAAGATCATAATAATAATCCCTTTAGTTATAATATTCTGTCAGACATTAGGAATTTTTTAGGGATGGGCTATCCTTTAGAAAAGAGCAGCCAAGTTTTGTTTCTGTGTGTACAGAAACAGTGTAGGAGACCCAGAAAACACTCTAACGATGCTTACAATTTTCCTTTACCTCATGTCTAACCTCTAGCTTTGGTATAACTCCTAGGATTTTAGTGTAGGTTTTCCAATTTTTTATGGAGAACTGAAAAAGAACAAAAATACACACACACACATATATATAATTCATGGCAGTGTATAATATAGTAATGAGCCTGTGGTATTGGGAAGTGGTGGTATTCCATTTACTGTTGCCTGTTTATGTTTGCGTAATTACATGGTCTATTACAAAATTATTTGCCTGTGAGAGCTGTTGGACACAGAAAATGCAACAGGAGAGTAGAAGCTCAGCTGCTGCATCCTGAGCACTTTTAGCATCAGTTGTAGCTGCTGAAGATTACTTAAATTTGTACCCATTGGTGAAAAATACCAACTTCTCCTTCCCTTTAACTTCCCTTACATGAAACCTTCATCAACAGCAATTCTTTAAATCCCCTGAGAAGTTGTTGCTTTGTTGAATTCAACAGTTTTGTCACCAACAAGAGTAAGCAGAGGGTGATTTTTTTCCCTGTATATTCCTACAGTCAGTATGCTCCTCACCTGCAGTACCTGCCGAGGTACACTGAGCACTTAGGATGTTATTGAATGTTTTTCAAGCAGTCTACATAAGAAACAATTAGAACTGCAAGGCAGTTGAATCTGCCCTTATTAGCTACCACTGCCCATAGTGCATTATACACTTAAAAAAGGCCAAAACTGAATGATCTTTGTTCTTAATATTGAAGTATTTTTCAGTAATAATCTATGTGATGTTACAAAATAGATTGTGTCTTTATTGTAATTACTTAAAGAATTGCCTATATGTAATCTATACAGACTTGCTCACGTAAGTTATTTGAGGTGTACAGGCCTTTGCTAGGTTAGATATCTCTGGAGGAAAATAAATATTGATTTTTAACAAGAAAAAACTCAGGAAAAAGTCTACTCATCCAGTGCTGCATTTTACTAACCTGGTATGAAAGATATTTTTAATTTAAAATAGGATTGTAGTTTTCTCTCTCTGTGCAGTAATTGATTTAATAATACCAAGATGCTCTAAGAACAATTACATTTTCAAGTTGAATATAAATAAGTTAGCAATAAAAGGAAATGTCTGTTTGTTCAGATAATTGTAGTATGTATTATATATATGTAACCTGAGTTCTTTCGAACCCATCTATTGCAAATAAGTTAAAGTGCTATATAAATAACCTCTAAAAATGCTCACTGGTTAGACCATGTCTTAGGAGTCATGCTAATACTTTATTTTAAATAGTGCTAATTATGTAATTTCAATTAATCCTTTGGAAAACAGATTTCCCTAGATGCTTCATGACTTCTTTATTTTCAAGGCTGGGATGCAATTACACTAAAGACTAGTGCAGCAGATGTCACAGAAAATATTTTAAATCACCTAGTTCTTCAGTAAATACTGTAATGGTGAAGTGAATTTGGACATCAAATTCTCAGTAGTAAATCTTAACTGAGCTGCTAAAAGCGTAAGTTACTAATAGTGACTAAGATCAAATTCTGTCTCGCATTACCTGTATGGCTTCATTGTAAACACAATATCTGTTTTTCATTAGTTTTATAGAAGTCAGTATATTAATGCTGGAGCTAACATTTGATTTGCATTGAGTTAGGGCAACTAGCTTTATGTATTCAGTGACTTGAGTGGATGCTCTTTTGAGCACAGGGTTGACATGTGACTATTACCAGATGCTTCAGTGTCTGCGGTGACGTGTGGCACGTGGCCTGCTGGGTCTGCAGCTCTTGCTTTCTGTGGATAACGAAGAAGCAAAAGTGGCACTAAATTACTTCTGTGCTCAGCCTGGTCCAGGCTATTGTGTGTCCAGCTGGGCTGTGCAGAGCCTGCTCCAGCAGTGCCTTGCACCAGTCATTGATCGCTGAGCTCTGCAGCTGAGGCTGGGTGGTGTGAGTGTGCAAGGACAGGCTGTGTGCTGCACTGCCCATGGGCATGTGCACAGTGCAGGTTCTTGTGTTCTGTGTCCACCTCTGCACACAAACATCCTTGGTGTCCTGGTAACTTTGTGCTTGAACTGATGCTTTGGGGTTGCAGTCATGTGAACTTTATGAAAACCTTTCTGTATCAAGGAGGTTTAGGAATTTTGTTGTAAAGCAAAACCAAACAGTCAACACCCAAACTGAGACTCTTGTGAGTATTAATCTAGAGTGTCATGTTCCATTTCAGTCTCGAGTCAGATCTGTAGTGTCCCATTAATAGACCTAGTAGGCTGTTATTGCAGGGGATTTGGTCAGCCTTACATCTGATCATCTGTTATTTTGTGTTGATTAACCCAGTTCCCACTGGCTGGTAGAGAAACGTATCTGTGATTTGGCAGCGTTTGCACTCCAAGCTCTGGTGTAAATGGCTTGGAAGGATCAATGAATCTGAGAAGGAGACTTAGTGTCTCCTAATCTTCCTTTGCTGTCTACTCTGTTCTATATAATGCCTTTATCTTCTTTTCTCTTGTCTCATTTGATCATTATTTGCCTACAGAGAAAATTACACTACAACATTATAGGAAATTACATGAAACACTAAAAGGTTTATGGAGAATAATTTTATGCTCTTGACAGTGACAGCAAACCTGACACCTCACAATACTGTACTGCAGTGGTTGTGAAATGTAGCAAATGAAACCCAGCACCAAAACCCACCTTCTCTACTAGTGACCTCACTGGTTATAGGATTAAATCCAGTAATTGTTAAACATGGAAAATGTTTTAATGGAACACAATTTTACAATGAGCTACTGGAAAATACAACTAACAGAAATGGAATATGCAGTTATTCAGACTTCAGTGTTTGTAAGCACTTTCTGTGTTTCCCAGTTTACATTTGACAGCAAATTTTTACTCGGACCAAAGCAAAAAACGGTAATCAATGCTAGTTTCATAAAATTTAACTAATTTTTTTTTATCATTTGGTCAGGAATGCCTTGTAAGAAAAGTGAAATGCTGAAAAGATCCAGTCAATTCATATATTGACTTGGCTGTTTTAAAATTACATGTGCATTTGTTTATCTCAAATTATGGTTTCTCAGGCAACCTAGTCAAGCCTTTCTTACAGCTTCTAATATTTTTTCCTACTGTGAAATATAATTTTATAGCTATTTACATGCTGTTTTCAGTGGAACATTTAAATACTTGCAATAGATCCCTTACCAAATTGGTAAATAAATGTCATTAAATCCACAGCTTGTTGCCTGACATGCCCAAAATGTTATACTTTCATGGATTAGAACAGCATTTAGATGAATGCTAAAATATATCATGTTTATAAAATTGAAGTTAATTTATAATCTTACAAATATTTTTCTTCAAACCACAGGCAGAGTAATTCGCTATGTTATTTTAATAAATCCTCTATGGGCTAGAGAAATAAGGCTCTGTTCTTCTGCTTATGAATCTAAGTGTGAATGTAGCTCAATCCTTGACTTGTCCCAAAACACCTGAGAATTGATTGTCATGTGTGGCCAGAAGATAGCTGGAACTGCAAGTTTGTTTAGAGATGTGTATAATGCATCTCTAATTTGGATAAATGATTCTTGTAGGGGACTGAAATGGCTAAAACAAGTCAGTGGCATCTGTGTCATGTAGATATCCATATTCTGGTTAGGCAAGAGCCCTTCCTATCCCACCAGTTTGTGCTGTTTCTACCAGGTCAGTTAAAAAAAGCACAGAAACAGAAAAAATCCACACCACAGAAAAGGCCAAAATATATAATTTAATTTTTCCACCAGTTTTGTTGTTTCTTGGCTTCTCTTCAGGTCTGAAGAAACTAGCTGACAAAAAAAGGACAAAGATTTGGAGATTTGACTCATTTGAGGTGATATATTTAATGCGGTTGGGCTAAATTGCTTTTTCCTTTACCTCCACCTCCCCCGTTTTTCTATGCTCTCTTTGCTGGTTCCTATTTATGCTGTATGTTTCAAAAATAATGTAAAAAGCCTGTAATCCATCTGTTCAACTAGTTAATTCCTTTATGTTGATGAACAGGAGAGGTTTTCTCTTTGTTTGAGTAACTGAAAACGAGGAAGACATTTATCTGGCAATACTAATGGTAATGTGCTACCACTTCTTAACATGGTCAGGTCCCCAGTATACATTTCTAACTCATTAATGAGGGAAGAAGAATAACTGCGTGGCTGGTCACTGTCTAATCCAAGTTGTTCTTTGCCTTTTTTGTTTGTTTCTTTCTTTTTCTCTTTATTTATAGATTTGATGTCATGAGTATTGTGCTTGTTGTACCTTTTATCCTGTATTTTACAGGCAGCCTTCTGGTCTACCTGCCAAAATTTTTGTAGGTAATTGTCTTATTTCATTTGCAGATATACAGGCATGACTTTAGACATTTTCAAATATATTCTCCCCACAGTTCAAATAGGGTTCTTTCATTTGTTCATCTCAACCTGATTTTGTTTTCAGGTTTTTTTGACACATTTTGACTATTACGTTCATGGTGGGCATAGAAGGAAAAAAAAAAGAAAGCAATAAAGTTAGGTATGTGCATTATATTATGTTAAAATACAATTAAAATTATGACTGGCACATTGGCAATGTTCTGTAGAGAATTTTATGAACACTCTCCATTTAATCTGCAAGTCTCAATACGAAAGATTTTGCAGTCTTTTTTCTGGAGTGGCCTAATTTTCCTCCTTTTAAAGGCAGTTGGGAAGTGCAAAAGCTGCACTGTTTAGCATGTCACAGTGTTCCCCAGCAGTACCAAACAATCTGTCATACAGACTTGTCAATATTCCTGGCTCTGAAGAAACATATTATACATTCCCCGTGTTTGTGACTTTATTGATCTTTTGTCGTTCCCACAGAGTGAAACTGATACTTTCTAACAAAATGTAATTTGCTGGAACAAACAAGCAGTCAAGTGCTGATGAAAAGAATTCTAGGAAATGGCCACTGTGTCTACATTGGAGTTATGTGGGCCCGTTCTGCTTTGTATGCACTTTGTAATGCTCGCAGTCTTTATTAGCGTTGTGCCTTTTAATTAAAAATAACCACTTTTTCAGTTATTACCTTCAATGTTCCCAAGCTCATTAATTGGACTTTTCCAAAGTTCTGATAGGAATTAGTCATCTGACTTCCTCTGAATTTTAATAGCATTTTGCTACATGCTCGCAGCCATAAAATATTTCCTAAAAGAGGCTGTTAGCTGATGTAGCTGTTTGTATGCATGTCAAGTTTTGTGCTGCTCAGGGATGAACTGCCTGAAGGAAACTGGATTTTCAGAACTGACAGTGGGCTCTTAATCTAAAAAATTTGTACATTCCTGGTTTGTGAGAAAATTAAGGTGCTTATTAGAGATGCTGAGGCTTTGGCCTGTGCCTGACAGCCTAGTGAGAAAAGTAGAAAGCCCACACTGATTGTTTAGTGATAACAGCCTGGCACAGGTCATACAAAATATTTTGTTTGCATCAGAATTTGTGGTGCTAAACTGTCCTGTGCCCTTTTTTGATGTTAAGTTGTATGCACCCTTAAAAGAGAAGGAAGGTGTGTTATGTTAAATAAGAAGGAAGGCACATCCTGCTTTGCCCTTCAGCAAACAGCTTTGAAAACAGGAGAGAGTGGTCAGGCTGAGTTCAGAGTCCAGACAAAGCTTTTTTTTTTTTTTTTAAACCATAATTCATACATATTTCAGGAACAGAATTAAAATTGGGTCTCGTACAAACTACCTCAAAAGAGCATCTATTCTGGCAGTGTCAAACTGCTTATTGTTTTACTCTTTTTGAGTAATTAATAGGAATATTGCTTCTATAGCAAAAACGTTTTGCTTGACATGTGAATAAAGGTAGTTATGTTTGCTCCTGGTTAGGAACAAGCTTGTTCCTGGCAAACTTGTTCTGCTGTCGAGATGTTATGGGAACGAGAAATAAGCGAACAGTAAGAAGGGAGTTACCTGTTTCTTCTCCTGAAAGAAGTAAAAATGGAAGATGGCTGATATGTCTTAACAGTGGTACAGATAAGATGGTATATTAAAGCTGAAAAAAAAGTAAAAGTAATGAAAACGGTTTTTTCATTTTAATGGTATAATTGTGAGACTCAAATATTAAAGACTATTTTAAGAAATAGAGAAAAATATTGAAATATTTTGATGCCTGTGTTCATTAAGCATTGAGAATTAAATTAAGAAAAAAAATCATGGAAATAATTCCACTGGTTTCAGTAAAGCACTAGGGCGTGTTAACTCCTCTTAGTTTATTGTAGAAATTCTTTTTTTTTTTTGCCCTCAACACAAAACCTAAACAAATATAAGAGAAGAACATTAACGTAATATTATTTTCGGTCTTTTAGGACCTCTTTATTAATCATATTACTGTGTCTCATTTCACTGGTATTTTTATTTCAATCTTTTTTTCAGGCATCTTTGGCATTATTAGTTTCACTTGTGGTGACTTTTTTTTACATTATATTTGTGTTGCTTTTTTTTGTTATTTGGTGTGAATCACCTTTAAGTTTTAGAAATGGCAATCAAGTGGTTCTCCTAGTACTATGGTTTTTTTCTTGGTTCACTTCCAAATCTAACAATGTTCTTGTCTCTCTTAAAAGATGTTAAATGTCTGACAGCAGAAATAAGACCATTAAGCCTAATCTGTTTGTAACTGCTAGGAAACCTGCAATAATTGATTATAAGGTTTGACTTCATGTTAGTTACTCATTAATCTAACTTTAAAGAAACCCATTTTGCACAGGCAAATTCGAGACTCAGTCAACTCAAGGAATTCACCAGCTGACTGCTGTTCTCATTTATCACTGTGGAAATTATCTGTAACGTTAGAAGAAATGTTATCATGCTCTTTTCTTTCCACAAAATTGCTGAGGATAAGGCAGGCCTCAGGGAGGTCTTTTAGTGGCCTGTTTAAGCCCAGCCTCTGGCGCTCTCTTCTTTCCTGTGGCCATTGCTCTTAGCTCTGTAAGGTCTCTGAAGATACTTAAGACTAAATTCTGGGATCTGATACCTTAGTTTGATGCCTTTGGCTCACGTCCTTCACTGTGATCCTTTGTGTTTAGGAAAGAAGAATGCAAAACTTGGGTCTATTGCTTATACCATCCTAAAAGTGAAAATTCCTAAGATGGCATTATCCTACATAAAACAAATGAACAAAATAGAGAATTCTGTATTGTTCTATTCCCTTTCTTTTCCAGTTGATATTTATATTTCTCTAGTTCTGCCAGTACACTTGCAAATAGAGATATAGTGTGTTTCCCCAGGAAAAAACTGTGTTTGGGAGGGGCAATGGAATGAGGTTGTTTTCTTATAGATAAGTGAACTGATTTAAAAGTAGGAGACAAAATCCTGACTAAAAGGAACTTACTATTTTGTGGGGACAAGATCTTAATCCTGTAGATTCTGTCTTACTTTACCGCATATGGCTGTTAATTGGATACAGTTCGGGCATCAGGTACTCCTTGAGGCTTCTCTGGCTCCACAGGTATCAGCAGGAATATAAAAAAATGAACAGTCACTGCTCATTTGTCTTATATCATGCATTCCCGCATTTCCTTAGTTAATATTTACATATTGTTCCAGAGCAGATTATGAGTTTTGCTGCTGCATTTCTGTAGCTTTCTCTGTTTGACATGTGAGTTAAGCAGTATCACTTTCAATAAACAAAAATATTTATGTCAGGCAAGCTGCAGCAAGAAGAGAAAAATCAACGATGACTTGATTAGATTTTGGTTCTAGCTGAAAGCTGAGGTTTGATTGAGTCACAGCAGGCCAACTTGAATCCCACATGCAGGGGAAATGTAAAGATTTGATAAGATTTTTTAAATAAGTTATTAATGCAGAAGTCAGTTTAACAATCCTCCCTTTGAGAGGTTAAAAGAACTCTCATTATAAACACACACACACTGAACTTAAAAATAATCTGGGAATATTTACTGCAAAGTCTAATGTCATTCTCTGGGGCAGGTGTGGCTTGTCCAGCCGTAAATATTGTCCTCAGTGAGTTCTGAATTAAATGTGTAATGGTGCCAATCATGGTTTTCAGTCTTCTTATGTTTGCTTCTTAGTGGTGCGTTTTGTAGAATCCAGTCGTATTGCAGTTTGAACTAACATACAGTATACTGATGTATTTATTTAGATCTGAGACTAATAATAAAATAAAAACAAAACATAGACCAAGCCCTTCAACAATTAACTCTAAAACCAATTTAATATTATTGTGTATCTTGTATATAATAAGAATTCCAGGAAAGAGAACTATTTGGTCTGACTTAGCAGATGAAGGCAGCAATTTGCCACAGTGATTGCCCTGTGAAATTAAGTAAAACCTGGAAAGTCATACCCAAGAGTTATATCATCATCTGGTCAGGGAAATGCAGTGGAAATTCTTTGGTGTGAACAAGGAAGAAATGGACCATAGTGCCTGCTTAATTGCATTCCTGGTGGTGTTTTAAGTTAGGATTCTTATTCTGATTTTGAAGTAGTTATAAGCTGAATAACAGATTTTTTTAAAAATCCCAGACTTTTTCAGTAAAGCTAAACTTGAGAGAACAGAAGCAACTGAAGTTTCCTTTTGACATGAGTCCATCTTTAACCTTTTTTTAATGGAGACTACAAATCTTCTCATGTAACCTCTCTTCCCAGGCTTGTTTTTTGTCCATACCTTAAGTGTATAGAAGTCTGAAAAAAGGAGCCAGAAAGCGGGCCCATAGTCTGATTTAAGGATGTGGACAAAGTATGCAATAGGAAGTGCCTGAAAGGAAATACCTGAAAATGAGAAGAGTTGGAATTTTCTATCACTATCCAGGTCAGAAAGGGACAGGCTTCAATAAAAGCCATCTGAGCTTTATATTGTTGCAGCTTTTCTTGACCAGAGAGTTGTTGATACAGTGAAGGATTTTTTGATAGTACAGTACAAGCTCATTAAATGCTTCGTAAGAATTACATCAATATATTGGATAGAGAGTTCTGTAAATTTTTGCTTATTATTTTGTTGCTTTGCACTAAATTGCTTTATTAGGTTCTTCAGCCATCTGCTGTAGGACAGCAATGTATAAAAAATGTCAGCAAAAAAAGCAGGGTGTTGGTTTGGGCATGTTTATGGATTGCAAACACGTGTTTGACTTCAAAGTGGTCAGAAGTCATCTTTTGCAAAGTTAATTAAAAATAAAAAAAGCATGCTCCCTAATGAATACGGCACAAGCCATTAAAGCATTAAATTAGATTTGCATGCTATGTCACAGCTGGCATCCTCCACACAGGAAGGTGAAGAGCAGTTTTTGTCTGGGAAGATCCTGAGTGATCTGTCAGCCTGGAAAGGAATAGTTTATGCTTTGCAACTTCTGCTGTTCCTGGGTGCAACAGCACCAAACACAGATCAGTGAAGGGATTTACATTCCGAGGGGTTGGAGTTCAGTTCAAGGTACTCAGCTCAACTGTTTCCTCTTGTGGAATGGCACACAGTCCATACTAGAATCGTGACAGTATACGGACTTAGTGGAAATGTCATCAAAAGACAGTTTTCCCTTTTGACCTGAGAGAAGGAGCATCCATGTCAAAAACCTACCCAGCTAATGTGAACTGCAGAAAGAGTTTTATTCTAGTGTATTAAACAACATGAAAACAAGGATTCTGTGAAAAAGAAATCACTATGCAGTGCTTTACCATAAGTCTCCTGTACAGACCTGCTAAATATCATTATAATATAACTTTGTATGCAGTAGGTCCTGATTGTAGTATATATCTTCAAGTATGACCCTTTATACAATTCTGGATATTACTTTTCATTGATGCTCCTTTTTGCAGGTCAGTATTATATCTAACATTTTTGGTAGAATACTTTTTTCAGGGGTTCACTGCTTTCTCTATGAGCCATCATCTCTTCAGAGCCTCATCTGTTTAACTTAGAATGCAAAAAAAAAAACAAACGCAGAACAAAATCCCACACAAACTGAAAATTCTGGCTTTTCATATCACTACAGTTATAGACAGAGGAAGGATGAAATCTCTTTAATAAAAATTTTGTTAGATAATGCTTGAAATGGCACTTTCTAAAAGGTCTGTAGATAATTTAATTGTATGAGAATGGCTTCTATCTTTATGAGCATATTCTGTGATATTGGGGCGGGGTGGGGGGGAGAGGGGAGGAAACAAAACTGAAGGCAAGATAGTAAAGAGACGACATTTGTGACCAGGTGTGCCTTAATATGCATCAACTTTGTCCCCTGTGAACATTTGACCAGAAAAGGTTTTAAATATGGAGACATTAATACAGTAGATGTTTCTGTACTTTATATTAGAACAAGCAACAGCAGCATTAGCACAAGGATTTCTTGATAAGTGGCTGAGTGGTTTCAAGTCCTACGTGCAGCAGAAGCACCCAGACTGCATGCATTTGGCATGTTACAGGAATTATTTTGCTTTAAGAAGGATTAGTCAGAAACCCAGGAGCAGTGCAGTGGTGACCCAGAGCTGCTCCTTCCCTCCATGCACACACAGGTTGTGTCCAGGCAGCTGAGCACCAGCTCAGGCACAATTCATCCAATACAAATCCCTTCAGCAGAACTTTCCAATGTCTGAACAGTCCCACTGAAGCTTCCTTTTAACTGTTAAGAGATTGCTGCTCAGTGTAGTGACTTGGGTATGTGTATAGATTATACCAATGATAGTTTATACTTTAAATGTTTGTGGTTTATATAGCTGTAGTTTAAAACTTGTACATTTTCAATTCAGAATACAAAGGAGCCCATACACTGGAGCTGTTTACTTGTTTGCCTAAATTATTTGCCTATTTTTGTTTACTTTTTTGCTTGAGTTAGAGTTATATTTACTTCTTAAAAGTGTTACTTTTACTGATTTGTCAGATAGTACTTTAATGGAGCCTAGGTTTCAAGGAATTTGTCAGTGTATGTCTTAATAGCTGATCTTTAGAAATTCTTCTTAAAAGTGTGAGACACTGAATATCTTTTTCTGAATTTGCATTATAATAAAGATGTTAAAAATCTGAACTCAGGGTTTTTTTAATTGTCAAGGCATATAATTTATTTTCTCTATTTGTGACTGAAAAAACTCCACTCAAAGAGAATGGTAATGTTTTTCACACCATAGAAAGAGTTTGTCGTGTATGAAAGTGCACCTTACAATGAGAAGGATTTTATTACAAAAAGCAGATTAAATGCACTTTTACAGATTTTATAAAAGAATGCCACAAAAAAAGCCCCCTAAACTTGTCTTTGAATAGGAAAGATGGAGGTGTAAAACATTTTAGCATCTCTTATCCAGCCTTCAATATTCCCTTTTGTTATCTGACTAGAAGAAATTTTCCATTTTTCTTTTCCTTTTGTGAGATTCATGAGCCTTACTAAATGTCAGGTCACCAAAGGCAGAACCTTTTTTGGCACTTCGAAATAAGAATATGAATGCTTTTTTCACTTTTAATATGGGTAATGCTAAAGAGAGAGATGAATGCCAGAACCTGCAACCCTACCTTCAGAAAGGAGGTGTACATTGGCTATAGAGTTGGGACTTGCAAGATGTACTCCTATCATTAAACAGTTCCCAAGTGAAACTCCATCACAATGTGCTACTGTTTAGGGGATTTTTAATTGTGCTGTACTGCAAAAAGTTTGTATTCACAACATTTTTGTATTCAGACAAATTGTACCATGGTGATACAGAGTGTGTTTCTTTCGGAAGAAAAATTCCAGTCTGTAGATCATCACCATTTATATTTTACCTTTAAAATAATGAGAAGATCCTCAGGTGTTTTTAAGAAACTCACACTGCCCTTTGCATGACTGAGCTGAGTTTGTGGTACATTGTATGAATACACATGAAATGACATTTGGGAAAGCAGGTGATTGAACTGTGAAAGTTTCTGAGGAAATCTCTGGCGGTTCCATCTGACTTGCACATTGTGCTGGGGTATCACAGTGTCTGGTTTCATTTGTCACTTAAGCATGAAGTGTTTTGGTCCTAAAAAGAAAAAATATTATGACTTTGACATTATTTTGACAACTCTAACTGTAATTTCAATTTCAGTATTGAAATGCCTTTTAAAAAGGAAGCAGTAGGAATGCTTCAGCAATAATAAAACAATATTTTGAATTTGTAGGTGAAAATGCCCCAAGGCCTCTAGTTTCTATGAAAACAAGTGAACATAAAACCATGATTTAAAATTACTATTTCTTGATTGGATACAACAAAAATTATTGAAGACTGCTGCTTTGTGTTTGTTTAGCCTTTCATCAATCACAAGGAAAAGTTTATTGCATGATTTGCTTCAGAACTGGAAGCCTGTCCTTTCATCTTCTGGTGGTGCTGTCACTTGAGAAGAGGAGGTAAAATCTCTTGGATGCCCCACAGCAAAAACACTTTAAAAGACTATGAGGACATAAATGTAATTTAAACAATTCAGCTTTCCACCAAAACTTTAGATGTATGTGACTAGTTTGTCTGACTACCTTAATATTATCTCTGTGAAAGAGTTATGAGTGCAATTTAAAGAGTCTCAATACCTGATGTAATAAACCCATATTCAATTAAAATAAAATCACAATTTTCTGCTTTTCGAAATTACTACTTTAGTTATCCTTTTGTTACATTTCAATGTGATTCAGTCCTCTCAAAAAACAGCATTAATCTATTTTTCCACTGGTGACTTGGGTTTCAAATCAGCACTTCAGTGACTGTATCTGTTGTGTCCAGCTGAGCATCACATCAGTTTGACAGAAATCAGAGCCAGAGTCGATGGCAATGTGGCTGCCTGGGCCTAGAGGAGCGGGTGCCCTTGAAGGACTTGACTAAGGAAAGAGAAGGGATGAGCAGGAATAGAGATATTCTTCATAACAAATGCATTTAGCAAAATTACAGGCAGATAATATATAAAGACTTCTCTTCACAGAGCCCTTTTGATTTTGTAAAAGTCAAAATGTACCAAACATCATTTATCTCTATTTGTACACAGGGAAACTGGAAATGGAACAGCCCCAATTTTTGTAACTCAAAGTATTTCTCATTATTTATCTTGAACTTCGTAGGTAGAAAATGCAGTGTAAATCTGCTTAATTTTTTTAATGCAATCAAACTGTTGATTTCTCCAATAACTGAAGACTAAGGATAAATTAGGGTCATTTTACATGGAGGGAGAGAAAAGATAGTGTTAGGCTGTCAAGATACAAAGTAATTTTTAAAGATCAGAGGGAAAATATCTTTCACAAGAGGAACTTTTTGGTCTGGCAAAATGAGCAATACCATTTAATACCCAACTCTGTGCCAAAGGTTAAGATGCGACTTCAATGAGTACAGCCCAAAGCTGAGCTCAGCATTGTTGAGCAGGAAGCAGCTTATTTTATATCATCCTTCTTCATGTCCACAGGTCTAGTTCCCAACAAATAAGACTCCCTGTGGATTAGAGCAGCTTTGCAGATACTCTAAGCTCTCCCTGCTTGTGACAGTCTCCAACAAACAGCTGGAGGTGCTCATGGCAGAGCACTGCTCTTAGTCTGTGTTCAGGTCTTTGATCTTAAGTCAGGGCAGGGAGCCAAACGCTGTTTCTGTGCAGACTGGGCATTTCTTTGTGCCAGAAATACAACCAGCAGTTTGCCGTGGCTTGATGTGCTGCTTCCATTGTAGTGACTCTGCAAAGAAGGCTGAACATGTCAGCAGGATGAACCTTTTTGTCAGCAGGGCGAACCTTTTCAAGTGTTAAAGTTGTCTTCATTATGTAAATTTTGGGAGTATGATCTCTTAAGCTCATCTGTACATTGTGGATATAAATCACTTGAGAAAGGATTGAGGGTAACTCAGCATTTTGCAGACTTACATGCTTGCTTGGTGTTTCTAATCCATGTGTGCCTTTTTATTAAAGTTTTTCAATTAAAGAGGGGTGGAGAGGAGGAAGCCTCTATCTACAGGAAATCAGAAATCACTTTTTATACAGCTTGGTACCATAAGCTTTGTCCTTGAGAGCAAATGAGGCTTTTTTGGACTGCAAAGACAAAATTACCTGTAACAAAGTCTTTTTAACCACATGTTATTCCAAGGCAGGCAGCTGCTCACTGCGTGAGTCTTTCACTCACTGCTGCGCTCAGCAGTTACCTTTCACTTCTTGAGGGGGGTAGGGCATGGAAGGTAACTTCAACATGTTGTTTTTCTATTATTCTTTACTCTTTATATTATCAAAGTGACTTTGTTTTAATAGCAAGAAAATTATAGGAGCCCAGCAGAATGTAGCTGAGTAATGTCCAAGAAAACATTTCATTCTTAGATTATTGTTCATAGAAACCACCAAGAAATAGAGAGTATTATTTGGAGCAAGAATGAACAAGAACGATAATATAGTTTCTGGTTTTGTAATTCACATTAAAATAAATTTGTCTTTTCCTCTTTATTTAATATCCTTTTTTCTTTTTATTTTAACCGGTCTCTGGCTTTTGTATACTCAGGCTCCCATTGCATTGGATCACAATGTAACTTACTGTTTCGGGTTTTTTTCAGTTTGATTAGAGAGGTTAACATTGACTTGAGGGTAGAAACCAACTATATTGTGTCTCTCAAAAATTCATTTCTGTGACACAGGGTAATACTCACCTGCACAGTGTTTTTCTCCCTTCTCCAGGTTTAAATAACATCAGCTTTAAAGAACTATATATTTGTAGTAATGCCTGTATCAAATATGATTCTGTAGTTTTTCAGTAAGTTCACTTTCATCATCTTGTTTTGTTCCACTGTGAATAATTTAATTACTTTTCAGACACATATGTGCATTGGCATATTTAGATGTTTTACACATAATTAAAAAATTTGTATTTGTCGCTATCCAAATCTCCATCTATGAATTTAATTACTTAATAAGGAAAAAGTCACATGATGTTTACAGCTACCTTTGGCCGAAACAGTGTAAGAGATGTGCAATGTTGCCATCTGTCACTGTATTTTAAAGGGTGATTAATATCCTTCTCTAACCAAAAGAGCTTCACACTCCTCAACCCACAAAAATGCAATTATAGGGAAAAGCAGTAATATTAAATACCATACTACTGTATTCATTTCCACATAGCTGTGGGAAAAAAGATTGTATAGAATACAGCTCTTTATTAGGTGTCTGCCTGTAGGATTTGAATTTACTCAATGTGAAAAATGACATTTTAAACTCTACAATCTGAGTTTTTCATCTAATATGACACACAAACACAAAGACAAAAATAGCTAGTTATGTATTCCAGACAAAACAGTTTTAGTAGTTGTATGAATTGCCACAGTTCAATAATGCATTGAAGTTTTAGAAAAATCAAACAAAAATGAGCTAAAGAAATCATGCAAGCAGAAAAACCTTCAAAACAAACCCATTAAAACCCAGAAGGGTGATAGAAAAAGCCAAAACATTTTTACTTAAACTTGTGAGAATGTTTTTTATTTGAAATTGACTTAAAATTTAATGTTTGAAAGAAATGAGTTGAATAGCTTGAAGAGAAAATGAAACTTTTTTTAGTTAAAACAAATTTTGCATCGATTCAAAACTCATATCAACACAAGAGATGCTTCAGAACACACTGTTTAGGTAAACATCTACTGTGTTTATGATCAATATCTGTCAGGAAACGCGATATAATGGTTGATTTTGTACTGTTTCCAGTCCTCTCTTGGTTAGAGCATGGTGCTATTAATGCCAAGGTTGTGGGTTTGATCCATGTGTGGGCCGTTTGCTTAAGAGTTGGGCTTGATGATCCCTGTGGGTCTCTTCCAACTCAGAATATTCTGTGATTCAAAACTGTGATTCAATCTGTGTTTCTGATTAAGTAAATTTCTTTAGTAGATTTTTTTTCCCTGCCAAGTACTAGAGGTTTTGCAGTTCTCTTTGATCTTTATGAGCTCCTGTTTGCCCCTTTCTCCAGATTGTTGAGGTCCCTTTGAGTGGTAGAGTAGCAGTGGCAATGCACAACCATCTGGTGTGTTGGTCACTCCTGCCAATTGTGTATCGTTTGCAGACTGGTGAAGGGATGAGCACTGGGCTCTGTGGCACCCCTTGGCACACTCCCCATGTGGTGCCTCACAGCTGGACTTTGTGCCACTGCTGGCACCTGCTTGAGCACAGCACTTGAGCTGTTATTCAGTCTCATTCACTCCTGTCTGAACCATAAATGCCAGTGTTTGTGAAGCTGAGAAAATGCATTGTATGTGATTCCAAACTCATCCTGTGTTCCCACATCATGAGGAGCCCTCTCTGTTGTGGCTCTCCAGGTGTGCCTCCTGCCCCTGACACAGCTGTGCACTCCAAGGAGTTACAGACACTGCCTGTCCTGCCACTTCCCTGCTTGGGCTGCCCCAAGGATTCGAATGCTGCAATGCAGTTCCTCCAGCACCAGGCACAGACTGCTTGTACCCAGAAGGCCAATGTGTGTGTTACACTGGTTTTTACATGCCTCGTAGAGAATGCTGTATAGTCACTTTTGTAACTGCTTAGATGTGCATCTTCTTTACGTGGGGAGGATGCCTGAAAGAGAGGGCAAATGGAGCAAATTTCCTTCATGCAGCTGTGTTTATGCTTGTTTGGATGTAAATCAGAGCATGCTGAGTTGCTGGGAATTCAGTTTTATTTTTTTCTTGCTCTGATTGTAAGCTCATGATTTTAATTAATAACTTCTCTTTTCCTAGTTATTAATTCTATCTTTTCCTTTTATCTCCCATGAGTCTGATCCTCTATTTTTGGTTTCCTGTAATGCATATATATCTGGATCATTTTTAGTGTGCACATGCAGCTTGTAGTTCTGGTGCTGGTCCAAAGCCTCAATTAGGTAAGCCATATGTTCAGTAAAGCAGCTTTGGAGTACAACAGATCAAGAAATCAGAACCCTGCACTAACGTTCTGCTTCTTCAGTTGTTGCTGCCTTTCTGTTATTTGAACACGTTGCAGTCCAGGGCATTGTGGGTACCTGATAAATTGTTCTTCACAGGGGCAAAACTTGCACTTTTTTCCTCTAATAAAACTGGTCACTAAGCCAGTAAGTATTTATTATTATTCATAATTTGAATGTTGTTACACATACATAACCAGCTGCAATTATGCTTGTCTTGGTGAAAACCTATATATTGCAAATCAGTTCCCACAATAGAAGGGTTTCTGGACCACTAAAGGTGTATTTTCATATTCTAGATTCTTCAGTGTTCAGCAAAAAAAGAAATTAAGGAATATTTGTTTCCATATCTGACTTAGAATAGTAATGGTTAAAAATTGTTTAATAAATAAGATATTAAACTTCTAGGGAGGTTCCTAGCGTGGATGTTTGTATTGTAGCAGCAACAGGAACTCAAACCCCAATCAGGATCTGGTCCCAATATCTCAGGTTCCACAAAAACTCAGAGCTAGGATAATACACTCTGCTCTGATTGGCTAAAAGTGAGAAGCAGATGGTGAAAGGGAAAAACTAAATTCAGAAATGAAATAGCTGTAGTAGCAGCTGGGATCAATTGGAATCCAAGTCTGTGACTCTTAGCACCTGTTCATTAGCATGTTTTCTTCCTTATGAAATTGCTTCGCTTTTCCTGCCCCTGCAGTTGAAACGTGAGCGCAGTGACAGTTCATCTCCTGCTTGTCAGTCTCTTGTGTAATCTTGTTGCTCCATGCTGCAAAATGTGGGTCCTTCATTTTGAAACACCCTTTCTGAGTACCATCATAGTTCTGATTTTCGTGGGACATGGGATCTTAATCTCACAAGAGCCAACGAGAGGGAGGGAATCACTTCCCACAACCCTCTCTCCCCACTTCTTTAGTTGATGCCCAGGATATGGTTGGTTTTCTGAGCAGCACATGTAAGTTCTTGGATCGTTTTGAGCTTCTTGTCAACCATCACCCTCATGTTTGTCCTCCTTAGGGCTTCTCCCAGTCTGTTCTTTGCCCAGCCTGTATTTGTGTTTGGGATTGCCCTGACCCATGTGCCAAACCTTGCGCTTGGTCTTGTTGAACTTCTTGAACTTACCTCTTGTCTAGTCTTCTCTTTGTCTTCTACGCTGAGGCCTGACTCACATGGTTGCAGCGTTTTTGAGGAAGGTGACTGCTAGTCTGTTCTTTTTCCCTTCAGTGTCGTTGTTGTTGTCCCCCCATCCAAAAGTGTCTCAGAATAGTGAAATGTGACTGCAAATTTCCATGTTTCTGTTGTAATCGTGAACCAATACTGAGTGTTTACAGACTTCTACTTTTCCATAATGCTTTATGGTAATATTAAACCAGGAAAGCAATTTAAGACCTGACTTCAGCCCATAAGAAAGCCTAATGAACCCATTGTGTCTTCAAGGATGCGTAGCTGTAGAAAGTAATGCAGACCTGGATTGTAAAAGGAGGAACTATGATCCTCAGCTGTAAAACCTTGTTTCTGATCCAAATGTAGGTGGGCTGAAGGCAGCTCATACTGCCTAAGTCAAACTTTATTTTCCCAGTGATCTCCAGATCCAAAAAGTGGAATGAATCCAACTCTGCTTCTGCATGAATTAAGTGTAATAATAAGCAACTGCATCTATGTTAAAAGTTGTTCAGCGATCTACCTGTGCTTGAGCAACAACATTCCATCATGCGCAGTTTCTCTCAAAAAAGACCCAGTAAAAAACTGGGTGGCTCAGTGGAAATATCTAGAGGATGGGTGATTTTTTAAGATCTCAAAATTTTATAATTGCAAGTCTGGCATAAAGGCACGTGGAAGTGTAAAAATCAGCTCTCTGAGGATACCTCTTTACCCATGAAAGAGAAGTAATTTCTAAATGAAAGGATACTTCATTAGTATTCTTAAACAGACAAAGAGGATCAGTAAAGGCCACACAAAATATTGCAGGACATTTAATTAATACAGAAATTAAAAGATCCTTGAAGAATCTTTGGTGATTTGGAGAACAGCAAGGAAACCTCAGGACAAGGAACAGAAGTGGGTCCCCTCAAGACACAATATTCTTGATTTGCTCTCGGGAGTGCTATGGCTGATAATTGCTCTGGGAAATTTCTGAATAATGACACAAACAAGAAAATTATTTCATGTAGGTTCTAGTTATACTTTACAAATATTTTTCTTACATAATTTTGTTTTCAATTTTGTAATCAAGAACTCCAAGCAGTGTTGGCTAGAATATGATGTTAAATTTGTGTAAGATGCTTGTACATGGTTAACTGAAGATAGGCATCCGCTTCTGTAGAAAATGTCACTAAAATAGTTGGCTAAAAGAAAACTTCTTGGGCAGTCTAAAGCCTATGGCTCTTTTGAAATACTTATGTAAGGGAAAAGGGGGCATGAAGGATAACAATTATCTGCAAAGATCACTTTGGAAGTGGTGGAATGAAATGCCAGGTCATAGAAGTATTCCCTTCTTTATTTGTCAGTTTTAGACTGGATATTAGGAGAAAGTTTTGGACCTGGAGGGCTATCAAGCACTGGAAGAGGCTTCCCCAGGAAAAGGTTGAGTTGCCATCCCTGTAGGCATTTTAAAGATGTGCAGGTGTGGGACTTGGGTACATGATTCAGTGGTGGAGTTAGAACTGCTGGGTTAGTGATTGGAGGTTGGACTTGATGATCTTAATGGGCTTTTCTAAACTAAACGTTTCTATGACACTGTGATTCTGTGATGTAGGGCCAGACTCAGGGGGTCAGCACAGGATTTGTAGTGCTTGACATAATTCGATCAGTCAAGAGAATACCTTGCATTTGGCTTGCAATCTGTGTGAATGTGACATTTATGATTAAAGATTCAAGAAAATAGCTAAGGTGTTCAGCTGGGTAGAGAAGGTTATGCTTGATCTTTGTGCAAACATGGAACGATTTCTGTCATGAGTTTTATTTTTCTGGGGAGGTGAAAAAAGGCAAAAAAAGAAGAGCTTTTCTAAGAGTTCAACTCATGTCAGTACTCTAGAAAAGCTAGGAAGGCAGAAGGTTAACTTCTTCATCCTTTAATTTCTCTAAATTATGAGCTTTAAATGATCTCTCAAATGATTTATTTTCAGAAACAATATTTTATATGTCTTATAATTTGTACCTCTTTTAACCTCATTAAAATCCAAGGAGATCTCTTTTTTAAGGCCGAGGGAATAGGGAAGGGCGAAGTCATGTCTGTCATTTTAATATGGGAAACCAAGAGTTCTGCAAGTCATTTCTGCTGAGAGATATAATTAGAATGTAGCAAGTCTCATGAATTACCATTGTTATGAGAATTAAAGGACATTGGATCAGCTAATTAGGATTTATACAAAAGTATTTCTGATAGAGTAACCCCAAAATTAATTGGAAAAATATCTATGTGATAATGTTAGACTGGCATATTCACAGGACTTCTAATTATTCCATTTTAGTTTTTTTTTCTTTTTGCTTTCTCAACAAAACTGTCAATTTCCATTATTCATGGAGTTTCTAAAAGTGGTGATGACATATTACTGGAGGCATGTTTGTTGTATTTGGGATGGGTACATTTTAAATTTACCAGATGTTAACTTTTATTGTGAAATTATATCCATTGTTAGAGGGGGATTAGGGTTGTGTTAAGCTACTTAAAATTCCTTCTGTCCTGGTTTCATTTATAAATGTTTTTGAGGATTAAAGATGTGTGTGCAAAGGAACTGTGCATTATTTGGATTCACTTTTATATCTGATCACATTATTAAAATTAAAGTTTGAAAGTACTTCTGCAGAATTCAAACTTTTCATGTCTCCTATTTTGTTTAAAAAGAACCTAATAATGAAAAAAATCCTAGTTAAAAGTTGCTAAGCAAGGACAAATAAACTTATCTGTCACATAAGCACTTCAAGCAAGAAAGTAAAGTTTAAGACAAATCCTAGTCTGCCAAAACCCACCATTTTTCTTATCAATATCTGGATGAATACTTTGACAGAGCATAGTGTTCTTAAATTCAGCTTGCACTTTGCAGAAGTTATTTATCTCATTTTTAATACAAATGTGTGGTACTTGATTTTTTTTTTTGTAAATGTAATTCTAGGAATAAGCAAAAATTTCACTTAATGTGGGGTTTTGTGGGGGAAAAAATGGTTCATAGCTTTTTTTCCCAAGAAATTATATATGCAGTAATCAGTGTGTATAGTTTTTTAAGTGGGGGAGAAAGTATTTAAAATTCCATTTGATTCTTAGCACTGTGTCACTAATGTATACTTGCACTATTTTTTTATATTGCTTTTTAAATGCCTTTTGTGCTGTCACCATAGCCTGTGATGACTAGTGAAAGAGCAGTATTTTATTGTGTGGCTAGATTCCATTAGTATTGTGAGAAATATGCATTTAACTGTTAGATTAGAGTGCTGGGTTTGTGTTTCTCATGTGGACGGTGAAGCATTTAAGACATCAGTGATTTCTCATCTTGCTTTTCAGCATGCATGTTTTTTAAATTATGTTATCTAAAACTACTGTCACTGGGGGTTTTTTTGCATTTAGATTTTATTTTTGTTTTTAAATTCCATGGCATTTTATTAGAACTTATTTCTTGGGAGGTTTAGTGGTGTTTGGTTTGTCCTTTGTGGTGGTTGGGTTGTTTATTATTTGTTTTTATTGTATGTGTCTTTGACTGGTAGAGTATATAAACATCTGCTATTAATTAGACTTCTAATGACTGATCAGGAAAAGAACATCTGAATCAATCTGTTTAAAGTGATGCAGAAGAGTTAAAAATAAGAAAGGATTTGCCTTATGCGTCTGTAGGAAATACACAGCAACCATTTAGAACTTAAAGAAGGGGTAGATTTAAAGTTTCCTTTTGTAAATCAATTTGATTTCAACATTATGACAAATGCTTGACATGTTACTGTCTTAAAACCTTCTAAAACAAAGTTGGTGCAGAATTTTGGTGGCTTTCCCTCCAATCAATAAGATCAGGATTCTCAAAAGACCTTGCGAAATAGGGAGCAGAGCTCATAATGCTCTAAGGTTCCTTGGAAAACTCAGTGCTGAGCATCCAGTAGAATTTGGGGTTTTTCTAAACTTTTGATGCTGCTCTGGCTTTCCCCAATGGTCCTTCTCTGTCCCCAGTGTCATCTCCTCCTTGTTCTGCTGTTGCCCACGTGGGTATCGAGCTGTCAGTAATGGGCACTCCAAGTTGGAAGGAATCTGTGAACAGGTTAGACTTCGGTGTTTTATTACCACTAAGAAAAGCTTTTGAATAAGGCAAATAGTGCAGAGTTGATGATGACAGCAGTTGTTGACACTGAGATAGGAATTTTGGAATAAATGGAAGAAGCTCATGGGAAAAAAAAAGTGAAAGTGAATACAGTATGCCTGGCACTTTTTCAGTTGTCATCACTACCTTCCCTTAAACAGCTTTGGCTTATTAGTTTTTATGTCAACTATACAGGTAATTCTTGGGTTTATTTGTTTACAGGGATGATTATGCTGTGCTCTAGAAGGCTCTGGCTGGCCCCCAGAGTGGGAACACCCCCTGAGTTGCTGCTGCCTCACTGGGCTCCCCTGGATCCCTGCAGACTGCAGAGTGGCTCCTGCAGGCCCAATGGGGTGGGGGAGTGCGGGCAGAGGGAGAAGGGAGCTCGTGGTGTGACCTGTGGCGTTCTGCACACACTGACAGTCACGTCTCAGGTGTAGCTCAAACAAGGATTTCTGAGGTTCTTGGGTAGACTGCACTGTGCTCAAATGCCAATTGTAAATAAGCAAATCTGAAAGGAAGGGTCTGTTCCATTGTTGCAGCACTTTGGGGCAAGTATCCCCTCCCTGTTTAAAGTGTTTTTGTTCCCCTGGTTCAAGAATTTTGTGCCTCTAGTCTGTCATCATGACACTTCAGCTTTAGATTTGTGGCTTTGGTGGATCTGTTGTTTGTAAGGAAAAAAGTGAAGGTTCTCAAAGCCAGGGATTACTTAAAGTCTCATCAGAGAGACTTTCTCCCGTATTTGAAGAAGGCTGTGTGACACTCTGGCAGACAGGGAGGCCTGGGAGCCCTCTTTGTTTGCATAGCTCTGCATATCAGCAAACTCAAGGGTTTGAAAATTGATGTGTCCACATGTAAAATACTTGAGTTCACTTAAAACTTCCAGTAGTTTTATTCAGTAATTGAGATTTAGCCCTTCTGGAATATTTAGTAGTTATCAAGCCCTGATTCCCATCTTTCTAAGTAGAGCACAAAGTCTTAAATCCTGATCAGGAACTGAGCTGTAGTCATATTTAGTTCATATGTAAGTCAGATGAGTCAATGACTTTGCCATTCCTTTCAATATCTATGACATTAAATTAGCTGCAAAATAACTTTGTCCATCTGTGCTCAGGAAAATAGGTCTATACCTATTTTTACAGGTTTATGTACTAAGATATATTGAATAAACTAGTTTTAGGATAGAAATGAATTCTAAGCATTTGCGCAGCAGTTGAAAATGTACATTCAGTGCCAAATATTCCAGTGACAACTGACATGAAATAAATGTCAGTATGACAGTGATTCAGAATAAGCTGTTTGCAAGACAATAAGGAGACAAGAACTGCTTTTAAAAAGCAGGTTGCTCAGCTTCCTGCTATATTATTTTCATGTTACTGCCAAAAAGGCAAAGTTAATAAGTATTGCCACCCATACTATATTTTATCTTGTCAAACTGTTTAAGTTAGATCACCTTGTAAAATCAACTATTATACTATCAGTTTTGCCTGCCTACTCCAAAATGAATCACCTTTCAGGTATTTCAACAGTGTTGTCATCAACTATTTCCTGTCACCAGGCTGGCTCTGTTACAGCATGCTAATACAGTCTGGGGAGAAAAGCTGTGGTTAGAATTAAGGGCTCTCCTTTCCCCTCCTTTCCAACTCCTGTAATTTAATGATAAAATCTCCAGGTCTTCTAGAGTGACATTTTCATATGTAAGAGAAACTGGAGAATTCACTGTTTAGTCGTAACTGGAAACAAGGGCCAGATGTCAATCAATGTCAATCACCATTTTTACACTCCCTTCTACCAGAGCTGTTTTCCTGAAATACTCAAAAGAAATAAGATATTAGGGCGAGTAGCAGCATAGAGGAGAAACACATGTCTTTTATTATGCAATAAATATGAGTTTCAGTTGTTATTAGTGCAATAAAGGTCTTACTAGCTCCGGTAATAAATAAATTAACTTTCTCTTGATATAATCCCAATAGCCTTTGCTAGAGATTCCAGAACAGACATTGTAACTTGACAGTTGCTCTATCAGTATGCTAAAACAATATTTTCATGTGATGTGTTTGAAACATCCTCTTAGTTAACTATATCCTTGCTCACAAATTTAAATGTTATTTTATAAATGGATTTATCTTTTTTCAATATTCCCTATAGTAGCTGGAGGTTTTTCTGCCTTCCCTCAGGGAAAGGTTTTGTTTGGTACTGTTTTCTCTGTTCATATTTAAAGAATCAATGTTAGAGTGTTAAACTGTGACCTCTGTCCAAAAGTACAGTTGTGTACTTAATTTTAACTGTGTAAGTATTCTTTTAGACTTCAGTGCCAGTATAGAGTTGTTTAAAGCATACAACTCAGAATAATAGACATGGTGTGGTAAAGTGATTAATTCTGAGTCAGAAGCTTATAGATTTTATGAGTCTTGAATAAACAAAAGGTAATTTTAATAAAAACCAAAATCTCAGTAGGGAAATTGATTTCTGAGTGTTCTTTGATGATATGGTAAAGCTGGTATCAGGGAACCTAACAGACGAAAAAGCTAATGCAGTCCAAAAGCATTGAGTTGGTTTGATAGGTAGGGGAAAGAAAAGAAAAGAAGACACCCTCTCTCCTCAGCTCTGAGGCAGGGGATTTATGACCTGTTGCCCACAGCTTTCTCACCAGCTTCTTTATCCCAAACCACAACCTGTGCTGTGGGGTTTGTGTCTCTTTTAAATGAAAGTTAACAGCTTGTTTTCTGTGCTGCCTCTTTGGACATTCTCTGCAGTTGGATGTTTCTTTCCAAGCTGTTGACTTTGCATCCCATTGAGCATTGAGTTCTTTGCATGCAGAGCTTTGTTTTGAGCGTCCTTGCTTAGGCTGGGTCTCTCCTGCTTTGTGCTGGGTTCTGTCTCTGCCCTCTGCCAGGTCTCACTGGAGCTGTGGCATCCGCTCTGCCCTTGCCAATGTGGCCAAGCTGCAGGTCTGTCATTCTCCCAGCACTACATCCTCATGAACAGTGGTGACACCCCAAAAATTCTTTGGGTATTGTTTCTTAGCACAAAGCACTTTTTAGGCCATTTATCCTAATGTTCAGTTCCTTTCTATTGTTTTAAAAAGCTAAAAACATTGAAGGCATTTCTTGAAGTCTAGCATTCCTGTCCTCCCTTTGGGAGGTAATTATTTCCTGAGAATCATCCATGCATTTAATTTTGCACAGGACAAAAGGAGTCAATGATCATCGTGTTTAATGGTTGAGAAAATACAAAGCATGACCACCTCCGAGACCTAAGAAAAGCCCTGTGTCAGAGGAATGTGCTGGATTTCAGTTGCTGAGTAGTAGGCATAAAACATTTTTTTTTCTTTGCTGTTTTTGACATTACCCTATGTTTGGACACTGCTGATGAAGCTGTTTGGTATGTTCTGAAATGCACAGTGGTTTATGCAAGGCATATATATGCATATAGATAGCAATGGATTTTTCTGCAAAATGGAATTTTTGCCATTTAGTTTATAATAGGAATCCTGTATGTTCTGTGTGCAGTGCATGCAAACTGTGTTTACAGAAAGCTCTAAGAGATTCCAGTGTTTACTCTCCTGGCAGTACACTGCTCTGTCACTTGGTGTCAGCTCAGGAGCCATTTTGGGAACATGTGACAATATTATGTGTAATACTTTAGTTGGCAAGAAGTTTTGCTGGGCCACATTATGATTCCCTTGTGTGTCACCTTGTCATCTTAGAGTATCACATAATAATGCAGCTCTCCCTGTTCTTTTCCCCTGACAGCTGAAAATGCCTTTCATCTGACACATGACTGCTGGAGTACAAATGGTCAGCTTAGTAAAAAAACAGTTTGCATTTCCTTCAACAACTATTTTGTTTTCTGTTAATTTAAAAAACAAGGGAAAATATCCTGAGTAGTGCTCACTGGTGAAGTGTTTAAACCCTTTGTGTAGAGAACCATATTTTAAATAAATTCATCAACTTACATTTGACTGTGCTAAACAAGTCTTGTTCAGTAATATACAAGCTGTTATGCACTGCTTACAAAAAAAAAAAAAGCAGATTCTCTGAAGTTTGAGAGCATCTCCAGGTGTCTGTGTACTTGTGTATGGCCTATGGACTGTGTTTCCAGGCTCCTTATATATAAAAGGGAAAAGGGATGCTGCTATGGTAGAAGTCACTGTGTAGTGTGACCCAGTGTGAAATCAGGGGCTTGAAACAAAAATTCCATATTCACATGCACAATAACTATTGTCATGAGAAAAGATTGGTTGGATCAAAATTAAAAACTGCAGGTGTAGCTTTGTAGCTGGGGATGAATAATTTGTGTTATTCCCAATCCTAAATATGTTAATAATGTGGGGTTTTTGGAGGATTTGGGGGGTGGTTTTGGTTTTTGCATCAATGTGTGAGGATGCCAGTGCATAATTTGCAAGTAATACATAACAGATGGTCTTGATCTTTTAAATTGCTTGAGGCTGGCACATGATTGTATTTTTACATACAGACGGGTAGCTGGGGGAAAGGAGCCCCACTTGGTTAAGAAATGTATCTTGACATAAAACCAGATTACATTGAATTTTGCTGCTTGAATGCCAGTGACATACGAAACAAAAGGCAGCAATAATAGATTATTTATGTACATGTGAAGAAGAGAGAAGGAATCAGTTTTGGAATTGTTTTTCATTGTCAGTGTTTCTTTAGCCAGTGGAAAGTAAAGTGAGATGATTTTAAGAGAAACTTTGTACTTACTTGTAAAAGAGTCATTGAAAATGAGCAGACAGAAAATAGTCTTCAGGATAAACAGCTTTTAGGAGAAACAGCTCACAGCGTGATTGTATACTAAAGAGCCACTAAGTAATTTTATGGGTTTTTTGCATACCTCACAAATAAATGTAATCCTAGGTACCGATAACACTCTCTATTATGTTACCTTCTCTGTCCTAGAAGCAGGTTCTAGGAATGCAATTTTTTAATTAGGACAGAGTAAGAGAAGCAAACAGTGGCATCTGTTCTCTCCTACTGAGACCAGAAGGAATTCACTCTGAGAAATTTACCTGTCCCAGATGTGAATCTGATCTCTTGAGACACAGAAGGTATCTGAAGGAAAGGGATACATCTCTGACATCAATTTCCTAATCTACAGTCAGGAATCACTAGGACTATAATAATAATAATAATAAATAATAGAATGGCTGACCTTCACAAACGAAGATTTGGGAAGGGCTCTCCCCACGTGGGTGTGCCCTTCCAGCCTGCGCAGTGGATTTTTTAGGTGAGGCTCAGCGTGCACAGAACTGGCCCCACCGTTTAAGTCCTGAGGTTCATTTGCCACGGCCAAGCGAGCTTGGACAGTGACAGTGAAGTCCTCGGGACTGTCACAGCACCTGGTACTAACCGGGGCTGACCCTGCTGAGCATCCGAGATCTGACGGGATGGGATGGACAGGGAGGCTTTAACTGCCGGGGACGGTCTGTACGCTGAGACTTGAACTCAGGACCTTGGGATTCAGAGTCCAGAGTGCTCTCCTTTACACCACGGGACCAACCTATATTATATTTTTTTATTATACTAGGACTAGTCTGATACAAAATAGCCACTGGACCATGAAAACAAACAAACAAAATAATTATATGAAGAACAAAAATTTGCCAAATTCAACCTTAAGCTTTGACTTCTTAAATGATTTAAACACTTCTCAGTAAGTCCCAAAGACTCATTCTTCTGCCTCAATTTCTAGGAAAAAAAAAAGAACAGTTTTTTAAGAAGTTCGTATTTCTGTATTTCATTTCAAAGTCTGCACTGTAAACAATGATAATTTGGTTATCTGCTGGGTTTTGAACACCTTAAAATAGTGTAAGTCTATATTCATGCTTTTACACTCTAAGATTAAGATCTATCTGTCTATTTATCTGTTACATTACAGTTACACTGTTACTGAGCCCGCTTTGGCTCAGCAAACTCGGCTGCACATTCTTCTAACACAAGATATTGGAGACACATGAGAGCTTTGGTCGCAGGAGGTGAGCTACATTCTTATCATTTTTTATATTGTCAAGCTAGTGTAAACATGGAGCTGCATACTTGAGGGATGCACAGATGAAAATACATTTTGACAGGTACACCAAGCCTCTGAATAAACACTGCTCTTCTGAAAAACGCCTTCCAATCTGCATCTTGGGAGGTGCAGTTATTGCACAAAGTAAACCATGCACAAGCTGTTGCCTGTTCAGCCTTAGTGTGAACTGGGGGACTTCAGAAGTGGTGATGAACAGTCTCCTCACTTTGTCAGAGTTCAGGGAATGCAGCACAGTGCAGTGTGTACTCTCCTCAAATACACAGGTAATGAACCCTGAAGGAGGAAGAAAACATAAGCAGATATTCAATGGTTACGTGTGCCCATAACAGAGTATCAATTTTTTAAAATTGTATGGTAGTTTTGTTCCCTGCATTCCTGTGTACTTGACATTGAGAGGAAATAAAACATAATTTACTTGTTGCCTGAGGCAAATTCATCTGAGCGCCATATCAAGTCACAATTCAGTACAATATTGCCATTGTTATGGGTTTTAAGTGTGATGAAATATATTCACCCCTCAGAGTTCCTTTGTGACAGACAAAGTCATTTCAACAATTTCTTTGAAGCCAATGATGCAACATAAACAGCCATTTTAATAGGTGTGAAATTATAATGTGAAATATTTTCCCGTATTGTTTGGGTTTTTTGTTTAATATTTACCCACACACAGCATATGAGTTCCCGGTTTGTGCCCAGGAGGGGAAAAAATGTTTTCATAGTAACTAATGATCTCTCTTTTTTGTAAGTCTAGTTAAATTGATATTTTCTTTAACCTGAAGTAGCAACAAGGATAGTTATTGACAGTCGATACTGGAAAGTAGGACTATGAAAAAGGCAGAAATATGAAGAAAAATAGGAGCACTGATCAAAAAAGGTCAGCTATCTCTTTCGGTTTTCATCATAACTCAGAGTGCTAGATTCCAGGGAATAAGGAAAGATGTACAGAGAACCTCTTGCTAAGAATACTGTGTGTACCTAAGAAGGCTGCAGCAAAAGAGGAAGGCAGATGAACTGATTTGTTTTGGGGAAATAATCCTTCTGAAGCTCTAGAATTAGTGAGGAAGATGGAATATCAAGGACATGGGGATAAATCTGAAAAAAAAAAATATATAAAGTTAGAAATTAGGTTTCTCATGACCTTTGCCAGGGGTAGGACATACTTTCCTAGTAATGAGGAATATAATTACAACCAGATGGGTAATTTTCAATTTTCACTTCTGTTAAAATAGGTACAACCCAAGTTTTCTTCATAATCACACACAGAAAATGAAAACACAAGACAAGGTTGTCCAGTCATGTTGAAGTTGGCTGCTCCTGATGTTCTTAGCTCTGTGATGTCCCTTTGGGCCTTTTACCACCTCTGGAACAATTAATTTACATCACCAAACATGCTAGACTGCTCTCCTCGTTTTTGTGCCATAGTTGCTTTCAGACTAATTCCCACAAAAGATTCGTGAGAGGAGATATCTATTACAGTGTCTGTATCAGGCAGTGTCCAGTCTGAAAGCAGCAGTTGAAAAGCTGAGGCAAACTTAAAAAGGGCGCAGGTAGTTCAAAGTGCTGTGCCTTTTCTCCTGGTAAAGCCTGAGTGCTGATTAAATGTTGTAGTCCTTACCCCAAGAAGCTTTGAGTCAGGCTAGAATTGAAAAAAACTCTTCAAAGTCATGAGAACTTGAGACCTGTGCTTTGCAAATGGGGGATGCTGGTTTTGGAATCCAAAAAGAAAAGAAAAAAACAGCAGGAAAATGAATCCATGACGTAGTTTCCAGATAAGCTTCAGCACAGGAAGGCAACTTTGGCAGGCAAGGGATGGTCTTTCTGACTGATCCTTTGGTGTACACGTGTTTGCTGCCTTGCATCAAGGAGTAGTGATGTCTTTCTACCCTGTGAGAAAGAGCCTTTTAAGGGAGTTGGTCCACTTAGGGCTTATTGCCTAAATGACACCTAATAATAGATATGAAAGCTGAGTTCTTTTTTCTACTTGCAGTATCTAAAATATTTTTCATTATGACTTAGTGAGGTGAAAGAGAGCAATGTAGAAACTAAGGTAAAATTTTATTTTTCTCTAGCTCAATAATATTTTTGAAGGGTGCAGTGAAAAGTAAGTGAGGGGAATCAGCTGATAAAAATTGAAGGACAGTAATACTTAGTGATATTCCTGTGGGAATGGCAAGGGTGTCAGCACTATCATGAAGTTATTGAAAAAAAATGGTGCCATAAATATCACAGGTGTGGGAAAACATGTAAAAGTAGGACTCTGGGATATGTTCAGAATCTTAGACATTTGGAGAGAAATACTCTGTTGTGGCATTAGGTTGATAATTCATTTTTTATTCACCAAAGAAAATTCATTTTTCTCTTGCAAGGGAAAGTAAGACCTATTAGTATTGGAAAAACTAGGGATTATTGAAGTAATGAGAAAAAAAATCCTCCTTTTAATCAGAAAATCCTCATTGATATAAGAAAAATCCTTAATGCTGCACAGATTATAATACCTTGTCTCTGTTATCTGTAGTGCTGGGTTAGATGGAACTTTTTGTGGTCACTGGTTTTGATTCCCAAATGTCTGCTAGAGAAATGTTCTTCAAATGATTAGGAACAGAAAATGTATAGGAATTACTTTTTTCCTCTCCCTTTTAAAACAATAATAAAGAAATAATGCTGAAAAATAATAATTTCTTGAACAGTTTTTATGTAGTTCTGAAACAGTATTGGTAATATTTTTATCAGCTTTGCTTGTGTTGTCAATTCTTTATTTTCCTTGTGATTTTAAAATTCTAGGATATTCCTGAGAAACAAATGCCAACATCTTGATAAACAAAGCCCATCTGTGACCCAGAAATGAGGATATAAAAAAAATAAATCTGTAAGATTTAACATGATTTGACAAGATGCTTTGCTGGTGGACTTTCAGTAGGAGATTCTGCCTTGCTGAAGCACAAAACTTTGTACACAGGGCTCCACAGCAGCCAATTTCAGTAGCAGCTGAAGTGTTATAACCCTGGAAGTAACAGAAGGGGAATGCTGTTCCAAGTAAAGGTTGCTTTTTGATGAAAGGTTTCCCCTTGGGTTTGAGGGGTAGCCAAGGATAGAGACAGCAAATGCCCTTGGCAAATCCCACGAAGTTGTCAGAAAGGTTTTGGAATAATGCGGAGAAGTGTCTGTGTGGCCTTCAGGAGGCTGCAGCCATAGGGGCAGGTGGGACTGCGCAAGGAGTTGATGTTGTTCCCTACACAAATATGTGTAGAGGCAGAAAGTCTGATTTTCTTTGAAATTTTCAAGGCAGGGGCAAGGTGGGAGGTCAGACTTGCAGGATGTCCTGCTAATAGTAGGATAAAATAATAAAATAACAAGAATAATAATGGCCAATCTTCGCGAACGAAGATTTGGGAAGGGCTCTCCCCACGTGGGTGTGCCCTTCCAGCCAGCACAGTGGATTTTTTAGGTGAGGCTCAGCGTGCGCAGAACTGGCCCCACCGTTTAAGTCCTAAGGCTCATTTGCCACGGCCGAGCAAGCTTGGACAGTGACAGTGAAGTCCTTAGGACTTTCTACAGCACCCGGTACTAACCGGGGCTGACCCTGCTTGGCATCCGAGATCTGACGGGATCAGATGGCAGGGAGGCATTTAACTGCCGGGGGACGGTCCCCACTGAGACTCGAACTTGTGACCTTGGGAGTCGGAGACTGGAGTGCTCTCCACTACACCACGGGACCACTCTTAGTAGGACACATTGCATTGTAAAAAGTACCCTCAAAGCCGAGGAGTGCCTGGCATGAAGTTGGGAACAGAGGAGAGGTTTCCCTTTAAAGAAAAGGGAATTTTTTAGAGCTGAATTTTCAATAGATCTTTAAATATTTGGGATTGAAGTCAGTAGTATAAAGGCAGCATCTGTCCAGGAAACAATGACATAGCATCTAGGATAACCACCAATGATAGAATGATTCTTTTTCATTCTAAAGCAAACTTGTTTTTATCATCATTCAACTTGCTGCTATTTTATTCATGAAAAATAGTAGTGTTTTATGATGAGTCTTAAGATTTTGCTGGCTGCTGTGTCTGTGTGTTGGCATAATCAGACAGAATAGTTATGGAATGTGCCTAAACAGATGGAACATTAAAATAAGTGTGAGATTTAGTTGTATATTATGATGGAAAAGAGGACTCAAATAGGCATAAAACCAGATGTGGATGTAGGGTGTTCTGTAGGGGACTGAACTTCTTTCTTGTACTGTTATCTCTGTAAGCCTTTGGAGGATTTTGAGTGAGATATATATCCAGTACTTTAACAGCTTACAAATACGTTTTTTCCTTTTTTCTTTTTTTTTTTTTCTCCAATAGGCTGATTTTGTCAAAGGTGAATCTATCTCCACATTCCAGTAGCTTCCAGCTACATTCCAGGACTGAACACTTGCCTTCCCTAAGTTCTCTCAAAATATATTCTATTTAGGAACTTAAAATCCTGCAGTTTTGGCTAAGTTGTTTACACTGATAGTGGTATAAGCTCTAAGCAGCCTGTGTGTTTCATAGATGCTTCATTTTTGCTCACCTGTCTTGCTTGTAATATCTGTGGCTATCACAGAGCTGTACGCTCAGAAGCAGTTATGTTGTGAAGAGCCAGAGAGGGAAATGCAGAAAATTTTCTTGTTCTTACAACTTGCCAGTGGGATATACCAGCTGTATAAATAGATCATCATTTCAACAAGTAGGATAACCTGAAAATAAAGATTAAAGTCAAAGTCTGAAGAAACAGAAGTTCACTAGGAATAAAAAGAAGGGGGGGAAAAAGAACAAGATTAAAAGAATATATTTTTATTCAGCTTTTTTTTGTTGTTGTTAATTTTGGGATCAGCTGGAAAAGGCAAACTTGTTGAATATGCAGATTATCGAGAATTTTGTGTAGCGGTTAATTCATGATTCAAAACTAAGTAACAGTAAGTGCACCATCTGGATAGCTAATGATGATGATCTTTTCTGGGTTCTGCTACATGCTTCTCAGAGTATATTTTTCTCATTTGTGCCTCCTTGTCAGTCAGTGTTAAAGCTGACCAGTCATGTGGTTGGTGAGGAAAATGACAGATAATGCTGCTTGCTTGGGGGAAGTTTGTGAGGCTGTGTCTCTTCCATGCATTTTCAGTATGTGTCACTCTAGTTTTTTTCAATACTCCAAAAACTACTGGAAAAATTGAGAAAATAACTGTCCCGTATATGAATTTCCTGTTGAAAGTTCTGGAAATGAGCCATGATGATTGTGTTATGTTCACTTAGTTCAATTGCAGTGATCTCTCTAATTTTCCAGGAGGAAATAGTATCATGGAGAGCACACCATGCGGAGCGTGATGAGTTCTGACATATTTTGCTTGGCTGTGGGCAGGTTAAATTGGTCTCAAACAGCAATGAGAAACAATGTAAGCAGGATGACTGCCACTCTCAACAGATAGAAGTGCTCTGCCACAGATGTATGATGAAAATGTGGCATCTTTACCAGTGCCAGTGGAGTTTTTGCACTTTATATGTAACAGCACAAAACAGATCTGCAGAATGAGTTTCATGACTTTCGGCTGCTCCATCAATGATGGTGGGATTCACATTTAAAACTTCCTTAGAAAATTAACCATAATTGTGCAAATAAATTGAATTTTTTTGGAACAACGGATAGAAATTAATGTGAAGAATTAGACTCAAGGATGGTCTGAAAGCATGACTTTTGCTTTGTTGTGCATGGAGAATTATGTTCACAGTTGACCTGTGTAAGCCACTAGACCTGATGGAATTTTGGAAGTCTGTCTGTTTTAATTTTCACTGATCTGTCTTTTGGACTATTTAGTGATCAGTTTGGGAGCACTTTGCTTGCTATGCAAACACTAAGAATTCCTCATATACAGGTTATTTATTGCACATCACCTGCACACTTGGGATTCTGTTGGTCTCTGCTGGTTACTTGATTGTGTGTATCGCAAATGAAAATTTCCTTTATTCTCTATAAACAGCTGTCAGTACTTTTTTACTAGTGTAGTGTATCAGTCTAATAATTCAGGGATTTATGCACCTAAGGATTGAAGAGGGATTTATGCACCTGAGGATTGAAGAGAAATTAATAGAGACAAAGGTCTGACAGTTTGTGTAATTTTAGTTGTTAGGAAAGGAGCTTGCTGTCATTTCAGACTATTAATTAATTCAGGTGTTAGCTCCTTAGGTACTTGGATTGTTGTTTGGCTCTGAAAGATTATGAGAGAATAAAGGAGTCTTTCTGCCTGCCAACTCTAATTTTCTTAGTTTCAGCTGAGCAAACTTTGTGATCGTTTGACCAAGCTTTTTATTATGTGGAAAGATCACACATGACTAATGATGGAAGGATAGGAGTGATTATATCACAGTTGAAAAAAGTAATTAAAATGTGGAACTTTTCAAGCCTGCTGGCATTTTACTGCTACCTACAGAAGCAGAAAAAGTGTATCTGTCACTAACATATAATTTTTACATGAGAGATTAAATGTCTATGCCCACAGCCTGTGTCTGGTATTTTCAAGCCAAAGCAGAAATATTTGATGACTGTATATCTTTAAGATACATTTTTACCAAAGCCTATGCATGTATTTAAAATACAGTGGTGTGGGCTTCCTTTTTTCTTGTTTCTTTTTTTAAGAGTATTTACCACTATCTGGAGTAGTAAATCGTTACCCACCAACCCTTTTAATAAGTGAATATCCTGAATTTGAAACATCTGAGTGTACCTAGTCCTTTCAGCTACAGTAATAATCTACAAGTCAGTAGTTTTGAAAAGTCATTAATTTTCAGCAGTAACTAATGTCTGAAACAGGTAAATATTTATTTCATCTCCTGTATTTTTGAGCTTCATTAAAAAAATTGGCAAAGTCATGAAGAGTTGCAAGTGTTGTTGAATGAGGTCTTTTTATTAGGTGGTAGATTGTATATATACATACACGTATTATGAAGTGTGCCACACCTCAGTGAAAATTCAAAATCAACTTATGAAAGCCTAAAATGTTGTAGCATTTTATAGGTAGATGTAGAATTAAATATCATCAGATGTAATCCCCTCAATTTTGACTGAAAAAATTAAGATGGTCAGCTAATTGTAAACATAGACACTGATTGAGAGTGTCAGCCTTGTGAGAGGTTTAAACTGTTTAGTCGTTTTTATAGCTGATGTGGCTGTCCTTGCAGGCCTCTGTAAAGATTGGCTAAATCAAAGCCAGACTGAAGGAAGTCTCTGGAAGTATTCTTGTATTTCTGCCATCCCAGACTAGCAGAGAGTTTCACAGGCAAGGGGTTTTTTCCTCCCTTAAGAGGGAGGCATTGTTCAAACCTGCGTGGATATAACCTAGCTGTTCCAATTGAAACTGTCGGTCTTTGTGTTTGCTCCAAACCATTTGACAGCTATCCTGAGACTTCCACTGCTCTGGATGATTTTTATACTAGTTCCAAAGATAACCCCTTTGCCTTTAATGTGAAAGGACCTGTCAAAGTCTTTCAAAGTAGTAAGTGCTCTCTGAATTACAGGTATAGATTTCCCTCCACGTATAAACATGTGCTATACAGGCTTAAGCTGAAGTGAGGAGATGTGATGTATTAATGAAAATAAGAATTAGAAGCAGGGACAGGGGCTGTCAGCAGAGGTGGCAATAATTTACCAGTGTGGTAGACAACTAGGGGTGTGCTTTGATGTGTATATATAGACATATATATGTATGAATGAAAAAAGGCAGTTAAATACCACCCTGACCCCGATCCTGTCAGATCTTGGAAGCTCAGTAGAGTCAGTCCCGGTTAGTACTGGGATGGGAGACCTTCTGGCAATACCGGGGGCTGTAGGTTCTAGTCCTGAGGACTTCACTGTCACTGTCCAAGCTCGCTTGGCCGTGGCAGATGAACCTGAGGAGTTAAACGGTAGGGCCAGTTCTGTGCACGCTGTGCCTCACCTAAAAAATGCACTGTGCAGGCTGGAAGGGCCACACCCATGTGTGGAGTGCCCTGCTCAAACCTTCATTCATGAAGCCTGGCCATGGTGATGTATGAATGACTGCAGGAGCTTTTTGTTTGCGTGCTCTTGAGTTCCTTCCTTCCCTCAGAGGAACCTTTCCCCTGGTCAGGTGGCCTTACAGATGTTCAGGGTTCAAAACCATCTGAGCCAATTCCTCCTGGGCAGCCTCAGAGCAGCCAAGGAGAGCAGTGCCAAGTCCACAGTACGGCAGAATGGCAAAGGTGGCTGACTCAGCCAGGTGAGAGGAAAAGGAGTCCTTCCATCACATGTGCTGTACAGCTCTACTCAGGGGTGGCTTCACCCTTACCTTGGCATTTATATACATATATATTGTTCCTTTTTTAGTTCTGTGCTTAACTGTTAATGTGGCAGAATCCCACCTCTATTTTGATTAACAAATCGAATTTCTGTCAGTCATGATATGGTTGTCATTATCTCCACATAACCTTGTACTCAGCAACTAAGAATCCTAACTAGTAGTTAAATATTTTAAATGAACAAACACATTGCCTATGTTTTTGTTTTCTTTTTCCTCACCAGTGTTTCCTGTGAATAACATCATTCTTGTCTCTGAACACACCTACAATGTCTTTTTTCATAGCAAGCTTAAATTTTCTGTGCTTACATTTGTGCAGAAATAAAAGTCCAAATAGAGGCAGAAGAAAGCAAGGAACTCAGCAAATTGCTGATACATGAGATTTAGATGCTATTCCTGGCAAGGACACAACCACTGTACTCCTTTTACTAGTAAATGTATTCTGAATCCCTCATGGCTATGTTTTGTGTCAGCAATATGACTTTTCTTGAAAGACCTGCAGCAGCCTAATTGTCTGTTCCTCATGTCACTGTTCATCCTGGTGTGCAACAGGATATGTCAACATCACATAACCCAACAGCTAGGTATGTAAACATGGCTTGGGGCCAAGAATATAGGCAAGGTAGGCTGCAGAAATAGCAGGGTTGTGTTCACAGCATAAATATGTCCCCCTAAAATTTGTCAGGGTTCTTCAGTGGACAGCTCTGAATTTGGGGCAGCAGCCAAAATGAAGCAACGTGACACACTGAACACTTAAGATAAACCTGTGATGTCAAAATAGGTAGATCAGATTTCTTCAAATGGTGGTGTTCTGACTGTGTGCAAACTGCCAGTGCACTTGTACTGTGAATTCTGTCATGTTTCTGAGCTGCATTCTTCTTTTTGGGGTTGTCCTGATCCCTGAGGAAACTGCTGCAGGACTGAGAAGAGGTTGCACAGAACACAGAGGTGTGTTGGTACAGAGTGACATGAGACAAGACTTCTGAATAAATCTTTGTAGAAGTGATCTTAGTAGGCTGATTTAAATGAAATGTGAACCATTTGAAATGCCTCCATTAAGTAATTAATGGCTTCAGTTGGTTGCACACTTAGGGTGAATAGTGATTTAAGTTTTATTTGCTGTTTCCTGTTAGATGTCTTGGAATGATCTGTGGAGTAAAGATAAATTAACACTAAAACACAGTCTAAAGCATGTGCTAAATTAATAAAATAAGTAGAATTTAGTAAGTGGAAAACTTTTTGCTATTAGATAGAGCTGACAGTTATTGGAATCACATAGTAAAGCTATTCAGCTGGAAAAAAAATCATAAATAGTCCACTTTTGCCTCTAGCATTTTTTGCATTGGATTGAAATGGTTCCTTAGAAAATTATAAAATATATTAATGCATAGAAATGACCACACAGAAACTATTTTTCTTGGCATGATGTTTATAGCCTGAGAAAAAAAAGAAAATAATGAGTTTGGTGAGCTAAGCGACATCTATATTTTAAATATTGCTGGTTCTTTAAATTTATTTTCCATTTGCCAAGTTCCTTTGTCGCTTAAGAGAAACTAGAAAGGAATACTAATTAGGGGTACAGATATTCAGTGTATACTATTGTTTTCTTTTTAAGGCAGCTTCATAGATTTTTCCTTCAGGTGTGATACTTTCTCACAATGGCATATATTGTTCATTATGACTAAGTAAATATGTATTTTTGACAGTACCTGCCCTAAAACCATACATATATTGTCCTAATGAGCCTCATAAGCCTTCTTTCTTTTATTAAAGATATTTCGTCCCTTGATGAATACTTGGATGATCTTTAACAATAAAACAAAGCAAAACACTGACCAACAACAACAACAAAGAAACAATGAAAAGGAGGGTAGTAGTTTTCATAATAGTATGATAGCTGAATTTTGTGTTAACGTTTTCATTACACTTCTGTTTAACAACATTGCATGTTATTTTTTTCAATAAACAACAACAGTAATGATAAGCTTCATTGTTGTATGCGCTCAGCAATCTTATAACATCACTGTGTTAGGAGGTTTAATATTCTGTGTAATAATATGCTGCTTGGAAAAATATAGAATTATCCATTTCTGTGTGTTCCCACAGACAAGTGGATTGTTTTGGGACACGCTGACTGCTGTATGAGACTTAAAGCATGACAGGGTGGGAGGGAAGCTGCTGTGCCTCTCTGTTAGATAAGCTGAAATACAGAACAGCACTGCTGGTGGCCTTGTTCTCTTTAACCTGGACATTGTTAGGAGAAAGGGCCTAAAATGGTTTGAGCCTTCTAATTTTGGGAGTTGTGAACAAGACCTTATTCCTTTGCCTTTCTTGCTCTGACTTGTGATATATACTTAAAACAGGATCCAAAGCTCATGTCAGGGTGGCTTCATTCTGTGCCTTCTTTGGGAATAAAAGAAGAAGAGGAGGATAATGAGGATGATGTCTGTCCCCATCCTAGCCTACAGAACTGGGAAAAGACAGGGGAGGAGGAAGCAGGTTTGGGAGTACACTGTCCAAGAATCAATTTCCTCACACTTGCAGACTTGCTCATCTTTTTGTATTATAGATTGAATTCACCATGTCTTTACGCCTGAATATCTCTAAATGATCCCTGCTAACCTGTAAAACAAGTTTTCTCTTCCAGGACTGTTGGGTGAGGGGACACCTGAGAGAAGGTTGTTTATGACTGTTAATTCTATTTGGTAGTATACATTTAATGTGAACTTGGTAATAGTATATCATATGTGACCTTAAATTATATGCAAGTGCCCAGTGTCAAAGAGTGGTGTTGTCAAGTTAAAACATTAATAGCAGAACCTGGCTTTGTGAGGTCAATAAATTCTTGGCCCTGTCAGACTTCCTTAGTAAAGTGACTGTTTAACTACAATAGCTTTTCAAATAAACAGAAGCTGGCAGAGTTTTCTTCCAGCTTTCAATTTTATTATGAAGCAAAATATCAGCATTGACTAATATTTTTATCAATGATTAAAAATGTAATTTGAATAAAGAAGTATACTATTACTTGATGTAGCAGTTAGTGCTTGTTTTTAAACTATGAGGTTGAAAAGTTTGAAGTTTTGCTGTTAAAAAAAAGTACAGGAAAGATAAATGAATGGTCCTACTTATAAGATTCCACTGACAAAGTAAGAAATGCTATAGTTTAAGTAGATGGTTTAAGGATTATTCATAAACTTTTTTGGTAGCTGTTGCTAATGGTCTCTTGCAATTCCATACCATACGTTTCACCTAAACACATGTTCATTAGTCATTTGTCAACTGTGTCACTGCTGAATCTGTCATGGTGCTGTAATTTGTTGGCATCTACAGCTTTGATGCAGCTGTCATTGCTCTGCACAATAGCTTTTCATCTCATGTGTCTTCAGAGCACTGTCCTTAATTTTAAATGTAACCTGGTCCTTGTGGAAGGAAGATACTTCTTTTATAATGAATTAGCAAACTGGCTAATAGGCAGCAAATCCTAAGTTATTTTGTTTAATTGATACTAAAATCTTAGAATAGACAGAGTAAGACAGGAAGAAAATGTTGAAGTAACACTAATATGTGGAACTACTGAAAATAGAAAAATTAAAGTTACAGGCATTTGTTGGTAAGGTAGACAAAAAAACCACATAAAACTGTGTTAGTGGCTATGCAGATATGAAATTTCTTTAGAATAACACATTAATATTAATTTTCCAGAATTTGCAACAAATGATGGGGAGAAAAGTAAAAGATACATTTTCCTGACCAACCAGAAGTCTGTTTCAGAGGAACCATTCCAAGGTTATCCATTCCTTATCCTTGGTTCCATGTTTTTCTCACTGTGAGTGAGGAGTGTCATTGGATCTGCCTCCTGCGCCTCTGCTCTACAGTGACCCCATAACGATGGTGTTCCAAACCGAGGATGATACTGTGAGAAATTATTAACCAAAGTCCATTCATGTAGCCCTTTGAACATATGGAGCTTTATTTGCATGGGAATAACTCTTCCAGCTGGTCTCAGTCCAGTTCTCAGTGGACAGGTGCTGCAGTCTGTAAATAGCAGTGCTTATAGACAGTGCTTAATAAGCCATTACAATAGTGTCAGCAATAAGACCTAATTTAAGACAGTGGTTCTGCTGATCAGTTCATAGAGGCTCCGATGCATACATATGATTCTGCTTGATTTGTGCTGTTACTCGATTTTTTTTCTATTTTTTAGTCTCCATTTGGATTTTTCTCATGCCGCTGCACTAGTTTTCAGTTGAACCTTTTAAATGGCAGCTGCTTTGCACCATAACCTTTACTGCCTTTAACATATTGATGAAGGAAAAAAGCACAGGCACAATAATTTTGAAGGTTTTGTGCATGTACTTCTTCCCAGTACATGTGTAAGTCAGCAGTGCACACTTGCAAGTTTTTACCCTGATGGTCTCTTCTGCCCCTACATGATTAAATCCCTCCATTGCCATCCCAGGCAGCTGATATGTAGTCAGCTCTGGAGCTGAGGAGAGCAGTTGCAGGGCAGCTCAAAGGAGAGACAGAGGGAGAATATGCCTAGGCAGAATAAGGAAGGTCTAGGATATTCGGTGTTTGACTTGAACTACACCAGTTTCATCTGAAAATATGGCTATGGGTTTGTACATTCTGATATTTATTTTTGCATAGAATAATGTGATTCAGTATAGTGTCCACAAATAGCTGCTTTGTGCATTGTTTTGCTGTGTGTGTCCAGAGGTACAGCTCAGAATTAGTCTGCAAATGACAAACAAAAAGAGTTTTCAAATTTTTAAAGACCACCTGAAATTCACCTGTGAAATATTTTTGGTTATTGCTATTATTGTCTAGCACTCTCAATTTAATTGGTCTTTCATTTTCCTACTTCAGAAACTGAAGTGACTCGTACCTTTACATCAATGTTCTTATTAAAAATCAGTGAGGTTTTTAGCAGTAGTCATTTTTGTGTGTGGAGTAATCAGTGTTTGATTAAATGTTTAGAAGATGAAATGTTGCTATGTAAAAAAACCTTGTATTGGAAGGGTTGAAATGAAAAGTTTTCCAGATAAAAGTCATCATTTTAAAATCCTTTATTTCATCCCAAAAAGCAGAATTCTTCCCTGAAAGCATTTTCTAGATTCATGTGGAGTTTCCAGTTTTGCTGTTAGGTATTTGCTTTTAAGCAGTGCTTTGAAAGTTTGTCCACTTAGAGCAAAATTGGAAAAAAACCAGACTTTGTAGTGATCACAAAAGCACTGAGGAAGTCTCCATGATCTTGTACTTTTATTCTGAAATGCACCCTAAACCCAGCAGGATGGCATCTGTTTCCAGCCACATTTTCAGTGCCATACCATCACCTTAAGTTGGCACCTAAAATCAAGTTTGTTCTTTGAAGGGACTGTAGAAAAGTTACTCTCTTACAGAATATGTTTGGAACTTCTCTGTGAAGCATGAGAGATCAACTGAACTGCAGTTTTCATCTCTTATGACTGGACACCTTTGAAAAGGGGGAAAAAATATTCTCTGAGATGAAGAGAAAGGAAATGTACAGTCACATGTTTAATTTTAGAGCCTAATGCTTAAAACCATCCCCTGAGGGAGAGAACCTGCAGGATTGCCCTAGCTCACCTTATGGTGTATTTTTTTTGGTAATTGTTTAATGTGAAATACATTTTTTAAGTTTTTGTCAGAGGAACCAAACTACATCTGGGTTCTTGCTGTAATAGAAAAAGTAATTTCTTTAATTTTTTATGCCCTTTTATTTTTTTTCACTGAACTTTATTCAATTTGTGGAAGCAGAAATCTTGATAATACAGAAATTTATGTTCAGTATGTATGATTTAAAATCCAGAGAGGGGTCTTTTCGTTTGACTTCTGCTGATTACTTTTGATCTGGTGCCACTCTTAGAAAACACTGAAATTAAATCAGCGTTAGATATTGGCAGCATTGAGTTTGATAGGATTGGACTGGTAATCCTGAAACATAAACTGCCTGTTAAGAGATCCAGTGTAATGGACAAATTCTCAGCTGAGGGTGACTGTATCAGTCTAACCACAGCAGTATAAATTATCTCATAATGAGTTTCGTGTTGCCCTGACCAGTTTGTTGTCAGTGCCTGCAGTAAATAATTGAGAATGTGCTTTCATTTAAAGCTTCTCCCATAGTGTGCTTCGGTCCGGCTCATATTATCTGCTATAGACTAACTTGAATTTCTTTAAAAACATATGCTAATATACCTTCCCCAAAATACTTTGTGAGTGTGTTGAGTTCTGTGCTGTTTCTGTGAGTCTGGAGGCTCAACGGTGCCATTTGTAGTAGTTGCCACATAAACATTTATGGAAAGTAGTTGTTAATATACACTGTCTTCCTCTTGTGCTTTCCCCTCTCTCATAATAAACTCTTTAAATAATTATGATTATGAAACATTTCATTTTATTCTTTTTAGCATTTGTTTCACTTGGTGTATGATACTTGATATATGATATTCTTACTCCTATTATGCCATTTTCGGGGTGACAAAAAAAATTACAAAAATCTCCATTTATTAACTGAATTTTTTTACGTTGTTTTTTCTATTTTTTTCCTTTCCCAGCACTTTTTTTTTGACCCCTGGTGGTTTCTCCAGTCTCAGTGACACATGCAATTACTGTAACTGACAAAACAAATGCTGCCTTGATAGCAAGGAGAAGGCATGTTTGCTGTTGCCACCACTGAAAAGTGATTGCATAGCTAATTCAGTGGAAATGAAAACTACAATGCAAAGAATTCTGAAAAATAAGCAGGACATGAACTATTTGAAACATTAATTATGGGGAAATGCCAGCTTTTGGCTCAGAGAGGTACTCCCAGACTGTGGTTGCTGTTTGATTTATGGCAGTGTAAATCAGGAGTAGCTGGGATGTTGGAGGCAGTGGCATTACAGGGGTGTAAAACAAATGTAACTTGCGTGCACGCTTTGGATTATTCCCAGTTTTCCTATTAGTCAAACAAGCCTGTGAGTCACACCAATAAAAGCAGGATTCTTTCCTGCAGCTGTGTCTTATGCTGCTGTAGAAAGCAGCGCTGAGTGCCCCAGCTGCAGTTTCTGCTGATGCCTCACAGTGCTGAAGGTGAGACTTCAAGTGCTTCCAAATTTTTGCTGTTAACTAAATACAACCAGAAAAGTAAAGATGTAAAATTGAAGATACCAGAAAAATATAATTTGCAAAGAAAACCACACTAGACATGAAGGAATAAATACTAAGGTGTTTAAAGCATCTGTTTGAAATGGCAGGTGTTGGGAACTTACGGGACTTTAGGTTACACAACGAGGGTCAAGCGCAGGAAGTTGTTAAGGGGGCAGTGATTTAAATGCTGTTAACATGAGTGCTTCTGCCTGGCTTAGTAACGTGACCTCCACAGGAAGTATAAAGGATAAAAGTAACAAATGCACATCCACAGCACATAGATAGAGAAATGTCATCTAAAACTTAGGGAATTTTTCTCTTTTTCTTTTTTTTCCCCTCTGGTTTTGTAGCTTCTGGAGCCAAACCCAACTGGAACAGTGTTTTCTTTCACTGTTCTCACCCTGTCTGTGCAGTGTTTCTCATCCTGACAGACATTTCTAACTTGTACTGGGTGCTGTGTGTGCTGTGGCTCTAGGGTAATGGACAAGAGGTTCCAGCTTGAATTATGCCAAGTGATTTTGAGCTCTCAGTGGAATTTAGATGTCCATACCACTTGCAAGTCTTGGAACTAAAAATGTTTTGTTTGTGGCAATGATGAGCATTTGAGTTTCTGTTTGGTTAAATATGGAGAAGCTTCTGTTGGTTCATCTGTGTGGATTCACTGGGTACATAAAGGTATAAGTTCAAACATTACAACTGCAATTAAAGTTATAACCTGGGATTCAACAAAAGGCAGCAAAGAGCCATTCCTTTAACCTCAGCCTACTGGCAAAATTTGTCTTTAGGCAGAACCAATTCCCAAAAGGGCTTATTCTGCCAGTTTATCAAGAGTGGCTTTTTCAAACTGGAGTAAAACTTTTGTGCTCTTTGAGTCATGTCCAGAACTGTAGTGGTCATAACTTTAAAAGCTTTAACTAGTGAAATTTATGTTAGCTATTTTAAACCATAAAAATAGAAAAATGTCTCTCCTAGTATTTGTCTTGCGCAATATGAACAGGGAAAAAGAACCTACCTGGATTAAATTTCCTTCAACTTTTTATCTTCCTGTCTCTATCAGACTCATTTCAGGAAGACAAATTAACTAATTCATGTCACAAATTGCTGTAGAGGCATGAATAGTCCCAGCACTTGACCACAGAAATCAGAGAATTTTTCCAAATCATTGTGTCCATGAACAATATTGTATGAAATATGCAATATTCAGGATATGATGAAAGTATATCTAACATGCCTGTCTTTGAATACACTCCATTTGTCATAGTTCTGAAAAAGTCAGATCGATATGAGTTTCACCCACAGTTATTATTATCTAAAATCTATTTTTTAAAGTTCATATTAATCTACTAGAGGAAGAAGTGAGACAGAAAAAAATAAAAGTGCTGGAATTCTAAAGCTGCTTGGGCTTCTAAGGTCATTTCTATAAGTGTAATCATTCCCCTTATACATCACCTTTCACACATGTGAAATAACTGTTAGATTTTTCCTTCTTTTTTCATGTAACTTAGATCTCTTTGAATGTTTTGTGCTTCTTCTGAATGGTAAGAATTGCCAATAATTTTAGATACTGCCATTTGTTTCAAAGTATTATCATGCTCAATTTCATTTGACATGGGACTTTATTTTTTTTTTAACTTGAAATAATAGTCTAGAACATTTGATTTTTAAATTGTTATCTCTGGCATGTTTCAGTATTTTATGGCTGTTTTAATGGAGGCTTTCGAAGTCATCTTTCACATGCTTGCAAATGTATCTAGTAAGTGACTTATAAACAGTTAGGATTTTCTTTTTGATGTTTGTGATGGTTCCAAACCAAATCAATGCAATTCATGAGTTAGAAAAGCATTTTAACTGCAGAGCCTGTAAAGTCTTCTTGTATTTGAAAATGGAGCCCAATTATCCACTTGCCTATCAGGCTTTATCAAGAATTTAAAAAATCCTCACCACCAAAAAACTCTGTAAATTTGTCTTAAAGACCTGCACTGCCAGCTCATCTGTCCAACAGAAAGTAATAATTTTTGCACAGCCCTCAGGACAAAGCTTGCCTTGACAGGTTTCATTGTGGAACTAGTGAAGAAAGAAACAGCCATAAAAAGAAAATTCTGTTTAACGTGCCGTTTAAAAAAGAAAACTTTAAGATGGAAACCAGAGCTGCAAATCCTAATTGTCTGCTAGCATCGTTCTCATTTGCTAAACTTATTAATTGTCGATCTCTGACAATATCAGATTGCCAAGGAAACTTTCTTCTTGCCAGTTGTTTCCTCAGCCTGTGAAGACTGAAATTTGGGAGGGGAGATCTGCCCAGTCTAAAAACTTGCTTATTTTAAAAACACTTTTGCAAAGTCTCTCTTTCTCTTTGATTTTGCAGAATGGAATCAGTTTCTTTCTGATGTGCTCTAATGCTGCCTCTGTTCCAAATGATACATTAAGGCTTTTCTTTTGGCTTATGTTTTGATCTTTGCCAAAGAACTAAGTGTTTAGTCTCTGTAAGAAATAAGTGGGATTTTGGCCTGTTTACAAGAATGCTATAAAGAAAGTCTGACAAAGATGCATTTTCCACTTTTTTATCTTCTTTATAAGTGGATTGAGAGAAATTTGTATTGCAATAAGAAAAAAAAAATGCCTGGAGCTTTCCATAGGACATGCACAAGAGTCAAACTGGTTTTAGGTTTATAAAAGAGGCTAGGAAACCAGAAACTGAACTGTAGACATTGAGACCTTGAACATCCATAGCTACTGACTTCTTCACATCACTAAATTCTTATTTATTGTAGCAGCAGTGTTGGTCAATTCTTCACTGACACTTTGACTGGGGGTTGATGCAGGTGGTGTGTGAAAGGTAGAAATACTGTTATAAACCACTTATCCAGTGGCAGCTCACAGAGCTATCATCTTTTAAAAAATCCAATAGGAAAAAGCAGAAGACAGTTTTCAGTGTTTAGCTGTCCTGGTTGTGCCAGCTTTGACTGTTCTGCAGACAAGTAGTTTGCTAACCAGCTTCTGATGTGTCTGGCCAGGAAACTTGCTTCCCTAGCAGTGGATTCACCTGCACCACTGGGCAGCTACACAGAGTCTCTGTACTTCATACAAACAGTTTGCTTGGAGAGTCTCCCTGAAGCTCTCCTTTGGTATCCTGAGTGCTTATATGTTGTTTTTCATACAGTAACAGACTTTTGGAATGTGTGTGTTGACTGGCTAGAGGATTTCAGTTAGGATGTAGATGCTTGTAACACAATACAGAAATATAGTGATGCTAGTTGCAATTGGGAAGATATTGGGGAGATAAATTTGGAATAAGAATGGGATTTAGTTGTGATTTATGTGTCTTCAGGGTATTAAACATGAAATCAACATAATAATGTTATTTTTCATTACTGATTTTGGCAAAGTTGACAATAGGAGGTAGAAGTGAAGTACAAATTGTGTACAGATGGTGAGCTTTTGATGAAGTCCCATTTTATAGAAGACAGCACTGCTTTTTCACATGGGTTAGCCTGTTCATTTTTGTTGTGAAATAAATCTACACACTTACCTAATTTTGGAAGAGTATTTTAAATCTGAATTACTTCTTGATGTTTTTTGGTTTTTTTCACTTTTCTCCTTGACTTCCATTTGCATTGTGTTTACATGAGACAGTGGTTTTTTTTCAAGCAGCCATGTTTTAAAATTCTTTCCCTCTCTCCTGAGATGCTGCTGCCTCCACTGTTCAGGTACTTTTGCCTTTGTTTCCATAATGTTGAAAGTTTCATCCTTCCATTTCCCTGCAGGAGCACATGAAATGTCTGTCAAGTTCTTTATGAAGCTGCTGACAAGGGGAGAAAGCACTGGGTCCCACACACCCTTCACCCAGGATTTTGTTTATTTGATTTTTTAATTTGTTAAGTGTTTAATTCCATTTTAAAAAATGAGGATGAAATGATGAAGAGCATAGTAACAAGAATCCTTTGGATAGAAGGCAGCTAAGACCTTGATTTTTGTTTCTTTTAAGGTATCAGCTGTCTGAGTTTCTAGGAAAATGAGATCTGATGTCAGAGCAGCCAGTTTTATCATTGTTAGAATGACAGATGTGCCAGAGAATGCAGTCTGTTAGATCTGAGATTTTGAAGATAAAAGTCAATTATTTTTTTCTGTGAGACATTTAAAGCTGATGTGTGCATTTCTTAAAGCCTGATCACACTGAAACAAAAAATGTTGCCATTTTTAGACTTCACAAGATCCTTGAAGTCCAGCCTAAATGTATTTTTAGCTGAGTGGCTGTTGCTTCCACATTGCTCATCTCCTACAATCTCAGTGTTGTTTTTCCCATTGATGGTGAGATACCAGTTTTGTTGATGGGATACTGATTTACTATTAGTCATCCACATTCAGTCTTCCTGAGTGCATACAGACACACACACACACACAAATTAAATTAAAAAAATTAAAGTTTCTTGAGTGTTTTAATCCCTTTGGAAAATTGTGTTGTACTTACATCTTGATGTTTGATGTCAGAAAACTTGGAAAATAATTTGAGGTATTGAAATTTATAGAAAGTATATAAATTCCAAATAACAAGCTAGAAAAAACTGCCATTTTATCAAATATCAATATCTATACATTCCTTTTTAGGATTTTCACCACAGTACCATTAGAATGAATATAAAGTAATGAAAATAATGTTGCTGCTGTTTTACAATTCTAAATTCATATTTGTGGTTAGTTCATTATTTCATATCTCTAGTACAACCTGTTTGATTATATACCTTCAGAAAACCTGCAGATGACAAAATGAGAAAGCCAAATAAACACTGATTATTTATATTCTGTGATGCAATAATGCTTCATTTTAAGAACAGGGTGCATGTTAGAAGAAATTCCAGGCTGTTACAGTCTACTCTCTGATAAGTACATTACTCTCCAGTATTGTAATGTATAGATTTGTTTATTCTAGAAATTCCTTTTTGATTTTGAGCATGGCTGCTGTTCAGTCTTGAGTAGCAAATGGTGATCCGCATGAAAAGCTGGATACACAAAGTTGGGTTCTCTTTGGTTTTTTTCTGAGAAGTACCTTGAAGACAGCTGTACTGTGCTGGCAAATTCAATGGCAAATCTTTTTTTGGTAGTGAAACAGTAGGAAAGTTACCTGTGAATGGACTGATGCTGAATTTATCCAGATACCAAGGCCTGACTTTGTATGTGCCTTCAACTTGCTCCTGTTGTCTGCTGCTAATTTAGTCACTCATGTCTCACACCTACACTCATGTATCACACCTACTCCTATTCCTGCTTCTGCCACTTGGAGTGCATCTGCATTGGCAATAAGACCAAAACTGCTTCAAGGCTCTTCAGTACTAAGCCTGCAGCATCTTTCATGCTCCTCAGGACATGGGGCCTGACAGAGGTATCTGGTGCCACTTCAGTAGTGCTGGGTTGTGTAGCAGCTACTCTGGAAAAGGGCATGGTCTTGTCACGTCCATCAGTTACATCAGATGTGTTTGACTCCCTAAGGCAACACTCAGTGCTTGTGTTGGAGCAGCTGAACCTTGGCTTCTTCATTGTCACATTTTATCTGACAAAACAGTGCATGCTTAAGGTATCTTTTCACTCATGTCAGGATGATTGAAAACAGCTCTGTGTTGGCCAGCTGAGCATCTGAGTAGCCTGGAAACTCCATGACAGAGCAGAAGGCATTGGGATGAAAGAGCAGAAAGCACTGGGATGACACTAGCTCTGACAGAAAATTAGTAAATATGCAAAAATAGAGTTGTTATTATTGCATCAAAGCCAATAACTAATGACTCACCCATGCACCAGGATTAAAAATGCTGTGGGGAACTCTTTTGCTACACAGCATAAAAACGTGGCTCCAGAAAACTCTCTCTCCTTGGTTTTTCTCAGCTCCCATGTGGCAACACAGAGGTGCATTCACATCGGCTTCAGAGGAGTTTCCTGGCATTTATTAGTGCCTTGTTTTCTACAGCATAAGAGCAAAACTGTTGATGGTTTTCAATTCCTGGGTTTTGAGGGGGAGATTCTTTTTGAGATTTAAG